>CAJQZJ010034331.1:3438960-3461492 GCA_907164525.1 Lophiomys imhausi
GTTTAGGAATCAAGAGGGTGTTCTGGATCTAAGAAGATATTTTTAAAATTATGAGGCAAGTTAGTATGAAAGCTGAGATAGATATAGAACTTTAAACTCATGGAGATGGTTAGATAGTAGAATGTTAAAGTCAGGTGCCAAATACATATGGACTGGACATTGGGAATGTATGCTAAGCCGTATAACACTTATAATCGTGGCCTATTTATTTCTGTTGTTTTGTATTGTATTTATAGTTATAAGAAAAAGAACCATTATTTGGACTGAAAGGGAGAGCTGTTGGGGGGAAAAATAAATACCTTAAACTAAAAAAAAAAAAAGAAGGGAAGAGGATGGTGGGGCTGAGGGGGAAGAGGGTGGAAGGGTGGGACTGGAGGGGGGAGTAGGGAGGGGATTGTGATTGAGATGTAACTTGAAGAAATAAAAAATAAATTATTAAAAAAAAACAAAAAACAGAAGCTAGAAGCTTTCTTTTTATAATCAATTCTAGCAACAGCTTTATCTGTACTGTATTAGTCAGGGTTCTCATATTTGAAACCTTTGAAAGACAACATTTCAAGGACCAAATTTATTGATAGAAAACAGAAGCTAGAAGCTTTCTTTTTATAATCAATTCTAGCAACAGCTTTATCCGTACTGTATTAGCCAGGGTTCTCTAGAGTCACAGACATTATGGAATGAATATATATATATATATATATATATATATATATATATATATATGGAATTTATGGAATAACTTGGAATTTCTTACAGGCTGCAGTCCAACTAATGCAACAATGGCCAGCTGTAAATGTAAAGTCAAAGAATGTAGTAGTTACTCAGTCCTTTGCAACTGGGTATTTCAGATGGTCTTCTGTATAAGCTGAAATCTTGAAGAAGTAGGCTCCAATGGATGTACTAGCAAAGTGAGTGCAAGCAGGAGAAGAATGAACAACCCCCTCCTTCTTCCATTTTCCTTATACAGGACTCTGGGAGAAGGTATGGCTCAGATTAAAGGTGTGTCTCAACATCTGAATTAAAGGTGTATATCAATCCAGATCAAAAGTGTGTCTCATCCCACCTCAAGATCTGGATCAAAAATCTGTGTCTTCTAGACTCAAGATCTGATTTAAAGGCGTGTTGTTTTCCTGCCTCAAAATTCAGATCACAAATGTGCCCTCCATTTCTGATTTGTAGTTCATTCCAGATATAGTTAAGTTGACAACTGAGAATAGCTGTCACACCAAGAAAAGTTATCATGGAGAGCACTACAACATTTTGCTTTCTGTTACCCTCTGGTTAACAATCTGGATGTTGTTCCCTTGAGCCTCTAAAACTGATTTTTGTTGAATGAAATTTCCCCTTCCTTGATGAACTTTCAAAAGATTCTTGTTCAGGAAATTAAATGTACTTACTACACTGACAGCAAGATAGGACAGCAAGATGATGTCTTGAATTTGTTTCCTCTTATCCAAACAGTCTCATAAAATAGACCACTCAGAGTGAAAGAAAGAAATAATATCAATCAAATGCTATGACCTGACCATACTAATTTCATTGACATTGATCTTAAGAGACCACACTCTTCTCTGGAATTGGAAGTCCTCCATGTATTTCCAAGTATGGAAAGTCCTTCAATAAGTAGAGAGGGAGAATAAAGTAAGCATTGCCTTTTCTAGCAAAGCAGTATATGCCCAACACACTTTACAGAGTATTTTCGTGAACCTACATATCACAAGAACTTCCACATTCACTAGGATTGCTGCTCTCAAAGATACCTGTAGATATCATGTAAGGCCCTCAGGTACATGGTGTCTAAAAGCTGTCTTCAGTTCCTGGGCATGTGTTTCACAGTCTGGTATCTAGTTTTCTCAGGGAAAAAAGTCAAGAGAATTCTATCAAGACAGAGATCATAGAATTTGCCATATACCCTTTGTTAGAAGCCAATCATCAGGTACAAACGCCATGGGAAGTAACTGCTCAAGGAGAGAAGTATCCTGAGATGAGGCTCATCCCAGACCATCAAAAAGTTGACTACAATAGTTGATTTAAAAGCAGAACAACAGAACAATACTTCAAGATCTCTTCACAGCACAGGAATGGTGCAACTCCACTGAAGTCTAAAGTGACATCATGTTATTTCTCTTTACATTCTTGCTTTCCTATTTCTTTTCTCTTTGTATAGTTCAAAGAAATATCTCAAGACATGACAGGTCTAAATTTTGGTATCTTCAGCTAGAAATGCATTTATTTCAGTGTCTTACATCTTAGAGACATGGATTATAGATATGTGTGATGGCTTGGCAATGAATTCTCAGTTTTTTACTAATTTCTTTCTTCATACTGATCACAATTCAGAAATTCCAGATGATAAAACAATGAGGGAAAACATTCCAAAATCAGAACACACAGTATCAAGGAGATGTAAGAGAGAGGAATAGCAATGCAGACACAAATGACAGAGGTAGGTTGTGGTAATTGAAACACTTAACCATGCTATGCAAGGTTCTGAATGAAGAAAAATCATCATTGTTCTTATTAAGCACTGTATTCTGCTTGCTACAGTACAAGATGCCTGAAATAATGTGTCCCCTGGTGCAATATTGCCATGGTGGTTTCTGGATTATCAACCATTTCCTGATAGGACTGCAGATCTGTCGCAGAGAGGGAATGTGTGTCTTGTGCTGTGAAACTAGGCAAAGGCTCAAGGGTAGGGAGGTCATAATGGAAACCTACTCCTGTTGTGTTACTAAGTGCCCATGTTGTCAAGTTGCCTTCTAAATATTTATCTTTATGCTCACATGTTAGTAATTCTCTCAACTATGTTCATAAGTGTCTATGAATGAGTAGGAGTGCTCAAATGTAGATGGAACATCTACTTCAGCCCCACTCCTAAAGCTTAGGGAACATTTGAAAAGCAGGGGTGAAAAGAATGTAAAAGCCAGAGGAAAGGGAAGAGTCCTGTGGAATGCCATCTTCTGAATATGATGGAGATATTGCAAGTACAAACTCACAGCAGCTGTATTCACTTCCATGAGACCTGTAAAGATCAAGACACAATACCAGTGTTGATGAAGGAAAGGCTCCTGTGGTTCCATCCCTAGCTGAGAGCATAGAAGAAATATATTCTCAAAATATAATTGAAAGTTGGTAAATATGTCTGAACTGCCGATGTGATGAATAATGGGCAGTAAGCAATTTTTCTCTGCACACATGATCCCTAACTTACAATGGTTTAACTGAGTCTCTTTCAACTTCACAATGGTACAAAAGCAAAATGTATTCAGTACTTTGAATTTTGTACTTCACAATGATGTCAAAGCTGTAGGTATTCATAATTAGAGTTTTCATCTTTATTTTTAAAGCTAACATTATATATTCTGATGCTTTCTTGTGTGTGACACAACCCAGCAGCAAAAAACTGCAATGCCCAGTTAGTCCTTGTCATCTTCAGAGTGAACCACCAACACCCCATAACCAAGTTTCTAAACCTGTGGACCACATCCATCTATGGGTCACGGAGCTGAACGTTAGTGTCATAAAAAATTTGGCAACAGTAAAAGGTTTCTGAATGTGCAACAACCAAAAACTGATTCGCAATCAAACATGAAGGGAATACAAGATGTATTTTGCCATGCATGACTATGGCATTGCGTACCTTCTCTACAGCCATGCCTCTCAACACAGAACATTATCAACACTTCACTTGTCCCCACAGTGTGCAGCACCATCAGATGCTAGCTGAAACACCTCCCAGATTGAAGACTATGAAATGTTGTAAACTGCAGTATGTTTTTTGTAGTACATTCAAAGCTTTCTCTTATAGAAGCATGACAGGTTATTTATGGAAAGCAAATTTTAATATTTTCTGCAGCCATTATTCTGCATGTAAGTATCAAATTAGTACATATTTAGATTGTATTACATTAGAATGTTTAATTTTCAAACTAATGTTTGACTTGCTAATTGATGATTGATGTCTCACCAAAAAAAAAAAAAAAGTTTATAAATCTTGGCTTCTGATTATAACAGAATTTCTAACAATTTTTATAAATGCCTTATATAATTCTACCATTTCATACTATGTATTTATCTCAAGCATCATTCTCAGCATTAACAAATATAAAATTAATTATTAGTCTATTCTGATAAATAGGTGCTCTTTGTCCCACACTGTCAAATATTAATCCAGCACTTACATCTTTATAAATAAATAAACCAATGTACCCATTCTATTAGTATGCAATTTTGGTTTTGTTGTTATTAAGTGATAAAGTTATAAGCATGTCAAATATTTTAGAATACAAGTTTATTATCAGCAAATGTTTGATTTTTTATATTTACATTATATACCTACATATATATATGCATATTCACATGAAAATTTCTCAGACAAAAAGAAGTAATAAGTAAAAAAGTTTAAGAAGGCTTAATCTACAATACACTTTGTTGATAGGCTACAATGATATGTGGGCTGCTCATATTAAATATATTTCAGCTAATGACATTTGACATTTGAGTGGGGATAACCCTAGCTTGCTGTGAATTTATATGGTTGTAATTCACCCTGTATGAGGCTTGTTTGCAAGAAAGCATGCAAGCAGCTGAAGAAGCGTCATGTCCAAAACATTAGTTTCCCAGTCAAATGGACTCAGAGAAATGTGGTAGTGAATTTATCCCATTACTCATCCTGGCCTTTATATCTACAAGCTTGAATTCTTTATGTCTCAGTTCTCTGGACTGAGATCCCACTGTCCAAGCTTTATGGAGTGGTTGATCAGTGTAGTTTCCCATCTGTTAACTTGCAATAGGAAATAACAAACATTGTATAAAGCAAGCTCACATATACTGATCAGCACTTTCTCTCCCAGGAGATTTGCAATGTGGGAAGTGCAATCATACTTGAAAGATTGCTTGGTTAGCACAGATTTATAAAAAAAACAAAACAATTCATAAGATAAGATTTTAGAATGATAAGGCACCAGGCTCAGGTAGTCTATGATACTCTGGATTCTAAGAAGTCTCAATTGGAATTTCAGTTCTTACTCATATCATTGTCATAGTGGGAAAGTTGTTCTAATCACCAGGTATACTTGGTGACAGTAACAAATATAGCTAGTAAGGTTTCTGTGAAGATAAGTTTCCATGAAGATAAATAGAAATGCTATATAGTAAAATATAATGCAACCAAAGTCTGATGAAAATATTAATTAACAAATATGGGTTACTATGACAATGATTAATGCAGTTGCTACCTGTCTACCCAAGAAATATGACTTAGAACCACATCCTTACTCCAAGACAAGACTCCAGCAAGACCATCTAAGAATTCCTGTCTTCTTTCTCATGGCTATCTTTCATTTTGCTAAGAATCTCAGCCAGTCAAGATGAGCCAGGGATGAAATACTCTCTGGCAATGAAGAATAACACCAATGAATATTTATGATTAAAAAGCAAAATTCTGTCCATTTTAAAAAAAGCAACTTTCCTTCTTAATTATTGTAAGGTGTTCTGTACACTTTCCAAACTAACAAATACTAATTTCATAATAAGTAGGGGGACTCAGGACATAAAATGATCATTAATATTTCTAAAATTCTTTGTACATCATTATAATGCTTAGCCAAGGCTGTAAATTTTCCTTTTAATTGAAAATGTTCTAATGCATCATGATGAACACTCACAAAATGATACATTTCACACACAAAGAATGAAAGAACAAAAGAAAGAGAAAGAGAGAGAAAGAAAGAAAGAAAGAAAGAAAGAAAGAAAGAAAAAAAGAAAAAGTTATGCTTTTCAGATCCTAGAGCTGTCAAAAATAGATAATTTTTTCTGATTGAAATGGCACAAATATTTTTTAATTCATTCTTCATAAAATATTTGTTAAGGACCCAGATAGCACAGTGAATAGATGGAAGAAAGACTTAGAAAGACCACAATCTTGTCGGTAAATACAGCAAACATATGAGAATGTAATCAGTGGCAGGACAGAGAAACAGGAGTAATTTGATATTGATATGAGGAGGGTCAAATAAGCTCCTGACAAAGAGTGTGACATTTGTGGAGAACCTGATTGAACTTGGAATTTTACCAAAGTGACAGGTTTCAGGCAGTGAGAACAACCAGTGATGAGGACTAAAATATCAAAGGGTAATGCTGGCTGTGTATCACACGGGGATGAAAGCATAGCAGAAATCCAGGCAAACTCTGCCTGGGGTGTCAGTGTATATTTTGTGAGTTGCTTCATCTCTAAAATGCATTTACTTCTCCAGCAAAATGAACACATAATAGTGCAGAATTGGTAGGATTGTTGCATAAATTAAATATGTCTGTGGGGGATTTCTCTGAAATTACAATTATTGTTTTGATTCTATCTGCCCCACAGAATATGAAACAGATAAACATCCAGGCTGAGCCTCAAAATATGTCCACAAACATCAGACCCACAACTGACATGGATGATGTCACCACTCTGCCAAACAAGCTCATCTCTGGCTTTACAAATGAAAAGTTTGTGAAGGTTGTAGCTTAGCAAGGGTTACTTTACCATGCACAGAAACACTATGATGCCCAGGCATATTCCTCCAGATGGTCTTGTCCCTACTGCTTAAATTACGAATTTCCAGTGGTGGAAACTATCCTTCTGTAGGCAGGGTTCAAAGACTGCCCTCTGCATAGTCCCAGAGATGGCTATTAAACTTCCGCTTGACCTGGCTTCATAGAGTCCCAAGCTGAGGAGAGATAGGGAACCTGTTAATGAAGCACAAGACACCCTGCCATTGTATATTACTTTCATTTTGGGATGCCTGCCAGAAGGTGACCACAGTCTGCTAATTCATCTGACAATCCCTGTAATCTCAAGGATATTAGCTATTAGATAACATCAAACTGTTATGTAACCATATATTTGTCTGTCTTCCTCACTTGAGTATAAGTGGTGTCATATGTCATTTCTCTCAATTTCCTATATGTCTAATTATAATCTTCTCAGTATAGTCTTGCTGAATGTATAAATGTAAGAAGGGAAGGAGGACTTAGAGAGAATAGAGAAAAGAAAAAGTAAAAGGGGAGGGATTAGAAGGAAAGGGGGTGCAAAAGAAGGGAAATTTTAAAGGAAAACAGGAGAGACTTAAAAAAAAAAAGAAAATAGAGAAGAGTGAAGGATGATGAGTATGTCTCCCCTCCATCTCACTAACTATATCCACACTGGACAATGGAGGAAGATGTAATGCACCACCCTGCAATGATCTACACTCTGCTCATGGTACCCTCCATTGGAGCCTCCAATTTGTTCTTTAAAAAGTACCTCTCTAGCACAGTGCAGCTAGAGCATGTGTTTTGGGCACATCCACCCATTTGTTCAATCTCTCTCTGCTACTCTGGTGTTATCAAGTTATTAGACACCTCTGTTGCATATCTCTCACCTGTGAAAACCAGTATTTATTATGTCCATCTTGAAAGTAAGAGAAAAAGGACATGGGGGATGTTTGAGATGATTAAGGGCCTCGAACAATCAATAGGGAACCACCCAACCCAACCTGTGCAGTTGTTTTGAGGTTTCTTTTCATTTCATTCACTTTTTGAAAACCCAAGGAAGTTTTTGTAAGTAAACACTGTAAAAATGTCTCCTACCTCTTGCAATCACATACTGAACACACTAATAAAATTAGACCTGCACTTAGCAGAGCTTATGACTCCCCTAGCTTTAATATTTCCTACTAAATAGATTTTTTTAAAGTCCTTGGGAAAAATATCTGTATTAATATGCCAGGATAATAAACACATACATACAGCATAAAAAGAGAGTATGTTCAAATTCGTTAGAAAAACATCAGCTTCATAATAAATAAACAGGCAGCACATGCTACATTCCTGCCAGGGAATGAGCAGCATGCACTGTCCACATATGGCTCCTCTTTATTGTTAGACCTTGTAGAATTTACACTTTCTCTCAGTGATTTTTTTCACCCAGAACATAGATTTTAAACTAATACCTACATCAGAGAGCTAGGATAATGATGAAAAGAGAGAATATTCTATACCCAAGATCAATTCTCTCTAGATAGTTCAACTTACTGGGAATTTAATAAAATCTAGATGGTTGGGGACATTATAATTTTTTCTTTTATTCAGGGATGACACCATGGCTATTTGTTTGGGTTTACTTGATGAATTATTAGATACCTAGGCACTCTTAAAATTGTATCTCTGGGTATGTATATTAAGAATGTTTCCAGAGTTGATTATAATTTAAATTAGCAAACAAATCAAAATACATTTTCTCTTACCAGATTCAGCAGTCAGCATCTCATTCTCAGAGATCTTTTTAGGGATAAAATTATTGTGTAATTCAAATGTTGATTTCTGTACCTGCCCCCATATCTGGTTACAATTCTTGCACTTAGAATATCCTGTCTTAATGTTGTGTAAACTTGCTCCTCAATTTTCCCCTGTATGCCAATAAAACAATTTACAGTCAGTCTCTCAGCAGGGGGGAGAATAGGACTGGACTTCCTGCCCTCCAGGGGAGGAAGAGTCAGAAGAGGAAGTAGAAGAATCCAGCCAGAGGCCAAGAGGCTGAGAAGAGGAGAAACTCACCTGAAGAAAGAAAGCAGCAAAGTGCAAGTATCTCTGGAATTTATTCTGAGAGGAAGCCAGATTTATTTAAGAGGTTAAGAATAGAGTAATGGGGGTGGGGGCCAAGATGGTGGCGACCTACACTGATGCATTTTGAATGCAGGGAAAAAAAGAGCCATAAAAAACAGAGTTATTGGGCACTGTGCAAAAACTGGAGGGGCTAGACCCCCACGGGAACATTCACAGCTCCCAAGGGACTGTTAAAAGTCCCAGAGTAAGGCTCTCCCCCCATCTCTCGCAGACACGGAAGCCACTAAACCCGGGATTCTGGAACTCCCATTTAGAGAGGCGCCTGGTAAGATCGACCCCAACTCACAGTAGGCAGAATCAGAGGCCACTTGGCGATCGCCCATTAGCCTACTGGGCTCCATAGACCTCAGGAAGAACTTATAGCCACTTAAGAAACTTTGCGGGATAGTGGAAGCCTTAACAAGAAAGGAACAGGGCACTCAGCAGGTGGTCTGCAGCCGCTCGAGACGCGGAGGTTCCGAGAGAGCGGGAAGCCGCCGGCGGGCAAAGTAATCAGGGTGGGAAGTAGGCTCAGGCGGGCGGTAGGGGCCGAATCCCCGCGCACTTACAGAGGCGCAGCTGGGGAGGGAGCCCAGTATGGGTGGGGCCAGGGATCATCTGCTGGGGTGAGAGGCCCACTCAGGCGGCCGGAAGATCCGGGGCTCAGTGCACCCATGGCCGAGCAGCTAGGGAGGGAGACCCGCGGCTGGGCAGACAGGGAGAGAATCAGACACAGGGGTCAGGCTTGTGGCGAGAAGCCTAGTGAGAAACCAGAAGTCAGGGGACCATAGCTGTATTCTGGAAAATCCAGACATATTAGGTGTGGAACCAGACCCTGTCAGCCTCCATGACGACAAACAAAGCCCACAGAATCTGTGCCTGGGCAAACAGAACCATTCCATACCATCAGAACCATTACAGGCTGATAACTCAGAGTGCAAAATAGAGAAGTCTGAATTGGGAGCAGTGAAACAATCCCGGTCCATTACTCACAACCTGGGAATAGGCTGCACCAGCTCACAGTGCTTCAGGCGATTAAAACCACAGTGACCCTGAAATTCCCCTGTAAGCAACGACAGATAGCCAAGTAACTGGTCCCATGCACCAAAGCATCCACTGTGGATCCAAGCACAAAAAACGATGAGAACAGACAGCTAAACGCATCCAATGGCCAAAGATCCAAGAAAAAATAGAAATCAAGGAAATATGTCTCCAACAAAGCAGAATTATCCTAGCTCATCCAATTCGGATGACCTCACACCAACAGAAACACATGAAAACGTTGATAATTCTGCATTATGGAAAGTGATAGAGTCCCTTCAAGAAGAACTTAAATCTATGAAGGAATTCAAAGAAGCCACAATTTTACAAGTCAAAACAATGAACAACACCATTAAAGAGCTCCAAGCCAAGGTGACAGAGCTTGAACAGGAAAAGGACAAAGCAATGAAAGATTTTCATACAAAAACAAGCAAGCTGGAGAAGGAAATGTACAAAACGAACAAAACCATACAAGATATGAAAATAGAAATAGAAACAATAAAGAAAACACAGTCAGAGTTAAAAGAGGAAGTAGAGAATCAAGGGATGAGAACAGGAACTACGGATGTGAGTATCAAAAATAGGATGCAAGAGATGGAAGACAGGATCTCAGGCATGGAAGATTCAGTGGAAGAAATCAGTACAACATCCAAAGAAAATGAGAAGGCTAAAAAATTTCTCACCCACAACATCCAAGAAATCAAAGACTCAATGAAAAGACGGAACCTAAGAATTATAGGTATAGAGGAAAGAGAGGTCTCGCGACTCCAAGGTCCAGGAAATATCTTCAACAAAATCATAGAGGAAAACTTCCCAAACCTGAAAAAAGAGATGCCAATAAAAATCCAAGAGGCTTACAGAACACCAAACAGATTAGATCAGAAAAAAAACTCCTCTCGCCACATAAAAATTGAAACACCAAATGTACAGAACAAACAAAGAATATTAAAAGCTGTAAGAGAAAAAGGTCAAGTCACATACAATGGCAGACCCATCAGAATTACACCTGACTTCTCCCCAGAAAATTTAAAAGCTAGAAGGGCCTGGACAGATATACTACAAGTCCTGATAGATCATAGGTGCCCAGCCAGACTACTTTACCCAGCAAAACTCTCTATCAACATAGATGGAGAAAACAAGATATTCCATGACAAAATCAAATTTAAACAATATCTACCCACAAACCCAGCCCTACAGAAAATCCTAGAAGGAAAATCTCAACCAGAGAAGAAAACTCCACCCAAGAAAACAAAGGGAATAAAACCCCTCAGCAACTAATCCAAAAGAGGCACAGGACCACCACCTATACCAAACTAATGGGAAATAACAACCCCAAGTCACTAATATCCATCAACATCAATGGACTCAACTCCCCAATAAAAAGACACAGGTTTACAGAGTGGATCCGCAAGCAAGACCTTTCCTTTTGCTGTATACAAGAGACACATCTCACTACCAAAGATAGTCACTACCTCAGAATAAAGGGCTGGGAAAAGGTTTTCCAAGCAAATAGACCCAGGAAGTAAGCTGGAGTAGCCATCCTAATATAAAACAAAACAGACTTCCAACTGAAGTTAATGAAGAAAGACAAAGAAGGGCACTATATACTCATTAAAGGGAATATTCATCAAGAGGAAATCTCAATACTGAACATCTATGCCCCAAATACAAAGGCACCTACTTTCGTAAAAGAAACACTTCTAAAACTTAAAGCGCACATCGATCACAACACATTAGTAGTGGGAGACTTCAACACCCCACTCACAACAATGGACAGATCATCAAGACAGAAGACAAACAGAGAAATATTGAGTCTAACAGAGATCATGAAACAAATGGACCTAACAGATATCTACAGAACGTTTCACCCAAACACAAAGGAATACACCTTTTTCTCAGCACCCCATGGAACCTTTTCCAAAATCGACCACATAGCTGGTCACAAAGATAGTCTCAATAGATACAAGAAAATTGAAATAACACCTTGTATCTTATCAGACCACCACAGAATAAAGCTGGTCTTCAACAGCAAAAGAATCAACAGAAAGCCTACATACACATGGAAATTGAACAGCTCCTTACTGGACGACCACTGGGTCAGGGTAGAAATAAAGAAGGAAATCAAAGACTTCTTAAAATCCAACGACAATGAAGACACAACATACCCAAACCTATGGGCTACATTGAAAGCTGTGCTATGAGGAAAGCTCATAGCACTAAGTACTTTCAAAAAGAAAATTGTGACAGCTCATATTAGTGAACTAACAGCTAAGCTGGGTGAATTGGAAAAAAAAGAAACAAACACTCCCAAGAAGAGCAGAAGGCAGGAAATCATCAAACTTAGGGTTGAAATCAACAACTTAGAATCAAAAATAACTATACAAAGAATCAATGAAACCAAGAGTTGGTTCTTTGAGAAAATCAACAAAATAGACAGACACCTAGCCAAATTAACTAAAAGGCAAAGGGAAAGAACCCAAATCATCAACAAAATCAGAAATTAAAAGGGAGAAATAACAATAGACATTGAAGAAATCCAGAAAATATTCGGGCATTACTTTAAAAATCTATATTCCACAAATTTGAAAACCTAAGCGAAATGGACAATTTCCTCGATATATTCCACCTACCAAAACTAAATCAAAATCAGATTAACAGCTTAAACAGCCCAATAACACCCAAGGAAATAGAAACAGTCATTAATAATCTCCCAACCAAAAAAAAAAAAAAGCCCAGGGCCAGATGGCTTTAGCACGGAATTCTACCGGACCTTCAAAGAGGAACTAACACCGTTACTTTTCAAACTCTTTCACCACATAGAAACAGAAAGAACACTACCAAACTCATTCTATGAGGCCACTGTCATTCTGATTCCTAAACCACACAAAGACCCAACAAAGAAAGAGAACTTCAGACCAATCTCCCTCATGAACATAGATGCAAAAATACTTAATAAAATACTAGCAAACCAAATTCAAGAACACATCAAAAGTATCATACACCATGATCAAGTAGGCTTCATCCCACGAATGCAGGGATGGTTCAATATACGAAAGTCTATCAATATAATTCACCACATAAACAAGATGAAAGAAAAAAAAACCACATGATAATCTCGCTAGATGCAGAAAAAGCATTTGACAAAATCCAACACCCCTTCATGCTAAAAGTTCTGGAGAGAATGGGCATACAAGGACCATACCTAGAAATAATAAAGGCAATATACAGCAAGCCAGTAGCCAACATCAAATTAAATGGAGAGAAGCTTGAAGCATTTCCTCTAAACTCAGGGACAAGACAAGGATGTCCCCTTTTACCGTATCTCTTCAATATAGTACTTCAATTCCTTGCTAGAGCAGTAAGAAAACTAAAGGAGATCAAAGGGATAAAAATTGGAAATGAAGAAGTCAAATTATCCCTATTCGCAGATGATATGTTAGTATACATAAGCGCCCCCAAAAACTCCACCAAAGAACTCTTACAGCTGATAAACAACTTCAGCAAGGTGGCTGGATACAATATTAACTCAAAAAAAATCAGAAGCCCTTCTTTATACAACAAGCAAATATACCGAGAAGGAAATAAGGGAAACAACCCCCTTCACAATAGCCACAAACAACATAAAATACCTGGGGGTAACTCTAACCAAACATGTAAAGGACCTATACAACAAGAACTTCAAGCCCCTGAAGAAAGAAATGGAAGAGGCCTTTAGAAGATGGAAAGATCTCCCATGCTCATGGATAGGTAAGATCAACATAATAAAAATGGCTTTCCTACCAAAAGCAATATATAGATTTAATGCAATTCCTATCAAAATACCAACACAATTCTTTATAGACCTGGAAAAAGCTATTCTCAACTTCATATGGAACACCAAAAAGCCCAGAATAGCTAAATCAATCCTGTACAATGAAAAAACATCTGGAGGTATCACCATCCCAGATTTCAAGCTGTACTACAAAGCAACAGTAATAAAAACAGCATGGTACTGGTATAGAAACAGACCAGTGGATCAATGGAATCGAATTGAAGACCCAAACATGGACCCACACACCTATGGTCAACTAATCTTTGACAAAGAAGCCAAAAATGCACAATGGAAGAAGGACAGCATCTTCAACAAATGGTGCTGGTCCAACTGGATGTCCACTTGCAAAAGAATGAAATTAGACCCATACCTATCACCTTGTACAAAACTTAAATCCAAGTGGATCAAAGACCTTAACATAAAGCCGGCCACACTAAATATACTAGTAGAAAAAGTAGGAGAAACCCTCGAACTCATTGGCACAGGTGACAACTTCCTGAACAGAACACCAACAGCTCAGGACCTGAGATCAACAATCAATAAATGGGACCTCATGAAACTGAAAAGCTTCTGTAAAGCAAAGGACACTGTCATTCGAACAAAACGGCAACCAACAGACTGGGAGAAAATCTTCACCAACCCCACATCTGATAGAGGGCTATTATCTAAATCTACAAAGAACTCAAGAAACTAAATGCCAAGAAACCAAATAATCCAATCAAAAAATGGGAGATGGAGCTAAATAGAGAATTCACAAAGGAGGAATCCCTAAGGGCTGAGAGACACCTGAAGAAATGTTCAACATCCTTAATCATCAGAGAAATGCAACTCAAGAAAACCCTGAGATTCCACCTAACACCTGTTAGAATGGCTAAGATAAAGAGCTCAAATGATAGCGCATACGGCGAGGGTGTGGAGAAAGGGGAACCCTACTCCATTGCTGGTGGGAGTGCAGTAACCACTATGGAGGTCTGTCTGGCGATATCTTAGAAATCTAGGAATAACCTTGCCTCAGGACCCAGCCATACCACTTCTGGGTATACACCCAAAGGACCTCTCACGGAGACATAGGGAAGTCTCCTCAGCTATGTTCATAGCAGCCTTATTTGTAATAGCTAGAAATTGGAAACAACCCAGATGTCCCTCAACTGAAGAATGGATTAAAAAACTGTGGTACATCTGTACAATGGAATATTACTCAGCTATCAGAAACAATGAAATCATGCAATTTGCAACCAAAGGATGGATCTAGAGAAGCTCATCCTGAGTGAGCTAACCCAGTCTCAGAAGGATGCACATGGTATCTATTCACTTATAGTAGGATTTTTAGCTATATCGTACAGGATATCTGTACTACAACCAACACACCAAAAGGAACATGGACATAAACTTTTCTTTTTTTTATCTTTTTCTTTTTCCTTCTCCTTTTTTCTTTTTTCTTTTTCCTTTTCCCTTCTCTTTTTCCTCTCTTTTTTTGTTGATATTCTTTGTTTTTGTGGGTTTGTGTGTTTGTTGGTCTTTTTTTAGTATTCCCCCAGTAGCAAGAGACACCTTTCACTGGCAGTACTGCCTCATAGGCCCCCATTGAATGAGGAGGCTCTTGGCCCTCATATGACTCCTGATCTGTGGTGAGAGATTGTTAGGCAGGGACACTCCACCCCAGAGGAACAAGATGGAAGGGTCAGGAGTTAGAGCATGGGAGGGTGGGGCTGGGAAGCGGGAAAAGAGGACAATATGATAAGGATGTAACCTGAAGCAACAAACAAATAAACTTATTAACTAAAAAAAAAAAAAAAAAAAAAAAAGGCAGGTGGCAGGGCTGAAACACTGTGAATGGAATAGAGGATACAGCCGTTCGGCCTGGTTTTGCAGACCTCCAGGTGTCGAAAAGACATGGAGCTAAGGTAAAATACAAGAAAATTGTGGTGTTGGCCCATGCCTTTGACTTCAGCGGAGACGGGGGGGAGCACCGTAGAGTTGGTGGTCTTATGTATTCTGGAGTCATACGGAGCGGGGTGGTGAGGGTGCACACTCTTGGTCCCACCATTCAAGAAGAGTAAACCCTTGGTCCCAGCACACTGGAGACAGAAATGGGCAGATCTCGGAGCTCAGGGTCAGCCTGATGCAGGGCAAACTCGAAATAGAGAAAGACTTCGATCCAGGAGTGGTGGAACACATCTTTGATCCCTTCAGATGGGAACCACAGGTCTCTGATCCCAATAATTAGAGTTCAGAGACACACACATGGGATTTGGAGGGACCTAGGTTTGGAGGCTACTTACAAAAGGCCTTCTTGATGCAGGCAGATTGTCCTTTGGGATCTCAAAATATATACACTGGAGCTTGTTTAGCTCCAAGGTGACAGAATGATTTCTTCTTTAACCCGGATTAAAAGATAATGCTTTGTATGTTGTCGGAAGGCCAAATTTGCTTCAGGAGAAGTATTACCTAGCCCCCCCCCCAAAAAAAAAAGAAGGTCATTGTACTAGTGTTGGGATTGGGGCAGGTCTCTGTTCTTATCTTTCCAGGAGAATCGAAGCGTCCATTCGGGGAGCCCGGGGATGGCTGGACAGCGGAAACCTCAGCAGAGAGCAGAATCAGGCACCAAGGAGGACGAGTGACCCAGTTGATTCAGCCTGGCAGACTTCCTCAATAGCTGTCTCCATCGTGGGCCTGCAACCACGGCAATCCAATGTCACTGGTCACTGAGACCATTCAGCTCTACACAATGCCCGGCCGGAACCTCAGTGAAGCCTGCAAGATCAGCTTCTGCCTACAAACTCCTTAGGTCATCTAAACAACTGAGAACAGAAGGACTGAACATAAAAGGATTGTACTAACATTTTTAACCATTTTTTCCATTTGGGTTCGGGTCCCAAACAGGTTTGCTACAACCCAAATCAGCAGGAAGTCATTTTAAGAGAGCAATGTCCCATGCCCAGAGGGTGGGGAGGGTGTTTCTCTGCCCTTCTTTTTGGTTATTTGAAGGATAACTGAAAACTCTGATATTTAGGGGAAGAGATTACAAGCTGATAAATGGTCCTATTTAATGGGTTTTGGAGGTTATCCCCAGGGACTTCCTACTTTTCCTTTTCTGTATCCTTCTTCCTCTCCTATGTAGGAGTGCATAGGCTTGAGAAAAATGAGACATAGACATAGCACAGGAATGTCCAAGAAGAAGGGGCAGATTATTGAATATGCCCTTATACCTTTGTATATTGATACAAAATTAGTAGTATATTTGGCTAAAGTGGTATTGACCATTGTTTATTGTGCAAAAATAAGATTGTATTTGATTACATCGGTATTGATATTTGTATATTGATACAAAATTAAGATTATAGTTGGCCACAATGGTATTGACCCTTGTATATGGACGTAATATTAAGATTGTATTGGGATACATAGGCATTGATCTTTGTATATTGATACAAAATTAAGAGTATGTTTAACCACAATTGAATACATCTTTGTATATTGATACAAAATTAAAGGTAACGCTTCCTAATGGTATCATACCTAGAGATACTTAAAAATAAAATGTGAAGCTCTGGCCTCTTGATACCAACCGTCAAAACTGTCTAGGATAGTTAAGTAAAACAAACTCCTAGTCATGCAAACATGTCACTTTGTTAGCTACTATGACAGTCTATCACAGATATTCTCTAAACTACCCAGTAATCAAGTTCTTAAGAGACAAGCAACATTTGCTTATCTAAATACAAGAGATGGATAGGGCATCTTCAAAAACCCCAAGAGATCTGCAGAATATGGCATTCAAAGATGTTATCTTAAATTAAGATCTTCTTTTTTTTTATATCGAGACATATCAGCTCCTGAGAGCACCCCCTATTCTACTCCAAGTAGAAGATAAGCATCGAAGAATCTCCAGTGTGAGGTGGTTGAATTAGTGGCAAGCCTATCTCTTGGCATGAAAAAACCCCTTGCTCCAACTGCAGACAGACTGCTGTCCAAAAAGGACAAAACTTGGTAGCAGGGAAGTCGACAGCCTAGCTCTGCCAAGACAGGGTAGGTAAGTCCTTCATAATCCCTGCTCTACAACAAATGTCTGTCAGAGAAACAGGACCCAAAGACTGAAGACTGATGCAGGAATGTATGGATAGAAAATGGGAACTGTGCAGGCAGTCACTGGTATGTCATTTCTTAGTTTTGGAAGCTGCAGGCCCTGCACTTCCTATATAATCAGATATATTTATCCCTGTCAGGTCTCTGAGGTGGCTGAAGAATAGACAGCTAGAGTCTCATAGCTAAATTTTGAGTTGTTTAGGAATCAAGAGGGTGTGATAGATCTAAGAAGATACTCTTAAAAGTGTGTTGCAAGTTAGTATGAATGTTGAGTCAGATATAGACCTTTAAACTCATGGAGATGGTTAGATAGTAGAATGTTAAAGTCAGGGGCCAAATATGTATAAACTGGACATTGGGAAGGTATACTGGGCCATTTAACTCTCATAAATATGGCATATTTATATCTGTTGTTTTGTATAGTATTTACTGTTATAAGAGAAGGAACCATCTGTTGGACTGAAAGGGGAAACTTCTGGGGGGAAGAGGGTGGAAGGGTAGGATAGGAAGGGGGAATAGGGAGGGGTTTGTGACTGAGATGTAACTTGAAGAAAAAAAATAAAGTATTTAAAAAAGGAAAAAAAAATAATAGAGTAATAACTGTTCAGTTCTTGTGTTTCTTGTGTTGAAAAGCTTGTTTAACAAATAATATAATAGTCTCAATTAATTGAATGATAGCTAGGTTAAGAGAGAAAGTGTGAAACTAACAAAATTATATGAAGCTACACTAATGCATCTCAGATAAAACAACACCTGGAGGAGTAAAATAATTTTGGCCACTCTTCTTAAACCTGAACATCCATCTTCTGTCTTCTCTTACCTCAGAATATTGAATATTCTTGCTCTGGAATCTTCAGTCTTGGACTGAGTTTTTCTGCCATCTTCCTATTCTCTAATGTCCTAATAGTAGATGATAGCCTGTCAATCATCACAGCTTCATTCCTCAGTTTCCATAATCAATCTTTTCCCTGTCTATCAATTATCTATCATCTATCTATCTACTATTATTCACCTACCAATTGTCTGTCTATGATCATCTATCTCTTATTTTGGTTTTCTTCAGAATTATGACTAATGCAGATACATAAATAGAAAGTGATATGTCACCCCCACCTACTGCATTGATAAAATTTATTAATATGACAAAATTCATCGATAACAGTATATATGAAGAATTGCTCTGTTGTACTTTGCTGAAAATGGGGTAAATCTTTACGTTTTTGTCACTTAAGAGTCAAATCAAGAATTCAAAAATGTGTTCATATTCTTTTTTAGCCAAAGTTCTATCCTATGGTTATTTATTTTAAGTAGATATTGCCAGATTTCCAAAGGAACTCCAGGGTTGTCTCTGACATGTTTAACTCAAATTAATTTTATGAACAACACCATGTACAATAAATTTGTGGAATATTTTATAGACAAAAGAGGCCTTTCCTTTCAAAGCCACAACTTCTCTTGAGAAGATGGTGTTCAACGATAAGAATTCAAATAAAAACAATAATTATAAACAATAAAATTTGAGCAATGACTTACATCTAATTGAAAGAATGTAAGTACTACCTGAACAGTAATAGAATACAAAGATTTTTTTTTAAACTGGATTGTTCACTTTACAAAACTCAGAATAATTTACAATGTTATCATTATGAAGATTTTGTACTATCATAATAATAGGAAAAATGGAGGAAAATGAATAGAAAGAAAGCTAATATTCAAATATTTATTTCTGACTATAAGAAAAGTAGAAAACTCTCATGGTAACTGTGGTGGTTTGAATGAGAAAGGCCCCCATAGGGCTCAAATATTTGAATGCCTGGTTACCAGGGGGTGTAACTGAAAGGTTTGGAAGGAGTAGGAGGTATGGCTTTGGAGGATGTATTGTTGGATGAAGTTTATCACTGGTACAGGCTTTGAGTTTTCAAAAGTCCATGCTAACCCCATTCCTCCCCCCTCTCTTTCTCTCTCTCTCTCTCTCTCTCTCTCTCTCTCTCTCTCTCTCTCTTTGATTGTGGACCAAGACATAGCTTTTGTTACTTCCCTAGCACCACACCTATCTGATTCCATATTCTTACCATGATGGTAATGGAGTAAGCCCCTAAAACTGTGGGCAAGCCCCCAATTAGATGCTTTATTTTATATACAAAAGTTACCTTGGTCATGGTGTCTCTTCACAGCAATAGAACCCTGACCAAGAGAGTAGTCATTATGTGAAGAACACAAATACAACATAGTTTAAACCTTCTATGATTATAAATTTAACCCAACATTTTAAATTCATGATCAATGACTGTAAATGACCTAAAAAATAACAATAAAAACATTACTAGGAGACACAACCTCACTGCAAACACCATGATCTGACTCTTACAGTCTTCCTGCCCCCTCTTCCACAATGGTCCTGAGTGAGTGATGAGAGTGTTTTGTAGATGTATCCATTAGGACTGGTTTCCACAACTGTGATTTGTGGAATTTGATTTGTTATGGTATTCTTAAGTTGCCTTCATTTGTTGCAAAGAGAAGTCTTGATGAGGGTTAGGACTGCATTGATCTGTGGTTATAGAACAAATGTTTAGATTGTTGGTATAGATTATGTTGGCTTAATAAAATGGTGGTTATAGGTTCTCCTCAAAGATCCATTGCGTCATGAACACTGAGTAAAAGCACATGGAGTCCAAGGCTCCAAAGAAGAAATATAGATTACAACCAGGCTCTAATTCCCCTCCTGCCCACCTCTAATTGATTCCACTTAGCATCCATGTCCTTGACAAAAACTTCCAAAATATTCTTTTGCAGTTGTGAAAGAATGCAAGCTCCTTAGTTTGATCCATGACATTTGCCTACTTAATCTTGGTCTCTGTCTCTGGATAGTTCTCTTCCCATCCTCTCTTGGGATTGCTGAGTGCTCAAACATGCTTTTTACTCCCATCTTGAGGGTTGTATTAATTACTATTTTACTGCTGTGGTACAAATATATGACCCAAGCAAACTTGTTGAAGATGGAGTTTATTTGAGGACTTGAGTCCATCATTGTAGAAAACACTATGGCATGGTAGAAGAAGGAAAAAGCTAGCTGACTACATTTCATCCACAAACCATAATCAGAAAGATTAAGAACAGGAAATGAAGTTAGTTATAAATTCTCAAAGCCTACTCCTAGTCATGGACTTTCTCCAGTAAAGCAAAACCTCTCAGAGGTTCTATAACCTTGCAAAATATCAAAACTCTTTTGGAAGGATTAGGAAGTTTGGTTCTATTGGAAGAAGTATGTCCCTAAGAGTGGGATTTGAGGTTTCAAAGGCCCATGCCATTCCCAGTAAGCTTTCTCTCACTGTTCTCTTCTTGAAATCCATTATTAATGATAGTAAAGGTATAGAATCAATCTAAATGTCTATCAGTGATGGAACAGTGTCTGAGAGCGCTGCCTACCTGCCTGATGTCATGCTTCTAGCCATGACAGCCATATCCACAAACCCTCTGGAACCATAAGCTCACAAATTAAGTACTTTCTTTTATAAGTTTCTTTAGTCATGGTGCTTTGTCACAGCAACAGAAATGTAACTAAGACACTAGTCTTTGTTATCTATTTTTAAATATCAATTATTCTGAATATGAAGTAACATCTCATTATGGTTTCACCCAATGTGTGTTCCCCTGGTAACAAGAGTGATGTTCAGAATTTTTAACATCTCTGTCATCCATTTGTATATATTTCTTTGAGAAATTCTTACATGTTTATTACTAATTGTATTCAGATTATTTGTTTACTACAATTGAGTTATTTGTGTTTCTTGTATTTTGGGATTCTAACACATTATAGAATGTATCATTTTCAAATATTTTCTTTCATTGAATAGGTTATCTTTTTCTTCTATTGACTGATGACTTCCTGAATTTGGAACTGAGCATAGACACTAGAAATACATCCAGATATTAACTGTCAATCAGTTTTGGACACAGTGTCAAGAACACACAACACAGAAATGACAGTTTCTTCAGTAAGTACTGATGAGACTATTGGTTACCCATGCACACAAAAGTGAAACTAACATAGAGTATCCGACTATAAGAAAAAATTAATTCAGAGGATGTTAAAGTTTTAAACTTAAAACCTAAAACTGCAAAAGCTACCAGAAAAAAAACCCATAGTAGACAGCTTCCATGACTTTAATATAGCTCATGATTCTTTTAGATAAAACTGCACAACCACAGAATCAGACTGCCCATTGACTATCTTACTCCCAACAAAATCCAAGGAGGCATCTGTCATTAATATCCCTTTTTCACACATTTGAAGACAGAGACCCAAAAGAGCAATGAAATAATCTTGACATTAAAGACCCTAACTATGTACGAGACAGCTAATCTTAAGGCCTAGGTTGCTAAGTGTTTGATATGGCTGGAGTAGGAGGATGTTATGTTTGGTATGGCCAGGGTAAGAAAAGTTGTAAGGCATCAGGCGCACATTTGATACTTCATAAATTGGCATCAAATAACTACATCATCTTCTGTGATAGCCAAGCTTCCTAGTTAAATTTGTTGATTGAGAAGACACCATATTTCCATGAAAAATAATAATTTTCTACTCATTACATTCAACTTCTAAGGGACTAAACCCACATTTGTGGAAGGAAATTTAATTACCTGAAAATTGTTGTTTTTTGAAACATATTGATTAACAAAGGAGCTTGTTATGAGTACAGTTCTAAACAAGACTATTAGGGGAGCAGCCCTGTAATTATGGCTACTGTAGATAAAGGATCTATGTTCAAAGATGTCATGGTAAAAATTCAGTTGACAGCATAGATCAGTGGAATAATAGGAGTTAATTTCTGCTTGCCTCAATCTGCATGAATGAGGCATATAATTAAGTCAAATCACCTTCACCCACTCCCACATATGCCAAGCACGTGCATGGTTGTACACACACACACACACACACACACACACACACACACACACACACACA
>CAJQZJ010034331.1:3477513-3488957 GCA_907164525.1 Lophiomys imhausi
TAGACTGTCATAGTAGCTAACAAAGTGACATGTTTGCATGACTAGGAGTTTGTTTTACTTAACTATCCTAGACAGTTTTAGACGGTTGGTATCAAGAGGCCAGAGCTTCACATTTTATTGTTGCTTTTTATAGTGAGCTGGTCACTGATAACTACAGTATGGATGAAAGGAGTGAGAGGGGCTCAAAAATAGCTCCAAACACCGCAAGAGAAATAACTTCACTATTGATAAAAATAATAACCCCATGTATAGCAGGGGATGGTAAGAAAGCTTAAATTTATTGCTGCTGTGTTGAATGTGCAAATGCCACCTCCTTAAAGAGGGAAAATTAGTTTCTAAGCCTGGTTTAGCAGCCAGCTCTGGTTGTCTGCATAATATTGGATTTTTCAAGGCTTCTATGATGCCCTAGGGTGGGATGTTTTGCATGCAAATTGCACATTATATAACACTAAAGATGTTATATAAGGAAAAAATGAAGTCTGAGGCTCATCCTTTTTTCTTTTTTTGTATTATACTTTTCAAGCTTCCTGGTCTTTTAATTTTGGCTAGCATTTATGGAGCACCTAGTGTGTCTTAGGTGTTCATGTAGTACTTAAAACTCATGATAATCACTTTAAAGTGGTATAACTATTCAACTTGTGTGCATAAAGACACTCAGGTTCCCAGGGGTTAAATGACACAGCTGTTCCTTGGAAAGGGGTATTGCCCATTGATCCACACCAGAGCTTCACCAACTGGGGCATGCATCATAATTCCCCAGAGGATTTTGTTAACATACAGATTGCTGGGTCCTAGCCCAGATTCTATGACTCAATTAGCTGTGAGTTTTAGTAAGTTCCTATGTAGCTCTAACACTGGTGGCCAGGAGATCACACTGGGTAAATCTCTGATCAGTAACATACTTTTTCTCCAAATATGAGATCTGAGGGATAGAAGAGATTTTTAAGATATCATTTGATATATGTCTTCCTTGTCAGAGTAGGAGATGGGGAGAATGGAAGTCTAGAGACAGCTAGAGAGCAAGTATCAGGGTATTGTCATCATTAGGTCGACATTCAGTAGACAAGTAATTTAAGGTATAAACCTGAATCAGAGCAGATTCTCTGTACAGTCTCTTGCCCTGTGAAGGCAACATCCAAAGCAAGTCAGCATTAGTACAGTCTCTTCTAGACATAAGAATTGAGACCTTCACCTATGATGAGATTGGGAAGGGTAGGAAAAGAGAGTGAGGCAAGGAGGTCTCACTGTAGCCTCAGACTTCAGCTCTACAAAGGCCTCACCCACCCCAGAAGAATCATAGGTTATTCACACCATCAGATTGAGACTTGGTGAGACTCAGGAAGGCATCACATCACTTCATTTTTATGCACTTCCTGTGCATGCCATGAAATAAAGTTTTACTGATTTAATAATGTATTATTTCCTTTATAGTTCTTAATTTGATTTTTTTAATTTAAAAAAAAAGGTTTAAAGGCCTGGGGACATAGCTCAGTTAGTAAAATGCCTAGGAAACTGTAAGCCTTGGATTTGATCCACAGCACCACATAAAGCTAAGCACAATGGAGCATGCTTGAAACCCCAACATCAAAAAGGCAGAAATTGGAAGATCAGAAGTCCATGGCCATTGTGCATTATGAGTTTGAAGTCAGGCTAGGATACATGAGACTATAACAAAAAATAAGGCGTAAATGTTTCAATACAAATATTTAAAAGAAGTTACAATTATGGTAGTTTCATCAGGTCCTCTCAGTTATTCCATTGAAATGGAGTCTCCAAAGAGAGGCCTGGACTTCTCTTTCAGCAACAGAGAGGCTGCAACCACAGTACCTGTGGTGTGAAAGACCTTTGTGTCACAGTACTATTTAACCATCATAATGATAAGAAGCACAGAGAAATCCTGCTTATGCATGCAATCCTGGTTTGCCTAATCTCTCTCTGCTCTCCTTAGTCTGGTTATGAGATCTCAGTCTTATAATCCAAATGTTCAATGTTCCCTTGTTCAGGTGTCACCTGAAATAAAAAGTGTAACAGTTACTTTTCTAGTCTCCATACTGATGAGAATGATGCCAATCAGGTTTTCTCAACAATTCATGTGCCCATTCCCATGCCTGGCACCCCCTTTCTCAAATGGTAGTTAGACTTGTCTCTTGACATCCTTGAGCTATTTGCTATTAGTAATTAATGGGATTATCTTCTCCACATTTATTTATACTTTGCCCATCTCTACAAAGTTTTAAAGTTCATTAACTTGATGATTATGTCTTAAATTTTCCACAAAACATGAAGAATTAAAATGAAATCACTGATGTGGATTCTAGAGAAGCTTAGGTATGTGTCTTCCAATTTAAATATTTAGTTTGATGAAGTCTCATGCAGCCTCAGTGTGTTCATTTTTTTTTCTCCTAAATACCTCATTCTAGTGCTGTATCTGCCCTCATGAACTGCTTCTGGACTGCTGTCCCCAAGTTTATCAGTATCAGACTGATAAGATTTTAAAATACTAGTGTAGTGAGTGTTCTGAATTTGCTTTTCCAAGAGCATTTTCCTATGAGGATAATGAAAATATGCACTGTGAACATTTAATTCACTTGGTATCTGGTTTGTAATCTTATTGTAACATCTTTGGGGAAGAGGACTTTTAAAAAGAATAGTCACATGGTTGAAAGGCAAGTCCCCTGGGACCTCTAAGGACTGAAGATATTAATGAGGATCATATTACATTTTGACTAAAACATAATAGCATTGAATTTTTATGACTTTAAATAGAAATATTTAACTAACTTGTGGGATTGTTTTTCTCAGTTTCATAACAATGATTTTTATCAAGTTAAGAGTCAACATGAAACAGCCCTGAAAATATAGTTGAATGAACTGTTTATTTTTCCGAGTTTCAAGATGGAAGGAGGAAGAAGAAAGGGACTTTGGAAATGTTCTTTTTGATATGGGCATGCAGTGTTTCAATTATTAAGTACTCAGATCCAGAAAAGAGAAAGAAAGTCAGGAGCAACTCAGATTACTTGAGGTAATCAAAAGGGACATTATCGTGAATTGGCAAGCCAAATTGGCTGTGGCCATTAAAAGAAGAGGAAGTATCAAAAAATTGCTCTTAAAAGATTTAATATAATCAGTAAGCTAATGGAATGTGAATCACAGAACCACGAGAAACCAAATTTTGCTGATAATAATCTTGGGTGAGGAGCCTCTACATGCTATGAACACTGGCTAGTTATATAAAGACCTGAAATTTACCATTAGAAAATCTAAATCAGGAAAGTCAACCATTGGGACTACTGAGACCTAGAGAAATAGCAGACTCAAAGTCCATTTTAGTCAAGGCTGACCCCTTAGGAGGATGATATTGAGGGTGAGGGACAATGCATTTGGAAATGTGGCTCTTAACACGAAAATGAGAATGGGACTGGACAACATGTGGTAGCTGCTAAGTCATTAACGATAATTTGTCAACCAGAACTCATTCATCAGACTCAGTATTGCTAAGGCTTATCTGGAAAGGACAAATAGATTTTGAGAAATGTTCTGGGTTCTAGGAAAGCAAAGGAAAAAATTCTTTATGGTGGACTTTATACAATTAAAAATTCTTATAGTGTATAGACAATTATAAACTAACACAGATCTGTTTGTAGTCATTGATTCCTGTCTGAGGATATCTAATCTAGCCACAGTTACCCCTCATATGTACACCCTTGATGTACATTCAGTGCCAATTTCTCTGGTATTGAAGTGCATGACTTATGCTTTACTGAGAAGGAGCTATCACTTGAAGAATAAGTCATATTCTTGCACCCAGTTCCCTGCTTATATAGCTCTTGAATTCCCTGTCTCCCTGCCTAGGCTATTGTAAGTGTTCTCCATAATTCAACCTGTTTTGAATTGTGTTTTCTAATTATGCTTCCCTGATCCTGTGAGGGAGTTGGGGTGTCCTTCTCAAAGCACCTTGGACTTTCCTCTCCATACATGTTTCCTATCTTTGCAATTAATTTTTAATTACCTATGCCGTGAAGCCATATATCTTTCGAATGCTGAGAGTATAATACAACTTCAAGCCACAATGTCAGCATCAGGAGTAGTTCCTGACTCATTAGTCAGTGCTGAATAAATGTACATTGATGCCTAAAGGGAAACATGAAGTTACTGAGGCTGAGAATCTAAAACCAATTATACGGCTATAAGTGAATCTAAAACCCATTGTGTGGCAGTAGGAGATTCTGACAATCTTCAGGGTTATTTTGATGCTTATTTCATATGTTTGTGGTTAGAATATACCCCAGAGAGGTTATCATCACTGATGAAAGCTGCAGTTTCTCAGAACAACCAACCAACAAACCTGAGTGCACGTGTTAGAGCCAATTTTGTTCTATGCTCTCTCTCTTTCTCTCTCTCTCTCTCTCTCTCTCTCTCTCTCTCTCTCTCTCTCTCTCTCTCTCTCTCCCTATGGGCTTGTTTTGCATCATTTACTGTAAAAGTAGAGTTCTCAATCTTCAAAATCATAGATCTACAGGTCAGCAGTTTTGGGCTACAGTAAGTAAGAAAAAGAATTTCACAGCTGAGGATATTACCTAAGAAGGGAAATCTATTTTGTCCCTGTTCTGTGCCATTAAGTGTTTGGAAGATTGTAAAGTAATATTATAACCCACAAACAGGGGAAGAACTGATATGGATGCCATAATATATATATATATATATATATATAAAACACTTCGACACAGGTCTTTCAACCATCTTCTCATCAAAGGGGTCATTGCCTTTTGGGTTCATGCAATCTTGAAGACTCCCCAGGGGATATGAGTTCCATCACTGAAAGAGTCAATAGTGTATCCCAAGGTTCAGAGCCTCAATCTATGACCACACTCCTAGGAACAATTTTCTGTGACTTCTTTCACTTCCATTTATTTGTGATTTCAGAATCAAAGAACAAACTTCAAGTAAAAACTTGTAAACTCTCTCAAAATATGTTCCTTACACAGTCAGAGCCACAACTTAAATGGTTCCTAATTTTAAAAAAAAATATTTCTTGGGCTGGAGAGATGGCTCAGCGGTTAAGAGCACTGCCTAGTGCTCTTCCAAAGGTCCTGAGTTCAATTCCCAGCAACCACATGGTGGCTCACAACCATCCACAATGTGATCTGGTGCCCTCTTCTGGAATGCAGGTGTACATGCAGATAGAGCACACATATGCATAAAATAAATAAAATAAATCTTTAAAAAAAATATTTCTTTCATGTTAAATTTTAAACCGGAGAAGTTATTGAGAAGTTATTTCCTAATTAACCACGTTACTAGAAGGAGGCAACAGAGATATTATTAGAAAAGGCTAGACGACTTCAAAATAATTTTCTCTTTTATTCCTTAGCAAGAACCCTCCATACTTATGTTTAGCTAATATTTTCTTGAAAATTAGTTGTATTGAATGGATGCAGACAACTCTGGGGCAGGGAAAAGAATTTTTTTGTTACTTTTTAAGATTTTTTATGTTTATTTATTACTTCAAGTCACATCTCCATCACAGTCCCCTCCTTCCACTCTTCCAGGGCCCACCCTCACACCTTTGCCCCCTTCTCCCACATATCCTACTCCTACGGTGTGAGATGCCCCTACATATCAGCCCCCCTCATCTTAGCAGTCATTTGAAGGCTAAGAGCTTTCTCTTGCACTGGGGGCCTGCATGGAAGCTCCTTTAGGGCAAAATGTCCCACTATCAGGTAACAAAGTCTATGTTCCTGTTCCTTTCAGTCTATTGGATGTACAATAGATATCCTGTACTCTATGGCTAAAATCCAGTTATAAGTTAATAGATGCCATGTGCATCTTTCTGGGTCTGGGTTAGCTCACTCAGGATGAGCTTTTCTAGTTCCACCCATTTGACTGAAAATTGCATGATTTCCTTGTTTCTGATATTTGAGTGCTATTCCATTGTGTAAATGTACCACAAATTCTTTTATCCATTCTTCAGTGGAGGGACATGTGGGTAATGTCTAGTTTCTAGCTATTACAAATAAAGCTGTTATGAACATAGTTGAGGAGATTTCCTTGTGGTTTAGTGAATAATCATTTGGATGTATACCAAGAAGTGGTATGACAGGGTCTTCAAGCAGAGCTATTCCAACTTTTCCAAGATATTGTCAGAATGATTTTCACAGTGGTTATATAAGTCTCCACTCCCACCAGCATTGGAAGAGTTTCCCCTTTCTCCACAACCTCACCAACATGTACTATCATTTGAGTTTTTGATCATAGTCATTCTGACAGGTGTGAGATGGAATCTCAGAGTTGTCGTAAGTTTCATTTCTCTAATGATTAAGGATGTTGAGTATTTCTTCAAGTATCTCTCAGCCATTAGAGATTACTCCTTTGTGAAGTCTTGGTTTAGTTCTGTACCCCATTTCTGATTGGATTATTTGGTTTCTTGGTGTTTAATTTCTTGAGTTCTTTATACATTATGGATATTAGCCCACTGTCAGATGTGGGGTTGGTAAAGATATTTTCCTAACCTGTAAGTTGCTGGGGTTTTTTTTGTTTTGTTTTGTTTTTTGTTTGTTAAAATGTTCTTTTTTATAAAATTTATTTTTTTTATTTTTTATATTTTATTTTTTATTTCTTCAAGTTACATCTCAATCACAATCCCCTCCCTACTCCCCCCTCCAGTCCCACCCTCCCACCCTCTTCCCCCTCTACCCTTTTTTTACATTTTAGTTTAAGGTATATCTTCCCCCCCCCCAAACATATCCCCCTTTCAGTCCAACAAATGGTTCTTTCTCTTATAACAATAAATGCAATACAAAACAACAGAAACAATTAGGCCACAATTATGAGAGTTATATGACTGAGCATATATTCCCAATGTCCAGTCCATATGTATTTGGCGCCTGACTTGAACATTCTACTATCTAACCATCTCCATGAGTTTAAGGTTCTATATCTAACTCAGCTTTCATACTAACTTACATCACAATTTTAAAAACATCTTCTTAGATCCAGAACACCCTCCGGATTCTTAAACAACTCAAATTTTAACTACGAGACTCTAGTTATCTATTCTTCAACCACCTCAGAGACCTGAGAGGGATAAATATATCTGATTATATAGGAAGTGCAGGGCCCGTGGCTTCCAAAACTAAGAAATGACATACCAGTGGCTGCCTGGACAGTTCCCATTTTCTCTCCATACATTACAGCATCAATCTTCTGCCATTTGGCGCCGTTTCTCTGACAAACATTGATTGCGGAGCAGGAATTACGAAGGACTTGCCTACCCTGTCTTGGCAGAGCTAGGCTGTTGACTTACTTGCTTCCAAATTTTGTCCTTTTTGGACAACATTCTGTCTACAGTTGAAGCAAGAGGTTTTTCCTGCCAAGAGATAGGCTTGCCACTAATTCAATCATGTCCACTGGAGATTCTTCGATGGTCATCTTCTACTTGGAGTAGAATAGGGGGTGCTGTCAGGAGCTGACATGTCCCGATATCAAAAAATCTTAAGTTAAAAAGACATCTTTGAATACCATATTCTGCAGATGTCTTGAGGTTTTTGAAGATCCCCTATCTATTTCTTATATTTAGTTAAGCAAATGTTGCTTGTCTCTTAGCAACTTGATTTCTGATTAGCTTAGAAAATAACTGTGTTAGACTGTCATAGTACCTAACAAAATGACCAGCTTGTGTGACTATTAGTTTGCATTTCTTAATTATCCTAAACAGTTTATGATAGTTTGTAGCAAAAGGCCGAAACTTCACATTGCATTTTTAAGCATTACTAGGTACAATACCTTTAAAAAGCATTACCCTTAATTTTGTATCAACATACAAAGATCAATACCAATGTGGCCAAATATAATATTAATTTTGTATCAATATACAAAGATCAATACCTATGTAGCCCAATACAATCTTAATTTTGCATCAATATACAAGGGTCAATACCATTGTGGCCAAATATAATCTTAATTTTGTATCAATATACAAAGATCAATACTGATGTAGTCCAATAGAATCTTAATTTTGCATTAATATACAATGATCAATACCAATTTAGCCCAATATAATATTAATTTTGTATCAATATACAAAGATATAAGGGCATATTCAATAATCTGTCTTTTTTTCTTGATCTTTCCTATACTATGTCTATATCCCATTTTTTCTCAAGTCTGTTCACTCCTACATAGGGAAACACCCTCCCCACTTTTTGGGGATGGGACGTCTCTCTCTTAAAATGATTTCCTAATGATTTGGGACATAGTAAACCTGTTTGGGACCCAAGTAAGAATGGAAAAAATGGTTAAAAATGTTAATAGAATCATTTGATGTTCAGTCCTTTTGTGCTCAGCTATTTAGATGTCCTAAGAAGTTCACAGACAGAGGCTGATCTCAGGGCTTTCCTGAGTTCTGGCTGGAGCAGTCTGTGGAGCTGAACAGTCTTAGCAGTTTGGAGTTGTTGTTGTTGTAGACTTTTGAGGAAACAACTATTGAGGAAGTCTGCAAGGCTGGATCATCTGGGCCACTAGTCGTCTTTGGTGTCTGATCTGATTTCGGCTGAGGTTTCCATTGTGCAGTTATCCCTGGATTCCTTGAATGGATGTTTAAATTTCCTGGAAAGGTAAGAACAGAGCCCTGCCCTGATCCTAACTCTGGGACAATTACCTTTTGCGGGGGGGGGGGGTCGTCAGGTAATATTTTTCCTGGAGAAATTTGGTTTTTTGACGATATATAAAGTATTATCTTTCAATCCGGATTAAAGAAGAAATTATTTTGATATTTTGGAACTAAACAAACCTTTAGTGTATATATTTTGAGATCTCAAAAGACAATTTGTTTGAATTTCAGCATGTTTTTTGTAAGTAGCTTTTAAACTTAAATCCTTCCAAATCCTATGTGCCTGTCTCAGCATACTAAGTATTGGGATCAAAGACATGTGTTTCCCAACTGATGGGATTAAAGATGTGCTCCACCACCCCTGGATCGAAGTTTTTCTCTATTTAGAGCTTGTTTTGTATCAGTCTGACCTTGGGCTCTGAGTTCTGCCTGTTTCTGTCTCTAGTGTGTTGGGATTAAGGGTGTGCACCATCACCATCCTGTTCCTTGTAACTCTAGAATTTATAAGACAACTAACTCTATAGTGCTCCTCCCGTCTCTGCTGGAGTTAAAGGCATGGGCTAACACCACGCATATTTCATGTATTTTACCTTAGCTCTAAGTTTTTTCACCTCTTGGAGGTTTATAAAACCAGGTTGAACAGCTGTAACCTTTAATTTATTTACAGTATCTTGAACCTGTTACCAGCTTTTTAATGCCAAACCATGGAAATATCCTATACTTCTACAAAAAAAAAAAAAAGAACTTTTAAGCTGCTATCAAGTTTGTGTAATGTATGTGGCCACCTGCCGTCTAACATTCTAATCTGAAATTAAGGCCATTTTCCTTTCATGCCAGTAAGGCAACTATACCTTTGGTAAATTATAGTTTGAAATTTTTATATTGTATTTTTATTATATTTTTTAAGCTTATTTACTTTTTTCTTTAAAAGGTATTATTTACTTCTAGAACATAGTTTAATCCCTCCTCCCCTCCTGGCCCTTTCCTTCCCTCTCTCCCTCCCTCTCTCCCTCCCTCCCTCCCTCTTTGTTCCTCTACTTGGTAATCTCCTTCTCCTTAGATGAGGTGGGTCCTCACATACCATACTCCCTCAGATCTTGCATCAGTTTATGACAGTTGGTAGCAAAAGGCCGAAACTTCACATTGCATTTTTTTAATAATTTATTTTTTATTTCTTCAAGTTACATCTCAATCACAATCCCCTCCCTCCTCCCCCCTCCAGTCCCACCCTCCCACCCTCTTCCCCCTCAACCCCCCATTCTCTTCCCTTTCTTTTTAAGTTTAAGGTATATCTTTTCCCCCCCAACAGCTCCCCCTTTCAGTCCAACAAATAATTCTTTCACTTATAACAATAAATACAATACAAAACAACAGAAATAAATAGTCCACAATTATGAGAATTAGTTCCTGTTTTGTTTTAATGACAGTGTCCTTTGCCTTACAGAAGCTTTTCAGTTTCATAAGGTCCAATTTATTGATTGTTGGTCTTAGAGTCTGAGCTTTTGGTGTTCTGTTCAAGAATTTGACACCTGTGCCAATGAGTGAGAGGCTTTTCCCCACTTTCTCTTCTATTAGGTTTAATGTGTACAGCTTTATGTTAAGGTCTTTGATCCACTTAGACTTAAGTTTTGTGATAAATATAGGTCTATTTGCATTCTTTTACGTGTTGACATCCAGTTAGAGCAGCACCATTTGTTGAGATGCTTTTCTTTTTCCATTGTATGGTTTTGGCTTCTTTGTCAAAAATTAAGTGACCATAGGTGTGTGAGTTTATTTCTGGGTCTTCGATTTGACTCCGTTGATCAACTGGTCTGTTTCTCTACCAATACCATGCTGTTTTGACTGCTATTGCTCTGTAGAATATCTTGAAATCTTGGATGGTGATAACATGTAGATTTTTTTTATTATTATGCAGGATTGATTTAGCTATTTTGGGTTTTTTTTTTCTTCTTCTTTTTTTTTTTTTTTTACTTTATTTTTTATTTCTTCAAGTTACATCTCAATTGAAATCCCCTCCCTACCCCGCCTCCAGTCCCACCCTCCCACCCTCTTCCGCCTCAACCCACCCATCCCCTTCCTTTTTTTTTTTAAGTTTAAGATATATCTTTTCCCCCCAACAGCTCCCCCTTTCAGTCCAACAAATGGCTCTTACTCTTATAATAATAAATACAATACAAAACAACAGAGGTAATTAGGCCAAAATTATGAGAGTTATATGGCTTGGCATACAATCCCAATGTCCAGTCTATATGTATTTGGCACCTGACTTCAACATTCTACTGTCGACCTATCTCCATGAGTTTAAAGTTCTATATCCAACTCAACTTTCATCACAAATTAAAAAGCATCTTCTTAGAACACCCTCTTGATTCCCAAACAACTCAAAATTTAACTATGAGACTCTAGCTATCTATTCTTCAACCACCTCAGAGACCTGAGAGGGACAAATATATCTGATTATATAGGAAGTGCAGGGCTGCAGCTTCCCAAACTAAGAAATGACATACCAGTGGCTGCCTGGACAGCTCCCATTTTCTCTCCATACATTACAGCATCAATCTTCAGTCATTTGACCCCATTTCTCTGACAGACATTGATTGTAGAGCAGGGGTTATGAAGGACTCGCCTACCCTGTCTTGGCAGAGCTAGGCTGTCGACTTACCTGCTTCCAAGTTTTGTCCTTTTTGGACAGCAGTCTGTCTACAGTTGAAGCAAGGGGTTTTTCCTACCCTGTCTTGGCAGAGTTAGGCTGTCGACTTCCCCGCTACCAAGTTTTGTCCTTTTTGGACAGCAGTCTGTCTGCAGTTGGTGCAAGGGGTTTTTTCATGCCAAGAGA
>CAJQZJ010034331.1:3489357-3504570 GCA_907164525.1 Lophiomys imhausi
TCTATGTTGTGGAAGAGTTTGAAGAATATTGGTGTTAGCTCTTCTTTGAATGTCTGGTAGAATTCTGTGCTGAAACCATCTGGGCCTGGGCTTTTTTTGGTTGGAAGACGTCTAATGACTTCTTCTATTTCCTTAAGGGTTATAGGACTGTTTAATTTGTTTACCTGTTCTTGATTTAACCTTGGTAGGTGGAATCTATCAAGAAAATTGTCCATTTCATTTAGATTTTCCAATTTTGTGGAGTACAAGTTTTTGAAGTAGGACCTAACGATTCTTTGGATTTCCTCAATGTCTGTTGTTATTTCCCCCTTTTCATTTCTGATTTTGTCGATTTGGGTATTTTCCCTCTGCCTTTTAGTTAGTTTAGCTAAGGGCTTGTCTATTTTGTTGATTTTCTCAAAGAACCAGCTCTTGGTTTTGTCGATTCTTTGTATTGTTCTTTTTGTTTCTAAGTTGTTGATTTCAGCCCTGAATTTGATGATTTCCTGCTATGTGCTCCTCTTGGGAGTGTTTGCTTCTTTTTTCTAGGTCTTCCAGTTCTACTGTTAAGCTGCTAATATGACCTGTCACAATTTTCTTTTTGAAGGCACTTAGTGCTATGAACTTGCCTTGTAGCACTGCTTTCGTTGTGTCCCATAGGTCTCCATATGTTGTTTCTTCATTTTAGTTGGATTTTAGGAAGTTTTTATTTCCTTTTTTATTTGTTTTCTGACCCTGTGGTCATTGAGTAAAGAGTTGTTCAGTTTCCACGAATGTGTAGGCTTTCTGTTATTCCTGTTGTTTTTCAAGTCCAGCTTTAATCCATGGTGGTCTGATAAGATACAAGGGGTCATTTCAATTTTCTTGTATTTGTTGAGGCTTGCTTTGTGTCCTAGTATATGTTCAATTTTGGAGAAGGTTCAATGAGTTGCTGAAAAGAAGGTATATTCTTTTGTGTTTGGGTGAAACATTCTATAGATATCTGTTTGGTCCATTTGGTTCATGACCTCTGTTAGTCTTATTATTTCTGTTTGGTTTTCTGTCTTGATGACCTGTCCATTGGTGTGAGTGAGATGTTGAAGTTTCCAACTATTGATGTGTAGGGATTGATGTATGGTTTAAGCTTTAGAAGACTTTCTTTTACAAATGTGGGTGCCCTTGTATTTGGGGCATATATATTCAGTATTGAGATGTCATCCTGATGAATTTTTCCTTTGACGAGTATGTACTGTCCTTCCCTATCTTTTTTGATTAATTTAGGTTGGAAGTCTATTTAATTTCATATTACAATGGCTACTCCAGCTTGCTTGCTGGGACTGTTTACTTTTCCCAGCCCTTTACTCTGAGGTAGAGTCTATCTTTGTTAGTGAGGTGCATTTCTTGTATTCAGGAAAATAATGGGTCTTGTTTAAGGATCCATTCTGTAAGCCTGTGTCTTTTTATTGGGGAGTTGAACACGTTGATGTTGAGGGATATTAATGACTGTAGGTTGTTATTTCCTGATAGTTTGATGTAGGTGGTGGTTGTGTGTTTCTTTTGGTTTAGCTTCAGTGGAGTTTTTTGTTTCCTCTGTTTTGGTGGGTGTAGTTATCTTCTCTGGGTTGGAATGTTACTTCAAGAACTTTTATAGAGTTGGATTTATGTGTAGATATTGTTTAAATTTGGTTTTGTCACAAAATATCTTGTTTTCTCTGTCTATGGTGATAGAAAATTTTGCTGAGTATAGTAGTCTAGGCTGGCACCTATGGTCTCTTAGAGTTTGTAGGATTTCTGCCAAGGCCCTTCATCCTTTTAAAGTTTCTAAGGAGGAATAGGTGTAATTCTGATGGATCTGCCATTAAAAGTTACTTGACCTTTTTCCCTTACAGCTTTTAATATTCTGTCTTTGTTCTGTACATTTGGAATTTCAATTATTATGTGGCAAGAGGAATTTCATTTCTGGTCTAATCTATTTGGTGTTCTGTATGCCTCTTGGAATTTCACTGGCATCTCTTTCTTTAGCTTTAGGGAGCTTTCTTCTATGATTTTGTTGAAAATCTTTCCTGGATCTTAGAGTCAGGAGTCTTCTCTTTTCTCTATGCCTGTAATTCTTAGGTCTTTTCATTGAGTCCTTGATTTCATGGGTGTTGTGGGTGAGAAACATTTTAGATTTCTCATTTTCTTTGGTTGTTGTACTGAGTTCTTCAGTAGAGTAGTCCATGCCTCAGATTCTGTCTTCCATCTCTTGTATCCTATTTGTGATACTCATGTCTGTAGTTCCTGTTCCCTTTCCTTGGTTTTCCACTTCCATGGTTATCTCTGCTTGTGTTTTCTTTATTGCTTCTACTTCCAATTTCAAGCCTTGAACTCTTTTATCTATTTTCTGCTCCAATTTGGTTGTCTTTGCATGAAAATCTTTTATAACCTTGCCTCTTTCCCATTCTTGCTTGATTGAGTTAGCTTGGAAGTCTCTAATTGAATTCTCCATTGCTTTAATTTTGAAATTTTTGGATTCTTTAAATTCTTTCAGGGATTTATTTCTTCTTGCAAGGCCTCTATCATTTTCCTAAGTACAGATTTTTCATCATTTTCATGTGTTTCAGCTGTGGTGGGATGGTCAGAGCTTGCTGTACTAGCATAGATAAATTTTGTTGGAGTCATATCTCCCTGACTTTTATCAGTTCTGTTCTTTCCCTGACCTTTAGCCATCTAGATGTCCTCAGTTGTTTGTTCCTGGTGCTTTCTGGACTTGGGCCAAGGAAAGAACTTTGGTATAGAGTCTGTATCTTGGTGACCTGTAGCTCACCACAGGTTGGATGGAGCCTTCTGTTGGGGGCTGGTTCTCAATGGGCCTCCAAGAGCTCAACCTTTCTTGCTGTGGGACTCAATTCAGGCCTTGGGGTGGCATGTGTTATTCCCACCTGCAGGTTCCTGAGATCCAGCTTGTCTTCTTAGTGATGTTGGTGGGGATTGGCAGGCCACAGACTGTAGGCTAGAGCTGTAGTTCCTCTGTAGGTTATGTGTCAGGTCTGTGATCATAGAGCTCCCAAGCTGCACTCAGGGAGCTCTCAGGTTCCATGTGTACCTTACAGCCAGAAGCACTGTGATATGGTACAGCTCACATCACCTAGTCAGTGAGCAATGGTCCCGGGTTTTATCACTGCTTCAGGGTTGGAGCTCTCTGTTGTATCCTGGGTATGCAGCTGAGAGGCAAGGCAGGTGCCAGCAGGGAGTTTCGATGTGGAATTCACACCCTGTCCACAGTGCTTGGATTCAGGGAATCTCAACTGTCTTTTCCCAGTCCTGAAATCCAGCAGGTATTCCTAGTGTGGTCAGTGGGGAGTCAGAGGACCATGGAATGTAGCCTAGAGCTCCAGATCCCCTGCTGCTTGTTTGTCTGGTCCAAAGGTCAGGTCTGTAATCTTGGTCCCCTCCCCCCAGGAGGTTCCTCCTAGATGGTCCCCAAGGCACCTCTGTGCCTCTCAGCCCTAAGCGCTGAGCCGTTGTAATCTATGTCACTCAGACAGTGCACAATGGCCAACAACCTGCTGTTCCAGGGAAGGATCTGCAGATGCTGACTACTGGGTATCTCACCAAGGAGGGACAAGGTGCACTGGCAGAGAGATCTGGAATGGACAACACAACCTGTCCACAGGGCTTGGACTCAGTAGAGGTCCACCATCTTTTAACTAGACCAGCCACCTTTCAGCCCATTCTGATCTTACCATTCTTGGGGCTCTGCTGTTTCTCTTTTGGGTGCTGGAGCATCCATGTGGAAGCTGAGGGCTCAGAAAGCCAAGAGGACCTCTGTCTGGAGGTTGAAACTACCTACTTAGGCTCAGGTTCAGATTCTAAATTGATCAGACCTATAGGCTATTGTAACACAGCAGGAAGTGCCTCCCGTTGCCTTGTCTGGCCACAATGTTCTTCCAAGTGTTCATATATCCAGTATAGGGACTTGTATTATCCAAAGCCTTTCTGGGTGAGCCCAAATACGCTTGTGCCCCCCAGACTGCCACTCTGCTGGAGATATACCGAGGTGGTCCCACATTTCTCCCATAGCTTAAAATGTGTTGTGGGTTGCCACCATAATTGTTCTGCCAAGAATATATCCATTCCCATGGCTCTGCTGGTCCTCTTTTTGATGCTGGAACACCTGTGTGTAAGCTGGGGGCTCAGGAAGCTGGTGAGTACCCCTCTCTGGGGTTCAGAGATGCTAGCTGGGGACCTGAGTGGCTCAGACCTACAGGCTCCTCTTGTTATGAAGCTCTCCTGCTTCTGCAGCTTCTGAGGCTAGCAGGTCTGTTTTTCTGAGTTTCTGAGAGTCTCCCCCAGAGACTTTTATTAATGTCCATGGGTTTGTTGGGTTAGCCACAGGGGTGTTTGTCCCTCTCAGATTGTTGCTCAGTGTGCTTATATCTCTGCAGTGTTCTATCTGTTTTCCCTGTGCTCAAAATGTGTCTGCGCTGGCTTCCACCATCTTGGTTCCACCGAAAAGAAATTTTTAAATATATTCATAAACATAATAATGATAATGCAGTATGTTTAGGTAAATGTCAAAATTTTTGTCAAGTTTTCATGTTCTCTTTGTCTGACTTTCAAAACAGTGCTATAGGGTTTGACTCTGCAGGTGAGCAAAAATGACTTCATAGAAAATATAAAGCTTTAAAAATTAAAACATCTTTGTTCTCAATTTCTACTGTATCATTTATTATCAATACAATCTTTATCTTGTGTCTTGACATGCCCCCACACCAACTTATATATAAGGAAACACCCATTAAATGTCTGCATCATTATCTCAATAACCAGTTGCTGACTATCAATCATGCTTCATGTATCTGCATAGGTTTGGGAACACAGATTGTATATAATGAAAAAATACATCCATAAACATTAATATGAAGAGTAAATAAATGATCCTACATTGATGCCCCAAAAATGTGATAATACCCCTACAAAGTGAGACTTTAAAGATGAAAACATTAAATTCAAAATAGTTACAAGATTTCTCCTTGATTCCATACCCAATCAATAATTTAAAATACACTACTTTACATAAATGTTGGTTAAGTTAAATGAGTCCGTAAGATTCTTAAGGTAGCCTACGACTCACAGTGGACAGAAGCAAATGCACTCTCTAGTTATAACAGGGAAGATGATGGGTATAGAGCAAGAGGCCATCCAACAAGAGATCACAGTATGAAATAACACAGTGCAAAAACCACTCTGAATCAATAATGGAACATAGGGAATAAAACCTAAGACTTATTCACATCCTGCTCTTTATTCTCCTGCTGGCATCTCATGATGGCCAAATTCACAGAAATCTTGAGGGCAAGGGGTCCCCAACATTGCAATCTGTAGCATGAGAGGGACAGAATATGTGTTTTTGTTTTCATGATCCATACTTCTTTATGTACATGCTACACTTACTTTCTCTCAGCTCAGAAAACCCCATAAGTAAAGGCCATATGAAATCTGCAATCAATGAGCAGAGTTAAGCACAGATATGAGCAAAAGTTCTTGTGGGAGTCCTTTTCCAAAGGTCTTGAGTCAGAGAACTATAAACTGAAAAGAAATATTGACTTTCCCCCACCCACCCCCAGTCACTCAACATACCACTGGTGAGACAACAACAAATAATGGGGAAATTTGGATTTATAAAGCATTGTAGTAGACATATTTTAAAAGGATAGGAAAGAAACGTGCATCCGTCATTAGTTCAGAACAATTGAGAAATTCAACATGGCAGGTCTCCTGACCTAGTGTTAAGCAATTTTTTTCTTACTGGGGATCATGTAACAAAGAGATCTGCAGAATATGGCATTCAAAGATGTTTTCTTAACTTAAGATTTTTTGATATCGAGACATGTCAGCTCCTGACAGCATCCCCTATATTACTCCAAGTAGAAGATGAGCATTGAAGAATCTCCAGTGGGAGATGATTAAATTGGTGGTAAGCCATTCTCTTGGCAAGAAAAACCACTTGCTTCAACTGTAGGCAGACTTCTGTCCAAAAAGGACAAAACTTGGAAGCAGGTAAGTCGACAGCCTAGCTCTGCCAAGACAGGGTAGGTAAGTCCTTCATAATTCCTGCTCTACAACCAATGTCTGTCAGAGAAATGGGGCCAAATGGCTGAAGATTGATGCTGTAATGTATGGAGAGAAAATGGGAACTGTCCAGGCAGCCACTGGTATGTCATTTTTTAGTTTTGGAAGCTGCAGGCCCTGCACTTCCTATATAATCAGATATATTTATCCCTCTCAGGTCTCTGAGGTGGTTGAAGAATAGATACCTAGAGTCTCATAGTTAAATTTTGAGTTGTTTAGGAATCAAGAGGGTGTTCTGGATCTAAGAAGATATTTTTAAAGTTAGTATGAAAGCTGAGTTAGATATAGAACTTTAAACTCATGGAGATGGTCAGATAGTAGAATGTTAAAGTCAGGTGCCAAATACATATGGACTGGACATTGGGAATGTATGTTAAGCCATATAACTCTTATAATCGTGGCCTATTTATTTCTGTTGTTTTGTATTGTATTTATAGTTATAAGAAAAAGAACCATTATTTGGACTGAAAGGGAGAGCTGTTGGGGGGAAAAATAAATACCTTAAACTAAAAAAAAAAAAAAAAAGAAGGGAAGAGGATGGTGGGGCTGAGGGGGAGGAGGGTGGAAGGGTGGGACTGGAGGGGGGAGTAGGGAGGGGATTGTGATTGAGATGTAACTTGAAGAAATAAAAAATAAATTATTAAAAAAAAAAAGATTACACCCTCCTTCACTACCCTTTTCAACTCTGTCCTTTCATTCGGTGAAATTTTAAGTGGTTTCACGCACTGTAATTTCTAGTGATCAATTAAAATTGTGTCTTACTGTACCACCCACAAGGAGCTTGGTTGGCTTGTTTCTCAAGGAATCATGCCTCCACACATTATTACAACCACAAACCCATTAACTAAGATGCTGAGGCTAGCCTGTGGCCACTTTAGGCTCTTCACAACACTGTGAAGTGAGAAAAAAGTGAGAGGGCTGCTAAACAGGCTGAGGGTGATTGTCAACATATCAACATCTATTACTGGCTTGCTCTATCTTAAAGGTCTAGGAGCATGTCTGGAACAAAGACTCCTCTGGGGTATTTAGTTGCTCCTCTATCATATGAAAAAGATTAATGGTGAACTTGAAAGATGAATACAGACAGAACAGCAAATAGTATACATATCCAGGAATAATTATCTGAAGAAAAAAAAACAAGAAAGCATTGTCAGTTGAGGCATTTATTAAGAGCAATAAAAATGCAAACTGAAGCAACAGAAGTCACAGATAAAAGTCATGATCATGTGTGATCGTTTGCAAATCTGAGAGCTATGCAGTTAAATATTTGCTTTGATATAATTACAGTTTTACATGCAAAAAAAGCAATTATATTTTATTACACTATCACCCTCTTGTGCACTATACATAGTTAATAGTAGCTAGTGTTACGTCTGTATATTTAGTTTTCAAATACCATCATAAATTCTGTCAGTTGGAAGAATGAGCAGGAGCAGATGATACAGTGGCCAATCTATGCATCATGTTTTAGAGCTAGGCCTGGTATATTTTTAATTTTGCAAGAGAGCTCTACTATGTAAAGTTGCAACATATTTTTTCAATTACTTTCAAAGTTTAAGGTGGTGGGGTGGACCTTGGAGGAAGAAAGGGGAGGTGTTGGTAAGTGAAGAAGATCAGAATATGTTGTAATAAAATTCTCAAGGAATTAAAAAAATTCTCAAAGAATTAATAAAATATTTATTATTAAAAATAAGGTTCTATTAATGCCAAGTTGACAAGGGGTAAACTGGACTCTATCAACCACTTTACCTCAAAGAAACTTCACTATGTAATCATAAGCAAGAATCAGCTAAAAGAAGAGGTCATCTAGGGGACAGAAGAAGGTAGCAGGCAGCAGCAGCAGCAAGACCATGGGACCACAGAGCTGCTCCAAGGAGTCTAAGAGATCCATGAAGGTGTCAAAGGGACCAGCAGAAGTTGAGGATAAGACTTCAGAATTCACAATATCTCTGAATTGTTTAACATTTATTTATTAATTCAAGTTACATCTCGATCACAGCCCCCTCACTCCTCCCATCCCAGGCTCACCCCCCCCACCTTTCCTTCTCAGGTGAGAGGAGCCCCACACATATCAAACCCCCTCAGCTCCTTAATTACATGAGGGCTAAGAGACTCCTCTAGTACTGGGGCCCAACATGACAGTCCAGCCAGGGTACAGTGTTCCACTAACAGGCAACAGAGTCCACGACAAACTCCACACACCATTTGCTAAGGGATCTATATGAGGGCCAAGTTGCCTATCTTTTATATATGTATAGGAAGGCCTAGGTCTAGTCTATAAATGCTTTCTTTCTTTCTTTCTTTCTTTCTTTCTTTCTTTCTTTCTTTCTTTTGGTATTTCAATCTCTGTAAGACTCTAGGGACCTAGCCAAACATTAGATTGAGTTCTGAGCATTGTATATAAGAGGGGGAGGAGGAGGAATAGACAGACCTAGAGGGGATAAGAACACCACATGAAGATCAATGGAACCAATCATTCTAGGCCCCTAGAGGAATATTTTTTAAGGCAGATCTTATGGGAAGATGCTTTTAAAAACTGGAATCATGGAATTGGAAAAAAAAAAAGATGGTGTAATGGAGAGGTGGAAGAGCAGAGAGAAGTGGATTAGTGATGCTACATGGATGAGAGCATGGCTGCAATGGACAAAGGACGATGTCATTAATGAGTGGGGCTGATCTTTGAGCTTCCAGGAGGCCCACCTCTCCCTATTGCCATCTCTAGGCCAATGCTGCCTGTGAACCTGCAGTGGAGCAGCTGTTGCTGCTGCTGTAACTTGCACTGTTGACCCTTCTGGGGGAAAAGAGAGCATGAATACTTCCTATTGCCCTCAGACTACAAGAGTGATAGTTGTGCTCTACATGCCAGCAGGGCTGAAGGTACTGAAAAGAGGGTGGTATACCTCATCCTGGAGGTAGCTCAGGAGCTGCCCCTGGACATGCTTCCCAACTGCACTGACTCTGAGCAACCACAGATATCTGACATGAAGAATGACTCATTCTCTGGATTAAATCTCCTTGAAAGACTTCCTTTATTCCATGCTGCCCCAGGAGGCCATGTTGGTTGGTGTCCATGATCTGTGTTGCCTCCTAAGGCCATGCCAATGTCCATGACCCACACTGATACTGCAGGCCATGTTGATGTTGATACCAGCAGTCAGTGGTATGGCTGCAAGTCATGTAGATGTCCATGGCCTATGTTTCCACGAGGGGGTCAAGCTGATGTCAGTGATCTGAGCTGCCACTGGAAACCACGTAGAAGCTCCTGATCCATGCTCCTGCCAGCTGCTATGGGCAAGGAAGCTTCCTTTGCAGTGGGGTCCATGACTGCAGATCCATAACTGAGAATGAGACATATTGAAGGCTTCTGTTCCAACCTCACCCGCCTCCCAAAAAAAAGAGGGAAGCAGTCTCAACAGGAAGTTATTGATAAGAGTCTTTAAAAATTGTAACAGCAATGCTGAGGAGTAGCTCTTCACAGTTGACAGCTTCTGGCAGGGGGATTGAAGAAGGACTTGGTTTTGTTTAAAGGGCAGCTGTTGGGATGACCATATGGACAAAACAAATTAGACTCAGTGAACTTTTGGGGGGGGGCTGTGTATAAGTGTGGAAGCATGGACCTGAGGGGGGTAATGGGAGAATAGTGTGCAAAATTCCCAAATAATTAATAAAAATGTTATGTTGGGAAAAATAGAAGAGGTCGTGTGGGAGTCAGAGGATATGATTGCTTAAACTTGATGTTGTTAGAGACAACATATTGTAGACAGTCTGTACGACTGTCAGTATGAGCTGCCAGGTATGTAAGGCCACCCTAAACTTCCACACACAAACCAAGCATCTAATCTACACTCATTTTGTGCATGGCCTGAGGCCAGACCAGCAGAAGTCTTACTCATGAATGCAGAAAATCATCTTTGCTTTGATGTTAAAATCACTCAGTTTTGTAGTGGTTTCTTATGTAGTAATAAGCAATTACATGCCAGTAGATGTAGAAAAATTAATTAAATTACTTTAGGTGCCATTGTAGAAAGAATTAATTAAATTATTTACCAGTATTTATATTATTGTTAATTGATTCAGTGGTTTGCAGCCATTATTCCTTATTCTGCCATTTTAAATGAATACACACAGAGACCATGTAGATTTTAACAAGCCTAGGCCTGGATTGTGCAACCTTAGCCTATCTAAGCTAGCTCATAATTCTATTACCCAAATATGACCCCATGTATACATACATCCAAGGGGACTGCCATTCTCCACACTATACTGATGTTCTTGGCCATGTGGAATGACGTTCTTTTTTTCTAACCCATGGCCTGTGCCTCCTTCTTCCTGCTCCTGGCTGGAATGCATTAATCCTCTGTGTAAAGCACAGGCTTCCTGTTCTAATCTCAGGAAGTCCCACCTTTCTCTGTCTTTGCCTAATACCAGGCCTCAGCATTTTATTTAACCAATCAGAGTCAATGTAAGTAACAGAGAGCAAACAGGACCAATTAATTAACATTTAGAATGCTTAACACTATACCATTAAGTAGATGTTACTAAGTAGAAAGTTTTTAAAGATGTGATCAATGTTGGAATATATATTATTGACAATTGTGATTCTGAGTTAGAGACATTTAATGATGAACACTATAAAACTCTAAAGGTTTTGTTTACATTTGTTCAGTGATGGCTCACCTTGGATTACTAGCATTATGTGTATTGTCTCTTCAAAACTCATCACAAGCTCTGGAATACATCAAGTGATCAATAATATTTTGAATGGAATGGAATGGAAAGGAATATATTTGATTGCTTAAACTCAGTTTAACAACATGAAACACTGGAAACTTCATGAGCTTCAGATTTCTGGTCTTTCATTATATATCACATATGATGATATTATGTGAAGATCAAATGAGAATGTACATACATGTGAAACATCGTTTGTACAGAACACGCCTGAAAATAGTTATTTATCTTCTTTTCCTTTAGCTTTATTAGGATATTTGAGACCTGAGCTGAAGCCAGTTGGTCCTGTTGTTAACTTGATTGGTTCTAAAATCAGCTAAGATATGGGCCTATGGGTGAGTTTGTGAAGGCATTTCCAGGAAGGATTAACTGAGCAGAGAAGACCTCCCTCCAGAGTGGGAATCATCTGCCACTGGCTCACATGTGGTGAGGTCCAAGGAAATGTGAACTCTATTGCCTCTATGGCCATTGAGTTCCCTACCGTTATTGGTACTATCCCTCCCTTACATCAGAACTTAGCATCTTCAGCCTTCTAACAGGTACTAAAGAACAGTGACTCTAGAATCTTCTAAGCCATCAGCATCCAGCTAGGACTTCTCAGACATTCAGCCTCATGGACACAGCAACTGCTAAGCTCTCAGCTTCTCTGGTGTACAGGTTGCCTTGGTTGGACAGTGCAGCACAGACTATGTAGTAGTAATCAATCTTTTTCCATAATATGTATTCATTCTACAAGCTTGTTTCCTCTAGGGAACCCTGATTAGGAAAATCTCTCCATTAAGCACGCATCTTTAGAATAAAAGCTTCATTTATTTACCTGGTCCCTTTGTTTCTACACTTGTTTAATGAAAGTTCTGACACTAACAATGACTTAGACTGTTATTCAATAATAGTTAAAAAAATAAGTTAAAGGTTCAAGACCTAAAAAATATGCAGATTAATCAAAATAGTACTTCAATTTTGTTACAATATATACACAATACAGTTTTGAAGTCTAGACAATTAAGGGATCCTAAGCCACACACTATATATTTTCAAAAGTAATGACTCCTTAAGAAAATGTAAGGTGATATTACCCCTGAAGTTTAATACACATAATGAGGACATAAATAGCAGCAAGCTATTCTGACAGAACAAGCATTAAGTCTATATTTATACCTTTCCACATTTTTTAACTTTGTTTTATTAATTCACTGATAAGGCTTTTATGTATGAGATTTCAAACTTAGAAAATTAAATTTTCAAGGCTAGGGATGTCAACGTTAAAGCACTTTTCTATTACTCATATGCTCTTAGTTCTATCCCCCACTATATGCATGTATATGCACACACACATATGCAGATCATCTATATTCATAAATATAACTGTAAAAATATATATATATATAACTATGTGTGTATGTATATATGCATTTAAATTTACCTTCTACATACTTCTGTATTTACCCTCCCACCAGGCAGTCCCTCTCCATCAACAAATCTGTTGCTATAAAGTAAACAATGGTTTAGGATGGTTCATTCTGTGACTGGAAAAACATCACAGAAGCTGAAAAGGGAAGATGCTGAAACTAAGTTCTGATCACGTCACTCTTATGCTCAGAATTCTTTAGGTTCTACTCCTTGGTGTAAAAATTATACTCTCCTGCCTGCCTTCTGCAATGTGAAGAACCAAATTTTCAGGTTGAGTTCATCCCATGTACCACGTCTTTTATAAGCCTAATAGTCTGCTTTTCTCTGAATGTATGCTCAACCCCAAACTGCCAATTTCTATTCATACATTTTCCCTCCCATCTACTCCCAGTGTACCTACCATCCTAGTAGGAATTTAAGCTACTAAGATTTAAAACATAACTACTTTACTTTTAAAGTAAGAATGATACCATATTTGATTTTGACACACATTACTGTGATCATTATGTTGTCTTACACATATTATTTGTTTAAGAAGTATTTATTCTTTAATTTGATGATAGAACAGGCTTGAAAATAAATCATAGTTATAAGAAATAGTATTGCACTCAGGAGAGCAGGCCCTGCACCTCGCCTGGGCAGTACAGTACAGCTGATACTGGATGTGAGGGTTGTGAGTGAGTTGGTTCCAAGGGTATGAGTGCGGGAGAGCCACTCCTGCCTTTTTTCTGTTTTGCAATAGTATTGGCAAGGGAGATATCCCCCCCTCCATTTTTCCCTCACCACCAGTGGTGGAAAGGAGATATGGCCCCACTGGAGTCACAAGAGCAGGAGAGCTGTCCCTGCCTCTCACATGCTGCAGCACTCAGGAGAACAGGCCCTGCACCTTGCCTGGGCAACACAATACAGCCCACCTTGGAAGTGGTAGTTGCAGATGAGCCAGTCTAAGGGTGTGAGTGTGGAAGAACCAACATTGCCTTTTCTATACTTTGAAGTAGTGCTGGTGATGGAAAGATCCCTGCCACCCTCTTTTGCCCTCACCACAGGTAGCAGGCTGGAAAGTTGACCCTGATGTGGTCATGAGAGTAGGAGAGCTGGCCCAGCACTTGGGAGAGCAGGTCCTGCACTTTACTTGGGTAGCCCAGTAGCACTGGCCCTGGATGAGGGGGTTGCAAGCTCAGAACTAGGGCTTTTATTGGCCCATCCCAAAACCACCCCATGGATGAAGTGCTGGAGTACATGAAGAGACCAGTTCCACAGACCCAAAACTACAGGATCTCCATGACACAAGGTAACAAAATATCTGAGAGGAATCCCAGTGAGATTACAGTACTAACAAATAAGCAGAGCCAAAGGACTTGTACCAGACCAAGGAGTCATTATAATGAACATTTGCAAGCAAAAACGTGTGGACAAAAGGAAATATTGTGGGACACACTGAGACACACTGCAGCTTCCAAAGTGAGATTTTATTTTTGTTGGGAAAGGTTGCAAGGGTGGAGGGTGGGTCTAAGGTGAGGTGGGAGATGAGTGGGAACAGGGTGCATAATGTGAAATTCACAAAACAGAAAACAATAAAAAGAAAAAAAGAAATGGCGTTGATAAAGGAAAAAACTCTAAAATAATAAATTAAGCAATTTCAAATTTAATTCAAAGAATAGCTCAGGTCTAGAACACATACCTAATCCAACTAAAGAAATTGAATAAAATAGCAAACCATAACAAAAAAGGGCTTTAATTTTATTGTTATTTTGTGAGATTGCAGCTTGATCATGATGGGCAAATAAACAATTGCTATCTCTGTTGGTGAAATGAAAATACTAACTAAATGTAAGAATTTTAATGGGGCTGCACTATGTAAATAGCATTGATTTTGTTGTTTGCATCAGAGTAAATCACTGTTAGAAAATGGCCTTCCAAGTCAATGGTTCTAATTTAAAACCTAATTATTTTAATTATTCCCTAAAGCTATCACATTCTACTCTATTCATACAGCCCAGTGAAACACACCAAGCTTATGTACATACATATTACACTGCAGTCCCTCCCAGATAAATGTAGAGACTGAAGCTTATTATTTCTGCTTGAATGTGCCCTACATGTCACCTTACAGGAGTACTCCCTTGCCCACTCTTACCTAAATGTCTTTATGGAACACTTTCTGATATTACCACATCTAGGATACAATATTTGTATTTGCATCATAGTTTATTTCATGTGAACTAGCTCACAGGACAAGGCAAGGCAACATGAAAATGACAGGACTCATAAGTTTCTATGTGAGCTTAGAGCTCCCAGTGGGAGCAGATGGATAGCAACCTCTACCCACAGATCAATAGACATGCACTCACATGCCTATTTTAAGACAGGGGTGGGAGAGCTATCCCTTACAATGGTTAATTCACAGACACTGAGGACTTATGTAGATCTGAAAAGAAAAACACTGCCTCTACCTGCCTTAAAGCACAGCATCACATTTGGGTGCCCAGTGCAAACGGTACAGGAGAATGAGGCCTCTGCACGGATCTCAAAGTGTTCTGATGTCCTACGGTGAAATCAAATGCTGAATTCTGGCTCGATGAAATGTTCATAACTTTGAGAGAGATAACAGCTTGTTAGGAACATCAGTACTCTGCACACAGCATTGGCAGGATGGGTTGAAGTCTCTGGTTACTTTTCTTCATTGAGTACATAAGGAACCATTTTACAAACTAACTGTTAATGATATAGAAAGTTCCACAACCCCAAGAATACAGAGAAAAGTACAGGTAAACCAGAGTCAATATCATTACAGCACTATCAGCTCTATTTATGCAAACAACATGATGACAGTGAAGAAATTATTCACACAAGGACAGAAGGCATAAGAACCATTGTTTTATCTTTTTTATAATTCCACTTTTACCCTTTTGTGGGGTTCTGTTTGTTTCTTTTTGTATTCTGGAGATAAGACCTCACATAGTCTAGGCTAATTTTGAATTTTTCATGTAGCCAGCGCTG
>CAJQZJ010034331.1:3504580-3527326 GCA_907164525.1 Lophiomys imhausi
CACAAGTTGATCAGCTGCCCTAGGCAACATCAAGTCATTCTTATTGGAAGAATGTGAAAAACTGGGTCTTACCAATGTTGTGCAGCTGATCTCTAGGCTGGGATTGAACTTAAATTTCCATGTAGAAATAAAAAATTATAAATTGGTATGATTCTACAGAGAAGAAATTCCATGTGTTTGAAGTCACAAAGGAATTTATTTTTACTCATTAGAAAGAGCTTATCCCAACAGAGTGGGAGGCACATCTTGATGAAATTGTTCTTTTGTCAATAAGTATGTCCAAGTAGAGTTTAAGTCACTACGTCACAAGGCTGCTTTGTTCTGAGGAAAACTGGAAAAATCCTCTGTGTCTACTTGTGCATGTTTCAATATTCTCTTAAAAGCTAAATGCTCCAATAAAATCAACTGATGTTTACGATTTCAATAATGATGATGTAGGAGCCAGCAACAGTGATATAGCACACACTGTGTCTCATGAACTGTTAAACACATAACCAGACTCCTGTATCCGTGGACATTTCATCCACAGATTCAAGCAATCACAGATCAAAAGGCATTTAAAAACTAAAATTCTAACAATGTTCAGACTCTTTCCTTGCATTGTTTCCTTAGACAACAGAATTCAACAACTATATAAATAACATTTATATTGTTGTAGGTATTAAAAGTATTCTAGTTGTTTATATAAGGAAAGGTATTCATAGATTATTTTAGACATAAAGGACTTGAATTTTTGCAGACTTTGTTATCTGTATGAACATCCTGGAACCAATTGATCTACATGGTACTGAGGGTCAAGTGAACTAACTCATTAAAATCATATACAACACTCTAAGTATTATTATCTCCACTTCATATAAGAGAAACTTGAACAGAGATCATGACCAGGATCATACCCACAACCATGGGCCAGTTATCCATATTTGAAATTCCCAAACTCCATTAGCTAAAGTGGAATTGGAATTTTCAGAGAATCTCTTGGTTAGCATTGACAAGCATGAAGAACTATAAACTTCTCTACAATGACTTTTAGGCATAATTTTGAAAAACATTGAACTTAGGAGATTCTATACTCCCTGAGCTAATTAGTTTCTATATGGAGAAACTCACACAGAGAGAGCTCAAATGACCCAACCTCTGTTGTGGAAAACACATATGCATACTTTATCTTTGAATTGTGCATAAGAAAGTAGTCCCAACTCTGTGCCCTGGTCACACTGTGCCACATGTTCTCAGTTCTTTATGACTTCACAATAATACTTTTTGAAAGGAAAAAAAAAAGTCTTCATCTTCTGGATCACAAATTACCATCCAAGGAACTCATTAGCAAAAAAGACAGAGATAGGGTAGTGAGGATTGCAAGACTGAAAGAAGTTATAGAAGGAGGAAGGACTTTGAAAGAAATGCAAATAGAGAAGGGAAGTGGAAAGAGAGTGTGAGAAGGAAGGAGGGAATGAAGAAAAGAAAGACAGACATACAGAAAGATAACCATACAGAAATCCATGGGAATATGACGTGTTATGTTGAATGCTAAATGTAAGAAACTTCAGAAAGTGAATAAACATAGATTTCACTTAGGTAATGCCCTTAACTATAATGGTATCCTTATTCTACTCCCTCCTTTGTAATTTGCCAGAACTACAAAAATGCACAAGCCAAAAATCTTAAAAGGAATCCAGACTTCATTCCAAAACCACCATATGCTAGACTTGAAACCAAACTGTCATGCATATGTGCTCCACAGCAACTGAATTCCTGTGATCACGTGGAAGCATTAAGCATAGTAGAGTTTGGTGCTTTTTTTCTTCAGGGAATCCCAGAGCTTTTTTTTTTTTTTATTAATTTTTTACATGTATTTATTTCTTCAAGTTACATCTCAATTATAGCCCCTTTTTCCTCCTCCTCCAAGTCCCACCCTCCTACCCTCTCCCCCCACCCTATTATCTGCTTTTTTTTAATAATTTATTTTTTATTTCTTCACATTACATCTCAATCACAATCCCCTCCCTACTCCCCCATCCAGCCCCACCCTTCCACCCTCCTCCCCCTCAAGCCCCCATCCTCTTCCCTTCTTCTTCTTCTTTTTTTTTTTTTTTTTTAGTTTAAGGTATTTATTTTTCCCCCAACAGCTCTCCCTTTCAGTCCAAAAAATGGTTCTTTTTCTTATAACTATAAATACAATACAAAACAACAGAAATAAATAGGCCACAATTATAAGAGTATTATCTGCTTTTTTTAAATTTAAGATGTATCTTTTCTGCCCCAACAGCTCCTCTTTTAGTCCAATAGAAGGCTCTTTTTCTTATAACAATACATACAATACAAGAAAATAAGAATAATTAGGCAACAATTTTGATAATTATAAAGTATAACATACATTTCCATTGTCCAGTTCATACATATTTGGCAACTGATATTAATATTCTATTATCTATCTATCTCAATGAGAAGTTCTATACCTAACTCAGTTTCCATCCTAACTTGCATTACCAACTTTAAAACATCTTCTTCGAACTAGAACATCCTTTTAATTTTAATTCCTAAACAACTTAAAATTTAACTGTAAGACTATGGCTACCTAGTCTTCAACCACATCAGAGACCTGAGAAGGATAAATATATCTGAATATACAGGAAGAGCAGAGCCAGCAGCTTCCAAAACTAAGAAATAACAGGCAACTGGCTGCCTGGACAGTCCCCAATTTTCTCAATACATTGGTGCATCTATCTTCAGCCTTTTGGCCCAGTATCTCTGACAGATATTAATTGTACAGCAGGAATTAGGAAGGACTTGCTTACACTGTCTTGGCAGAACTAGGCTGTCAACTTACCTCCTTCCAAGTTTTGTCCTTTTCAGACATCATTCCAGAGTTATTCTGAGCTTTATAAATTCCACCTGCATGTCCTGGTCTTCTTTGGTACCCTTCCCAGTTTGTAGACCAGGAGGCTAAAGTGTTTTAAAGTTTTCAGGAATTCCTTACAAACCATGTACTAATATTGAACAGAGATATTAAGAAGTATATGGGAACTGAGAGGGAGGGATTCTCCAAATCATCAAATGCTATCAATTTTCACACACTGAAAAACAACTGCAGAGGCCAAATTCTCCAAAGTGTCATTGCTGGGTTTGGTTGTTTATTTTTATGTTACTAATTTTGTTGAAGGCCTAAATAAGATGAACTGGTGAATTATTTTTCTGACTAAACCAGGAGAGTGTATAACAAGTCACTGATCTCCACTTTCACTTTGTGAGCAGTTTTAAAAGGACATTTTTTTGAGCTTTACAGATTTTTTTTATTTAAAATACATGATAACTTTCAAAATGATGGCCCAACAAGAACAGTTGAAATTAAATATACTGAAATCAATGGTATTGATCTTTGTATATTGATACAAAATTAAAAGGACATTTTTAATGCCCTATATTAGAGGTTCTCAACCTAGGGATTGAGACCCCTTCAGAAATCAAATAATCCTTTCACAGGGGTTACCTAAAACCATCATAAAACACAAATATTTACATTTCTATTCATAACAGTAGCAAACTTGCAGTATGAATTAGCAATGAAAATAGTTTTATGGTTGGGGCTCAGCACAATATTAGAAATTGTATTGGCAGCATTAGGAAGTTTGAGAACCACTGCTCTACATTGTTTTTTTTTCTACTTCCTCCTCCTCCCTTTTCCTCCACTCCTATCCACTATAGATAATCTTAATGTACCATACTAAATATGCAAATTAATAACGGAGAATATTTGTGTATGCCTTGATCTTAAAGTGCATCTCCAATCAACTTCCTAAAGAAATAGTATCATATTTTAACCCTAAATTTTTCAAAATCCTCATAAGCTCAATTGATATGCTCAAGTAAAATAAAATAAATGGATAAGTAAACAGAGGGAACTATAGAACTATCAGCGAGAAGACACCAGAAGAATAAATGATGCAGACACAATTCACAAATAAGACTATTGCTTTAAGAGGAAGCACAATTTGCATAATCTCTAAGATCTTGCAAATCATTCTCACAAAAGGAAAAATAGAGACATTAGAACATAAAAATCCAGCACACAGTTTAATCAAGTGACCAAAGTAGGCCTCACCAATAGTAAGACCATTTTTATGGCAATTTTGGCATGTACAAACACACATAGACTCTCTCTCTCTCTCTCTCTCTCTCTCTCTCTCTGATAATAAGTTAACATTAAGCAAAACTAAATTTGGAGTCAGTATACAAAATAATTAATCATCAATCATTGGAAATATCAAGGTCATGAAAGCCAAGGGAAACCAGAGAAGCTATTATTGATTGGTGGTAGCTAAGGAAAAAATTACAGCATAATGCAATGTCAGATTGGGAATTTGATTATGAAAGATATAGATATTATTAAGAAAATTAGTGAATTTTCAGCCTCTCTCTCTCTCTCCAAGGCTCGGATAATTTCTTGGAAGAGGTGCAGAAAGATTGTAGACACTAGAGATCATGGAGGACTGAGATGAAACAGTGTTTTCTGGACATGACAGGAGCATTGAACTCATAAACACACATCAGAAAACACAGGTGCCTGCATGTAATACACAGAAGAGTAAGTGAGTCATGGATGGAGAAGGGCTCTCAAGGCCCTATCTCTAGCTAAAGAACTATTGACATAGCTGCTAGGGGGCTGGGAGCTGATTATCTTTAAGGGTATGACCTTAGGAAATTGGCCATGCAACCATCTGCACAGAGGCAACTACAATTAGACTCAGTGAGAGGGTTATTAAAAACCAAGATAACATGAAGAGGTGTCAGAAGGAGGAAGAGGGATGTGAATATGATCAAAATACATTGGGTACATGTATGAAATTCTCAAAGAATAAATAAAAATATTATATGTTATAAAAAGAAAAATTGGTGACTTTTGATAAAATTCTACTTAGATATAATATAGCAGTGTTATTTTCTTGTTTCCAATCATTGTACTAGTGCTAATACTAATGTTTTTACCATAAAGGAGGTGGCAAGTATAAGATAAACTATTTATATTATTTTTGTTAATTTTATCTAGGTCTAAAAGTACTTAAAATAAAGCACTTATTTGAGAAATACTGCTTTGATTCCATTCTGATATTGTATTTAGGCTATGTATTCCATGGATGAATGCCTGGGCCACAGTATTGAAAAATAACAACCAAACCCAGCATTGATTTCTTGGAGAATTTGTAACATTACAATAGTAGAGGATGTCAACAAGCAGCATTCCAGTTGTTTACCTAACAACTATTCAGTCAAGTTCCAGGAAGGAACATAAGGCCATCATCAAATTTTCCTTTTATTGTCTGAACTTTTGTTTCTTTATCAACTTAATTGTGGTAACAACAATATTATAGGAGGAAGAACAAGAAATTCTGACTCCAAGCCTAGCCCAGACTGCACATCCGGTGCTCTGGTCTAGCCTGCTAAGTGTAGCTCTCAACCTTTTATCAAAGAAGGTACTTTTTACAGCAGATTGAGACAACTACAGAAAACTGTGACTACTCAAACTTCAGAGAACAACACTCTGTTGGGTGCCCATGCACTACAGCTCAGGTTCAAGGTAAGTCCTGGAGGAGAAAGCAAAAAGATTGTAAGAGCCAGAGTACCAGGGTGCCTGTTGAAATACCATGTCTTCTGTCTGACAGAGATGCTGCTCCTATGGTATCTCTACATTGTGGCTGCCTAAATGAGACCTGCATAGTGATAACACTTGTTGGCATGACAGTGTGCAAGGGAAAACTCTCATGGGTCCCCAATCCTAAATGAAGAGCTGTAGGCAACTAATAACTGCTCAGAGAGGGAGAATCAATCTTCCCCAGAGATTGGCCCCTAATTGCTTATCCAATACCATTTGCTCAGCTCTAAAAACATATGCATTTGAACAACACTAAATGGACTAAACAGGTTGTATTTGTATATTTGTTTATGTATACATATATAAAGATAAAGAGAACATGAAAAAAAGAATTGTTGCAAAGCAGTTGTGTTTTCAAAGTGTATATATTTAATAACATTTATTTGCTTTTAAAAAGTAAATATAATTCCATTTTAATGGTTCACCCCGTGAAGTAATATTCTTACTATACTTTGACTTTACTAGCAGCAATCTCCAAAAATACTGTTTTCCAGGAATATAATCCTTGTGGCTGGCAGGAGTTTTCAATTTCAAGGATGGAGTAGTATGTAGAAATGGATTTTTTTGTCTGTGATAAGCTACATTTAGGACCATTTTGCATAAAGAATTTTTATATGTATATAAAGAGAACAAACTTGACTTTTCTTAGAAAGAGGCCCCAATATGACCCCCACGGACAAACACCCATTTAATGATAGCTAAACTCATCAACTATCTTCTGAATCCCAAGGGAAAATTTTTATTTGACCTTCACACCATATCTAATATTACATTTTACATTCAGTATACCTATCACCATAACCCTTTTAACGGGAATAAAATTAGATTCTTCCTTCTGCCTAAATATTAGACAGTGGTGATCAAAACCACAACACTGATATATCTGTCTCAAAGCTATCACAGTGACTTTATAATAGGAAACCCAAACTCATCAAATGCCTGGTGTCTTTAGAGACAGAATCTAGAGGTTTTCACCAAGTTAATGCCTTGAATGTATCCAGAGACCTTCAGTCTGATGTACTGATGTTTGTCTCGGGTGTATAAAGATTATCTGAACACTTCTTGGGTGTGCAAATGAGCCAGTCTGCTTCCTCTGTAAGAAATTCCATGGAATTGAGAAAGTGAATGTCTTCTAGGCATCCACAGGCACAATCGTCCCATTTCTGCTGACATTATACACTGGCTTGAGAGATGAGTTAAACAGCCAAACATAACTGTATTGCCAAAGAGAATATTGTATGTAAGGGACAGAGACATCAACAGAAAAAACTGCAGAGAGAACAGTTTGCAGGAAGTGAAGGGACTCATTACATCTAAATGTGTGCATCAGAGAAGACTAGAGAGCCAAGCACAGTTTCCATTTTATAGACCTCACAATGTACACAGGGAGGCTTTCATATGTCACTGCTGAGTTACAAAGTGAATGGGAAAAAATGCAAAAAAGTCTTTCTTTCAAACATTGTCTTACATCCTTATCTGCTTTCTCCCACCCGTTTCTAGATCTATACTATCAGACATCTCCTTTATAAAAAACAATGACAAAAGAAACCTTCCTAAACACAATTAGTACACTCAGAGAAAATAGCAAAAGAGGTAACAGAAATATTGTAATGTTGTTAAGAGGCAGAGGCCCAGACATAGGCCTCTAGACATGACAGAAAAGCAATACTCATGAAATCTCAACATTATGGTTGCCTGAACAAGACATATATAAGGACAGCGATTGACTTGCCAGCCTGGACAGAAGAAATTCCACAAAGTTTAATAGTAGAAGAAAGATAGGTGGTCAATGCTGAGAAGGGAAAAGGTTGTTTTTTTCAGAGACCATCTCCCTCTCACATATGGTCTCAAATGACCAGCACTGAATCCATGCTTCTATGAGTAAATCTAAATGAACTCAGTAGATTACCATAAATTATACATACAATCACCTGGTGTATGTTGGAGGAGAATCTAATGCATTGCTCCTTGGAGGCTGATTTCAGTGCTAGAAATCTGGTTACCACATCTTTCTGAGACACTCTCTGATTGGTTAATAAAAGTCACTGATGGCCAATTAGCTGAACAGAAAGAGTATAAAAAGATGAGACTTCCTGGATCCTTGAAAAGAATCCTGGGTTTTACAAAATGGAAGTCCCTTGCCAGGTTGCCAGAGCAGAATACGTCCATGTGTGAGCTCTGTGATTCAAGAAGGTATGGATCCAAGAAGGTAAGGTAATAAGCCAGATGGTTGGTTGGGATTAAGTGGTATGGGATTGATTTAAGTGAGCTAGTTGAGAGTTTTCCCAGCTAAAGGTTAAGCATTGAAATATTAACAGGTCTTGATGTATTTAATTACTGAAAAGGGGGCCTAGGCCACCATTTAAGACAATCTAGGTTTACTGCAAGCCCCACTGGCTATCTCTCCATGCTGCTGGCAATTCCACTGGTCTAATATAGAAGTTTATAGTTATTTATAAGTATCCGGTGGCTACCCTGCCAGCTACCCCACTAGCTTCCCTGCCAGGCCATCCTTCCAGGCCTAAGGGCCTCTAAAGCAAATCAGGCCTGCTGGTCTTCCACCAGGCCACAGGTTGCTCTGCCAGCCTAATATTACAATTTAAGTTACTAATAAATATCATTGTTAACAAAGTTCCAGTTTCAGGTGTGTGTGTGTGATTGTGTGTGTGTGTGTGTGTGAGAGAGAGAGAGAAGCAAAGAGAAAGAGAAAATATTATTTAAATAAGAAGAGATCATAAATTTGAGAGGAAGGGGTACATGGGAGAACTTGGAGAGGAAATGAAAGGCAGTAGTGAAAGAAGCAATGCTCATGTATGAAGTTCCTATAAATAAAAAATGAATTAGGAAAAAAGCATTCTAATTTTCAATATGTGTTAAGTTAAAAACTCAATGGCTAGTCATACATTTTTAAGTTAATGCATAAAACTCATATTCCTAAAAATTTGAGCCTATTGATAAGGAAGCCTGATTCTACTTAGTGGATGTGCCAGTTTTGGCATGAATTAAAACTACTGAGGACCTTTTACCATGTGTTGAGCCAAGCGGAGCAATGAAGAACTACCACTGAGCAGAGGGGAGTAGCACTAGTGCTACTGATAACTACTGTGTACTTTAGGTCATAATAATGAATGCCCACTGAATTAATGCTCTATCTGAATCAAACCCAGAGATTACTGTATTTCAGTGATGTTCTTCTCATTGGCTCTTTGCACTATGGAGAAGGTACTAGAATTATTTGTCTTCTTTTAGAAGAAGAAACTGAAGCATAGAATGGTTACATAACTTTGCTAAGAATACCTGTGGGTAAGCAGAGCCAAGAGTCGTCCCTGTGCATATCTAGCTGAAAGCACAGCAGTGTAGTTAACATGGTAGCTAGTGATCGTTCTGGAGCAGAAGTGACATGTCTAACATCCCAAACATCAACTATAATCAAAATTGACAGTCACTATTTTAAATGTGCTGTGCTCTGTTCTCTGTTAACTTTTTTATGGACTAAATATGGCCAGTTAGGATCCCTTGGTGGGATAAAGGAGAAAGAGACAGAGACAGATAATCAATCTTGAATCACCAGCAACACATCTTACCCAGATAACAAAATGAAGAGAATAGGAGAATCTATCTGATCACATGAAACCCTCCTTGAAAGCTACATGCTGGGAATGACAATTGGATCTCATGACTCCGGCAGCACTCTGTGGGAAAGCAAACAAAGGAGGTCCAAATATACAACTCAGGTAGGATGTCAATAATCCCACTTACCGTCTTTTGAGGATCTGACCTTTACACTTGTACCTTTCCAAGGTTCAGTCTAAGACTTTAGGGTATAACTTATTCTGAATAAAATGCTGGTCTTAACCAAGTACTCCCAAAAGTTCTTCATTTCCTTTTCTGTTCTGAATATGAGTGAGCTCTGCTGCCCTATAGCTGGTGCCTGCAGCCTTTGGGGAAGAGGAGATGGTTGTTTAGGAGCCACTCTACCAGAACAACATCTCAAGCTTGCCTTTGCTTCCAATGACAACATAATCCTTCCTTTCAGAATGTCTGAATTTACATATGATGAGGCATTTGCTAACTTGAAAATGACAAAGGAGGTTCATACTAGTATTCTGATTCTGATATATCTAAATATGTCCCTTATTTGTAATCTACTTCAAGAAAGAGGGGGGGTGGAAAAATAAAGAGAAAAAAAAGAGAGATGATAGGGGATTCAACAAGAGAAAAGAGGGAAATATTAAGTGCATTGACTAAGTTCAAAATCTTGACCAGTTAAAATCTCATACAACCTCTCCTGCCCCTTCTACATCTGTTTCTTCATTGTGCTCTCATCTGTCCAAATGAATCTATAAAGCAACCAGCCCCCTGGGGATTCTTGAGAACACTCATTGAAAATTGCACAAAATTGTTCAATGAAGAATGCCTTAGATGATGGTTAGCAAAAAATAAGGACCATTCAGGCAATCATTTTAGGATGAATAATTTGGAACAGGAAAAGTAAAAGGCTTATTTGAAGACTAGGAACTACTACTGTGCTCTAGGAAGCACAGAATGTGTGGTAATCTTGCATTTGGTATTAGGAAAATGCTACATTAGACAGACTTCTCATGGACACAAAGCAGAACCTGATTCTGTTAGATTAAAATAGAATATTTGCTTACCAAGGGATTATTGAGAAGATCATAGAATTTCCAGGAGCCTGGACAAATAGAGTTTGAAGATGGACTGCAACAAGATAGAAGATCTCAACACTACCTGTAGACACCTGTGAGGGTCTATGATCTAAGTTAAGTTACTCAAGACACCAAGATAGGAGGATTGTTTGAGATTATGTCAAGGGCAGCCATTGTTGCAACAACAGTAACTGCATGGAGAAAGGGGAACCCTCCTCCATTGCTGGTGGGAGTGCATACTTGTACAAGCACTTTGGAAATCAGTCTGGTGATATCTTAGAAAACTTGGAATAGTTCTACCTGAAGAACCAGCCATACCACTTCTGGGTATACATCTAAATGATTGCTCACCAATCCACAAGGACGTTTCCCCATCTATGTTCATAGCAGCCTTATTTGTAATAGCTAGAAACTGGAAACAACCCAGATGTCCCTCAGCCGAGGAATGGATAAAAAAACTGTGGTTCATTCACACAATGGAATACTACTGAGCCATCAGAAACAATGAAATCATGCAATTTGCAGCCAAATGGATGGAACTAGAGAAGCTCATCCTGAGTTAGCCACCCCAGACCCAGAAGGATGCACATGGCATCTATTCACTTATAATTGGATTTTAGCCATATAGTACAGGAAAACTACACTACAACCAATGCACCAAAGAAAATAGGAACATAGATTTTGTTGCCTGTCAATGAGACACTTTGCCCTAGTGGTGCTGCCTTGTAGGCCCCTAGTGTGTGAGGAGGTTCTTGACCCTCATATGACTGCTGAACTGGGGCAGGGAACTGATATGTAGGGACACTCCACTCCAAAGGAGTGGGTTGGAAGGGATAGGGAACAGAGGGTGGGAGGGAGGACGGGCCTGGGAGGGGCTGAAAGAGGGCACTGTGATGGAGATGTAACCTGAAGTAATAAATAAACATTTAAAAAAGATGTCTAGTTAGTAAGAGCTCTACTGACTAGAAGCTCCACTGTCACATGAGCTTAGTTGGGAAGATTTAGAAACTAGGGGAGGTAGAACATCCACTTTAGGAAGTCTTCTGTCTCATTTCCTTTTTCCCAAGGTGAAAAGATAAATGGCAGTGGTTAGAGCCATTAAACTAGTTGTTCTATATATGGAATCTGAAGTCCTGAGTCCTGGGATCATCTCTGTCACTAGCCATTTTTCTTAGCTACCACTCACCCCCCCACACCATACAAGTCCTTTGTTTGCCAAAGGGCATTCTTCTGCTTCAGCATTTTTCTGCACCCAGAGGCTGTGAGACTAAAGAGAGAAAAAAAAAATGATGAAATAGTCTCAGCTCCCTTCAAAACCTGTAAAATGCCGATAACCCTGTTCATGGTCATTAATGTTTAACTATTGCTAGAAAGGAATATAGCATATACACAGCAGTCTCCAGAGATGCCACTTCAAGGCCTAATACCAACTATATCTCTTCAGTATCCTAAGAAAAATCCAGTTGGCTTGCTGTGCTTCTGTTTTCCACTCTATAAAACGGCAGTAAGGTTATTTAGCACCAGAATAGATATCAATTTGATGTAGAGTGACTGAAAGTTAAGCAATAAAACAACTAGGTTAATGAGATAATAATCACAGATTACAAGTCTTTTACCCCTAATTTACTGGGCTGTACTGTTTCTCAACTCATACTAAACAATTTTCATGTATGATTTCATAATACCTTTTAAATATAGCTTGAAGTTCAAGATTGAATTGTTATTTACATTTTGTAGCCATTGTTCTCAACAAGCTGACACTGGAACCTATTTAACTTGTAACTCTAGTCAAAAAAGTTAATCTTTTTTTTTTTTTTTTAAAGAATCTTCTCCCTGGAAAAAGCTATTCTCAATTTCATATGGAACAACAAAAAACCCAGAATAGCTAAATCAATCCTGTAAATAAAAAAATCTGGAGGTATCACCATCCCAGATTTCAAGATGTACTTCAAAGCAATAGTAGTAAAAACCAACTGTACATTTTTAGTACTATTACCACTAAAAATGTACTGGTATAGAAACAGACCAGTAAATCAATGGAATCAAATTGAAGACACAAAAATGAACCCACACACCTATGGCCACCTAATTTTTGACAAAGAAGCCAAAACCACATAATGGAAAGAGGTCAGTATCTTCAACAAATGGTCCAACTGGATGTCCACTTGTAAAAGAATGAAATTAGACCCATACATATCACCTTGTACAAAACTTAAGTCCAAGTGGATCAAAGACCTTAACATAAGGCCAGTCACACTAAATCTACTAGAAGAAAAAGTGGGAAAAAAATCTTGAACTCATTGGCACAGGTGACAGCTTCCTGAACTGAACACCAGCAGCTCAGGACCAGAGACCAACAATCAATAAATGGGACTCATGAAACTGAAAAGCTTCTGTAAGACAAAAGACACTGTCATTTGAACAAAACGGTAGCCTACAGATTGGGAAAAAATCTTCACCAACCCCACATCTGACAGAGGGCTAATATCCAAAATTTACAAAGAACTCAAGAAATTAAATGCTAAGAAACCAAATAATCCAATCAAAAAGTGGGAAACAGAGCTAAACAGAGAATTCACAATGGAGGAATCCCTAATGGCTCAGAGACACTTGAAGAAATGCTCAACATCCTTAATCATCAGAGAAATGCAACTCAAGGCGACTATGAGATTCCATCTCACTCCTGTCAGAATGGCTAAGATCAAAAGCTCATATGACAGCACATGCTGGTGAGGGTGTGGAGAAAGGGGAACCCTCCTCCACTGCTGGTGGGAGTGCAGGCTTGTGCAACCACTATGGAGGTCAGTGTGGCGATATCTTAGAAAACTTGGAATAGCTTTGCCTCAGGACCCAGCCATACCACTTCTGGGTATACATCCAAATGATTCCTCACCAAATCACAAGGAAGTTTCCTCATCTATGTTCATAGCAGCCTTATTTGTAATAGCTAGAAACTGGAAACAATCCAGATATCCCTCAACCGAAGAATGGATTAAAAAACTGTGGTACATCTACACAATGGAATATTACTCAGCTATCAGAAACAATGAAATTATGCTATTTGCAACCAAATGGATGAAACTAGAAAAGCTCATCCTGAGTGAGCTAACCCAGACTCAGAAGGATGCACATACCATCTATTCACTTATAGTAGGATTTTAGCTATATAGTACAGGATATCTATACTACAACCAATGCACCAAAGGGAACATGAACATAGACTTTTTTTTTTTTTTTTTTTAGTTTTCCCTCCCTGCAATGAGACACTTTTCACTGGTGGTACTGCCTTGTAGGTCCCCAGTGTATGAGGAGGCTCTTGGCCCTCATATGACTTCTGAACTGGGGCAGGGGACTGCTATTTAGGGACACTCCACATCAGAGGAGTGGGAATGAAGGGTTAGGGGGTAGAGGGGGGAGGGGAATGCTGGGAAGGGGGGAAAGAGTACAATATGATGGAGATATAACCTGAAGCAACAAATAAATTTATTAGCAAAAAATGTATATGTATAAATATATTTTTCTATGTATGCATTAAATAGAAAGAAAAAATAACTTACAAAAAAAAAAAAAAAGAAACCCCACCTTGATCTGTGGCAGCCCCAGCAAAGAAGGAGTTATTGGGGTTTTGGAATGTTTACTGAAGCTGTCACAGGCATTGGACCTTGCCGAGAGCCCTGGCGCTTTTGCAGCCCATCTACTTCTCTGTATAACACAGGTCTCAGTGGAAAAGCCCTGGCCAGACTCTCTGAATTATTAATCTCATCATGTCATCAAATACCCACTAGGTAAAAAGGGCAAGTGGACCCCACAAGAAGACGCTAAGAGAAGACCAAGGGGCAGCAATATCCTCTTGACCATAGTCGGTATTATTCATGCTCGGCCCTGAAGTAAGGAACACAGTGTTCTCATACGTGTCACTTGTGAGAGGCATCAGGTTAAAACATTTCTGCTTCCTTTCAGAAACTGATATGAAAGAAAAGGCATTAAATGACTGCCAACCTTTAATCAACAACCCCGCACCAACTTTAAATGTGTTTATGTTTGAGTTCATGAGAACTGTAACACAAGAAAGAGCTCAAGGTCCTTCTATTTTCTGTTCTTCCTTCACGGACCAGGTGTTGAATTAGGAAAGATCAAAATTTGCTTGAGGGTAGAAAATTATTGAGACATGGAAAATTCCAGTTGTAAAAGGTCCATAGGAAATACATCTGTCATATTCCTGGTTGCTTGGCAAGGTTTGGAAGCAAATTCTTAGTAAGACTAACTTCTGAAAGAATAGATTTATTTTTCAAGCAGAGAGAAAAAAATTGGCAGGACAGAAAGACCACAGCTGAAGAGGTTTGAGCCTTGGAGCTTTGAGCTGTCTTTGAAGAGCAATTTTTGGATGCAAGGCACACTGCAGTATGTATGCATATCCACCAGAGAAGAAACCATCTACTACTTATGCCATGCACAGGGTCTGGGGCACTCTGTCAGGTTTATTCATCATATCTTATTTCTCTTACAATAGCCAAATGCATCTATTCCCTCTTTTCTAGTGAGATAATTGATACGAATAAGATACACACTGATTAACTCACCAGAGTTGAAATTCAAATCCAGATTTGTCTGGATTTAAAACCCTTAAGAAATGAATGCATTATTTAGCTGCAGGGCTTTGTGGACCAAAGGCTAATGACAGAGTAGACCATTAAGAAGAGAAGATGTGATCTGTGATAAGCAAGAATATCCGCAGCTTGAGACCTGAACCCTGTTTTCCGAAGGACTGAGGGGTTTCTTGGGAAGCAAAAATGGTAATGGTAAAATCAGATCTGGCAGGGGCAACCTGGAACAGGTCTTCCCCCCATGGGTAAATAGGAGACAGAAACTGAGGGAGATCTCTGTATAAGTCAGGGGTTAAACTAGACAGGTAATCGTTCAGAAAGTCATGATATCCAGAAGGGAACTGAGGCTCTTATCTGACGGGTGGACCGAAGACCCTGAGAACAGCACTTCTGTGGCTTGGAATGAAGATTGAAGACTGGAAAGAGGAACAGAGAGAGGAAGGAAATGGAATAAATTGTTTCCCTTTATCTCCAGGGTTGGGATTCTAAAACTGAAATCTACACAGTGCAGAAGTCTACATTACAAATTGACTAAACACATTAAAAAGTAACAAAATATCTGATAGCTATCTGTTACAAATTACACTGTGTCCCTGCCAATGCTGAACCCATACTCAGAACCTTAATATATACAGCCTGATTTGGAAATAGAGTCATTACAAATGCAACTAGTTAAAAGGGAGGCAAGATAGTGTATGGTGGACTTTTCATCTTATGACTAGTATTTTTATAAGAATATAGCTACATGTAGCCAGACAGGCATGGGGAACTCCACTTGACCAGCAAAGCTAGGACTAGAATTATACAATTTCAAGAAGGTTACTGTAAAGCCACTAAAAGTTGGAAAAGGGACTGATTCCTTTGTAGGTTTCAGAGGTACTGGCAGAGTCATTTTGATGTAAGGTTTCTAGCCTCAAGAAGAATGAATCAAAACAACTCTATCCTCTGGAGCTATCTATCCTTTGTATTTTGTTACTGCAGCCCTAGGAAGCTGATACACTAGCCAAACTATATCTAAGCTTGCTTTCACCACAAAGAGACTGGATGCACATAGCCTGTGATGTAAATGGTCTGTTGAGTTATACAAGGTAGAAAATGCCTTTCATCCCAGCTCTCAAGAGGAAGAAACAGGAAGATCTCTGGTAGTTTGAGTCCAGCTAGTCTACATAGTAAGATAAGGAGTTACAGGACAGCCAGGGCTATGCAGAAAGACTCTGTTTAAACCCTCACTCCCAGTAAATAAAATAAAATGAACAATCTGCCAAGACATAGAAAGCAGACAATAAGTAGGGTCTATTTTTCCATAGATTATCTAACACATTTAGAAGCATTCAAGGGATACCTGAGAAGCTAAGATTCTAAAAGAGGTTGGCTCTTGCCCACCACTGCACAGGTTGGCAGTCTTTGTTTTTTAGGTTTGTTTGTTTTTGTTTTTGTTTTTTTTTTTTTTTTAAAGACAAGCATTTACTTGGGGCTGGCTTACAGTTTCAGAGGTTTAGTCCAGTATCATCATGGTGGGAAGCACGGCATTGTGCAGGCAGTCTTAGAACCAGAATCAGTGTAAGTCTCTTTGGCTTCAAAACACATTCGCAGCTTCTCTCCCCCTTGGATTTGGCTAGCAAGTTGAGAGAGACAGAGATCCACCTGAGCAAGCTGGCAGAACCCTAAGCAAACTGAAAACACAAGAAACAACACCTTGAGGGGTTTGGAGCAGAACCAAGGAGAGGACACGCATGAGGGCCTCTTGCCCCACACTGTGATGTGTATCATCAGCAGGACTTGTTTGTCATCGTCTCTTTAGGCTCTGAAGCACACCAGGAGGCATAGACAAGCATGCTCCTGGAGAGTTCAGTGTGAAGAAGATTTTTTTAAGCCTCTGGGGCCTTACAGGGAAGACACTTTCCTAAAGTTAATTACTTTCTGTGTGAACATCTGATTAGAAAATTCATTTGCAACCCCCCCACACCCACCCTGGTGTGCGGATGTTGCCGGTTTTTAAAGTGGATGTTCAAAGAATGTTAAATTCCTAATATATATCTTCATCTCCTGTGGAAAACAAAACCATGATTATTTTAGGCCCAGGGAAGTTAGGATCTAGTCATAGAATTCATCATACCCTTATGCAATCTAGGAGAACAGGGAACAGATCAGATGAGAAAACATGCTGTGTGTAAAATTAGCCTGAGTCATTCCCCCAAGTGAGAGGCTGAGCTGAAATCAGGAGTTATATCTATATTTTTTTAAATTTCTACCAATGACTCCTTCACTCTGACAATGACATGTTGCCTTTAGAAATGAGCCAGCATGTTGTTGGCTGTGTGTTACAGATACTGTTGCAAGATTCATGCTCTAGCAGAAAAAAACAGAGTCAGCAGTCAGGGAACACTCCTTCCAGTCTCTGTTTCCTCATCTATGAAATCTATGAGACAACGATATTTATTCTGCTGTGATTATCTCATTCTTGACTGCTCTTTCACGTCAGTCTCTCCCTCACATTATTTGTCTTCCTTCTCAGCTCTGCACACTGCTCCATCATGATAAAGAGAGAATATAAACTGATTGGTTAGTAGATTGACTTAGACAAGACAGAGGAAGAAGCCTGCAGTGCTATACAAAAGTAAGTCTCTGTGAATAGTTGGGGAAGAAAGGATCAGCTGAGACTTAGTTCTTGCCAAATCTATCCATTCATCCATCTCACTCCATATCCCCTACCTGTCTCAATGAAAACGTAGACATTGGTCGTCAAAGAGTAAAATACCATCCCTAACTACTAGGAACCCACAATCCTGGCAAGATAAAAGAGAAACAAATGGTTAACAAAATCTGAACATTACAGAGGTGCAGAACTCAAGATGGGATGGATGCAGGAATCACAGTCCTTCTGGTCCTTTTAGATCATAGAGAACATCCCATAAAAGTCCAATCTGGAGAAGAGAGTCCAACATCTAGGGAAAAGTTCAGTTAGTTACCTACCTATAGCTTTATGATTTCAGCTCCCACTAGTCAAATGACAAGGAGTTTTTTGGAGCCTTATCAGAAAACACAAGTGACCGATTTGTTGCTGTGTGCATGGTGGGCTAAGACAGGCATCAGCGTCTTTGCTGACATACCTAGCAATAAGTCCATCATTACCATATACTCTGCATCAAGGACTTCATCACAGTGTATGGGCTTAAATTCCATAAAAATAAAACCAAAAGGTAGAAACTAGAGGAGAAATAAAAAAATTTGTTAAGGAATCTGTTACAATTCTCCACCCTGGAGAAGGAGAAAAAAATTCTACTGGAGAAGTATAAACAATTTCTACTCATAAGCTCCCAATGACATACAAGTGGCTGCCTGGACAGTTCCCATTTTCTCTCCATACATTACAGCATCAATCTTTAACCGTTTGGCCCCATTTTTCTGACAGACATTGACTGTAGAGCAAGAATTATGAAGGTCTTGTCTACGCTGTCTTGGCAGAGCTAGGCTGTCGACTTACCAGCTTCCAAGTTTTGTCCTTTTTGGACAGAGGTCTGTCTACAGTTGAAGCAAGGGGTTTTTCTTGCCAAGAGATAGGCTTGCCACTAATTCAACCATCTCCCACTGGAGATTCTTCGATGCTCATCTTCTACTTGGAGTGGAATAAGTGGGTGCTGTCAGGAGCTGATATGTCTCGATATCAAAAAAAAATCTTAAGTTAAGAAAACATCTTTGAATGCCATATTCTGCAGATCTCCTGAGGCTTTTGAAGATGCCCTATCTATGTCTTATATTCAGATAAGCAAATGTTGTTTGTCTCTTAGCAACTTGATTTCTGATTAGCTTAGAAAATAACTGTGATAGACTGTCATAGTACCTAACAAAATGACAAGGAAGCTGCGGGCCCTGCACTTCCTATATAATCAGATATATTTATCCCTCTCAGGTCTCTGAGGTGGTTAAAGAATAGATAGCTAGAGTCTCATAGTTAAATTTTGAGTTGTTTAGGAATCAAGAGGGTTTTCTGGATCTAAGAAGATGTTTTAAAATTGTGATGCAAGTTAGTATGAAAGCTGAGTTAGATATAGAACTTTAAACTCGTGGAGATGGTTAGATAGTAGAATGTTAAAGTCAGGTGCCAAATACATATGGACTGGACATTGGGAATGTATGCTAAGCCATATAAATCTCATAATTGTGTCCTAATTATTTCTGTTGTTTTGTATTGTATTTATTGTTATAAGAGAAAGAACCATTTGTTGGACTGAAAGGGGGAGCTGTTGGGGGAAAGATATATCTTAAACTTTAAAAAAAAGCGAAGAGGATAGGGGGTTGAGGGGGAAGACGGTGGGAGGGTGGGACTGGAGGGGGGAGTAGGGAGGGGATTGTGATTGAGATGCAATTTGAAGAAATAAAAAAATAAATTTAATAAAGATTATTAAAAATAAAAGATCCCAATGACAATCCAAAGTTCAATTCCACCAAAATACAGCCTGGGAAACCAGAGTTTAGTGGGCTCCTTTGCAGGTCATGGATAAAGTATTGGTCACCCTCAAAGCAGTTGTACTGGAATGTCTTCTACAAACATGGTTGATGATTTCCCCATAGCCACACAGGATGGACTTATCTACCTCAGTTAACTTACTCTAGCCTGTAAACTCTAGCACCTCCTATGGCCGAAAGGCCACATGGAGGCAGTGAAGATTTGCATAGGAATGAATAGGAGTAACTAGAAGCCTAGGTGACCCCAGTGAATAAGTGAAGGACAGTTTATTCTGCCCTTCTCTGAGGGAGTGTTGGTGGTCCACAGGCCAGTGTTGAAGGCCTCCTGCAAGCTACCTCAGCTGACCTGATGAAGATGGCAGTGGTGGCTGTGTCATTAGGACCACATTTTACCCTGCGGTCATAAGAGCTTTGCTACACGGGTCACTACTTGAAGTAGAAAAGTGGGACCACATAAGAATTAAGGCCATTTCCAAACCAGTCAGGTTTAATTTGTGTTGACTTTTCCTTTCTGGATATGTGCCAGGTCATTTATTAAATAAATAAAAAAAATACATGTGAGACCAAAACACTTTTGAGTTTTTGCCAACTCTACTTAAAACATTCTTTTGTCCCATTCATTTCACGATGACCCAAATATTTTGAAATTTTCTTTTTAAAAATTACCAAATAATCCATTGTTTATGTTTGCATCATGCAAACCAAACAGATAACTTGATATCTGTAAATATGGAAAATAGCCTGTGGCCTATCATCTGGGATTGCAAGCTTGGAAATTCAGAGAAAGAGGTCTCCAAGTCCCTTCCATCCATGACAGTCTGTGCCTATAAGGACCAGAGTGAAAAAAGCAGAGAAGATGAATTCTTGGAATTTGAAGACATGCTCTAAAAACAGCAAATCTGGACATGTACCTCAGTGATGAGGGGAAGATTCTCAATGAATCCCTAAATCCACAAGCAGTATGAAGAGCATGGATGGATCTTCTGATGTGTCCCTGTGATGACCTTCATTAGACTCAATAATTAACTATACATACGCTTAGGTTAGAAGTCAGAATTTGGCCACTCTGATACTTCTTTCTGCTTATTGGCAGATGATTCTTAACTTGACAGTGTTGTTGCAAAGATCCAGTGAAATACTAAAGTAACTAACTACAGCTGACACATAGTAGGCTTGCAAAGCACAGTGGGAATCATAACAATATAACAAAATTCTAATCAGAAAGTTCAGATATCAGAGAGCAGTTTAATTTGTTTACTGTGAAGAAAGATATGAGTCTTTATTGCTTTAATGACAGTTAGATGACTTTAGAAGCTGCCTAGGGATAGAGCGCTGTTGTCATTGTAGATAATAAACACAGAATTGAGAAGAGAATTAATGAGGAAACCAGATGAATCCAAAATTCTGGGCCATCATCCGTCTGGACTGCATCAATGCCGAGGAAAGAAAGGATGACGTCAGTGTTTATTTCTAACTCTCCTTCTTAGAGAATGCTGAGTGTTTGCAATCTGGCTTCTGATTTTAGCACTCCCAACACACCTGGATTCCAAACAGCATTCTTTTAAAATCTTTGTTATTGCTGCTGGCCTGGTTCCCTACAGCAACTCTGAACATGATTATATTCTTGATAGGCTTATAGGAAGGCAGTGGCGAAGTCTTTCTCAAGAACAAGGAAAAGACAAAGATTGTCTTCCCAAGTGATATGCCAGGAATAAGGTATGCAAAGTCACCCCCAGTGATGAAGCAAGCTTCAGTTTTGTAGGATGAGGGTGAATCTCAATGCAGATATTGAGGTATCTAGAGAAAATACTGTTTTACTGTGAAGGAGTATGATTAACATCAAAACACACAAAATAGAAGGATAGTAGGAATGTGGGAAGTAAGCCCTGCCCATGGTCACATCATTTATTTAACAGATTGGTTTATGGTGACCCTTGCCAACCTTAGGACAAGGTTCACAGGTTTGCAAATCTTTTGCTGAGGCCCAGTACATTTTCTTAGCCCCCAGTCCCTACACAAACCTCTTTAACCCTGGTCTTCTTACTGCTTTCTCAATGGCTGTTCTGTGAACTGAGATTCTCATTTACCAAACTTTGCATGATCCTCTCATATCTTTGTGAAGTTTTAAAGCAGTCTTCTCAGTACCATACTGAAAAACTGTTCAACAGAGGTAGACAGTCTGCCTGTAACTTATTAAGTAGTTGGACATTCTTTTAAGAACTACAGAAAAAAAATCCTGTGTATGTGTTTGTAAGTGTGTGCCTTTGTGTGTCTGTAAGTGTGTGTGTCCAGGTGTTCTGTGTTTATGTGAATGTGTGTGTCTGGGTGTGTTTGTGTCTGGGTGTTCTGCGTTTATGTGAATGTGTGTGTGTTTATGTGTGTCTGTATGTGTGCAAGAGTGCATGCAAAACCCAACAAATATATTTCCAGGAAGTAAAAGCTTGCTCAAAACTCAAAAGAAGGTTATGGGTGTATCTCAGGGGTAATGTGTGTATTTATCATAAACACAGCCCTGATTTCCTCTCTCTCTCCCTCTCTCTCTCTCTCTCTCTCTCTCTCTCTCTCTCTCAGACACACAGACGCACACAACATGCACACACATGTTGAACAAAAGGATGGTTCTGTACAACGTAAAACTGGTGAAATTCTCAGTCCCAGCAGATTGCAGTGTTGCAGCAATTTTTCTATGACCAAGAGAGCTACCCAAAAGGCACTTAGTATGCGAAAAGGGTTTCACAGCCATTAATCTGCCCTGCTAAAGCAAGAGAATGCATTTTAGAATATTTATTCTCTCTATCTCTTAAATGCGCTTGGTGAAACTTTTAAATTATTTTTTTCTAGACTCTCATTTTAGGAGACCTTGATTTTTAGCAGCAGGAGTTTATGAAATCATAGATCTTTGAAGAAGAAAAGCAATAACCCTGTTTCATTCCCATTTGGCAAAAGTGTCCCAAATGGAAAATGGGGATATGAACCTATCCCATGACACGACTATATTCACTCTCAAATCCAATAAGTGCCCATGGCTCTGATTTCACTCTTACCAGACAATGTTCTGGTTATACCTTGACTTCCATGTAGCCATGCTAGGGAACAGAGAAAGCAGAGCATGGACCTGCACTGTCTGGCTTCCTGTGTCGATTGCTTTTCTCACTATTGACCCCATACAACACAAATGACTTGTTCATATGTGTGAGTGTGTATGGGTGTCTATATGTGTAAGTGAATCACTCTCTCTCTCTCTCCCTCTCTCTCTCTCTCTCTCTCTCTCTCTCTCTCTCCCTCTCTCTCTCTCTCTCTCTCTCTCTCTGTGTGTGTGTGTGTGTGTGTGTGTGTGTGTGTGTGTGTGTGTGTGTGT
>CAJQZJ010034331.1:3527336-3540752 GCA_907164525.1 Lophiomys imhausi
TGTGTGTGTGTGTGTGTGTGTGTGTGTGTGTGTGTGTGTGTGTGTGTTTAGTTCAGTGCCAAAAACCTTTCCTGACTTTTGTGACAGAGCTGGGAACAACATCCCTGTGATGCTTTAAATCAAAGAGGGTAGAAAAAGGTCTCTTTGGCCATAAGCTTCTATGGGTTACCCTGGGGGCTCTTGGGTACCAAAATGACCCAACTAATGACAATTTGGACCTAATAGGAGAGAAATATGAACATCGTAAAATATATGGGTAGAGGAGGTATGCATTCTGGTATTCTAGAGTTTTCTTCGGGAAAACAAAGCTTGGATGAAGAATAAGATATGATAAAATCCTAATGATTCCCCCTGAAGCTTCAGAAGGAAAAAGGTAGTTCATGTACACCCTAGTGCCTCTGAAGGGGGATAGTTTGAAGAGAATAACCTTAAGGAGTAGAGTTATTGAATAAAGTCTAAGACATTATTGGTCCTTGCAAATGCCACAGACTCTAACAAGATCCATGCTGACAGTTTAAAGATTCATACGGAAGTGATGCAGAATCCTGCAGAATTGAAGACGTTTACACTTGATGCAGTTAAGTTTGAGATCACATACCCTTCTTTGCCCTCATTCATCTGACAGACAATAGTTTCGAGATTCATTTCAGACAAAGAAATTCCAAGCCAAAGAACCAGAGAAAACTAAGATGGAGAAATTTGAAACAAGTTGTGAGACATGTTAAGATACAGTAAGCTGTTTATTTCACTATCTATTGTCTAGACTCTTAAAGGATCTGCATACACAAAGAAAGTCATTTTAGTTCTTAGATTCAGAGTTCAAGGAACACAGATTCCAGTACAAGTACAAGTAGAATGTGTCAAATTAGGGAACAAGAGTTCCAAAAGAAGAAGGAGAAGAAAAAAAAGAAGGAATGGGAGAGAAAAGGGGAGGAGAAAGATGAGGAGGAAGAGGAGAGGAGAAGAAGTGGAAGAGAAGAAGGAGGAGGAAGAAGAAGGAAGCTCAAGAAGCATAACAGAGGATGGCAGAGGTATAAGAACATTAGAGTCAGAAGATAAGGGCCAGGCATACCCACGACCAATATTATCTCATAACATTGAGTCTAGAAAATAATAGGCCCATAGACGGTCACCCAAGGATAGAAGAGGTGACTTGGGAGTGGAACCCCTCACTGCTGAGCTGTTTTTGCTATTGGTAGACTCAAGGAATGAAGAAGTCATTGATTTCAGTTGTATATCCATTGATAACCATACCAGGCTCCAAAGGAAACTTCCAATCCACTGATCACACAGATAGCCCTGGTAAAACAAAATGGCTCACCAAGTAATACCAAAAGTCATAAATCTGAGAAAGAAATAAGGAGGGCTTGATAGGAATGGGGGAGGGTTAAGAGTAAGGGGAAATAGTAGTGAGGGGAAAGAGTAATCATAATACATTATATACCTATTAAATTGTCAAACAAAATTAATCAATAATAAAAGTAGGTGCTTCAGGGAATCCTAATGGTAAAAAAATAATAATTTTATAGGAAGGTTAATATGCTTCTATAGTTTCTTGGTCTCTCACAGTCTTGCTTTGGCCATTCCATTGTTCTAGAAAAGAGTTTAGTTCTGACAGTCCTGAGAATGTTACTCTTCTGAAAGTCACTTTCTGCTGACATCCTGACAAGTTCTTGGAATGCTCAACATACATATACTCTATCATAAAAGGAGCCAGTGTTGTCAACTTTTTCTCAGACTGTTTAAAGACTAAAGTATATGCGGGGTAGGGGGGGAGGTAGAAGAATGTATATAACCTCAAGAATGTGGTCTAGGTTTTCAAAACTTTTCTTTTGTTTTGTTTTGGCAGTCTTGTAGATTGAAACCAGGATCTAGCATGCGATAGACAAGTGCTCAACTACTGAGACACAGCTCCCAGCTTTAGGAATAAAGACAAGAGTATCTAGTCCTTAAGACTCAGGAATTTCCTAGAGAGATTACAAAGACAAAGAATTAAAAGAATTGTAGAACTCTGGACCCTTGATTACTTCCCCACTGTTGGGATTCTCATTGTCCCCATCATTGTAAAGTTTTGAATTCAATAAAGGGTCCAAGGACTTTTTTTAATTAGCAAATCATTAACAATGCAAACACACAGGGAACTAACTAGACCACTTTGCAAAGCAAACTTGTTCAAGGTGGCCATCTTAAGATGAGAAAGGAGAGCTAACATTGACTGCACTAGCATGAATAAGAAGGGGCCCTCTGGAATCTTCAATGGATAGACCTAGGAATTCTTGGCTTACCAAAATAAGTCCTTTCCAGATTGCTTCTTGGGGAAGCAACAGTTCTCAGAGGAGATACATACAATGTGGCATTACTGTGCCAGTGCTCTGGTGATATTCCCTTCTAAACTCCAGACTGAAGACATGGAAATTAGCCACCAAGTCCCTACCTCAGAATCCTCATGGTTTCTTTTCTAATCTAACTTCCCTGATGCCTTTCCTTGGTGTCTCTGAACCAATATTATTACCAATTCAGAATCTTCTGGGTTGTGAGGTGAGAGTTTAATCAGATCTACTTGTGTCCTGAAGGAAGTAAGCATGTGGCTATTACTTCCCCTTTAAGGGAACAGCCTTGGGACGGACGTAGGTCCATGGTGAGGGTAAATCAAGCTTGCTGTCTGAGCCCAGTGCACATGAGCAGAAAATTCAATGCTGTACCATTCATTTCTGGAGGGGATTCTTCTCTTGTGTTATACCTGCAAAACTGAATCCTCTTTTCTCTGGCAAGCCTGGATACATGATTAATATTTTAAGCCTCCCAGGTTCTTCTTTCCCTACTTTCAAAAGTGCCTGGATGTTGGACTTTTCAAAAATGCATTTATCTCCCCATCCAGACTGCTGAGGAGGAATTGCAAGTAGAAGGCACAGCCACAGGGGCCCTGACAAATCCTAGCAAAGCTTTAAATTGCTTCTGCAGTCATCAGGGTTTTCTCTCATTAGCATCTCTGATGTGCCTCCGCTCCTGCTGACCTTCATTTTAGAACAGAAGAGACAATAGTTTTAGGAAGGCATTCTGCCTTCTCCTCTCAAAATGCGTGATCAGTGCTCTCACATCACTACAGAGAGAAAACTGGTTTCTTCTCACCATCATCCCAGATCACCTCCCAGGATAATCTCCCTCTCTCCCTCTCCTTCACTCTCTCCCTCTCCCCTCTCCCCTCACCTTCACTCTCTCCCTCTCCCCTCCCTGTCTTTCTCTCCTCTCTCTCTCTCTCTCTCTCTCTCTCTCTCTCTCTCTCTCTCTCTCTCTCTCTCTCTCTCATAAGCTCTATCTGCCCAGGAAACACTGAAAAGCTTCCCCCACAAAGCTTCTTGCATTCACCTCACGGATGACTGCAGATTTCTGGTTATCTCCCCATTCACAGTCTCCTTACAGCCTGTCTCCTTTGCATGAGAAGCAGAGAGAAGCTTAGATATGGAGGCACATAACACAAGCCAAGTATACTTCAGAATCTGGAATCTAACTGCTTAAGCTCCAATTTGTCTCTAACATTAATTCCTAACAAATTCCAGTTCTAAAGGGCAGGGCAAGCCCTCTGATCTCTTTAAGCTTCAATTTATTTACTTACAAGATTGGAGATGATAATAGTAGTGAATAGTTAAGAGTGAATAAATGATAAATGAGAGTACAGGGGAAAAACATGTGTTGGAAAACATGGGCAATGTATTACATAGTTCTATGCTGTGCCTTCATCACACAGGGGAATGGGATTTGAGAATCTATGATGCATGAAATTGGTCACTAAGATAGAAGGGTCTATCTCTAAATCCCTCAGCATTGAGATATATATATATATATATATAATATTAATAGGTGAATATTGAGGAGCCATCTCTGTGTTAGGTATTGGAGGCACAAAGAAAAAAGAGCTCTGTTGACTTCTGCATTCATGTTTAACAGTTACACAAACCCACAGACAGCTATAAGAAAAGTGAGGGCCATGACCTCCACTTGGCCAGAAAAATAACCAGGAAATAGAAGGGCTCCCTTACTGAGTGAAGTTCACTGGCTGTCCCAGAAATGAGAATATTTGCAGCCAAAAGACTCCTCTTTACTGTAGCCTCTGTTTCTTTCCCTGCCAGACTCTGATTGAATACTTATCCTAAATAGACTAAGCCAGAGGGTGTTGTGTGCTGATAAGGTGGTGTGATGCATCAGAATAGTGAAAGCATCTGCCTACAAAGAGTGCTATTACAGATCAGAGCAGTGATGGAACTTGAGAGCCAAGAACTCAGACATTTCACAACACTCCCTGGTTCCACGAGTTTGCACATCGCACCTGCCTTATGTTAGCCAAGGTCTTTACTTTGCCAAGATAGGGATAAGTCTGTCTGCCTATCAAGGAGTTGTGAAGAGAGAGACAATATGTGTGAAATGTTTTGTGTTTTAGATTGTGAACCTAAGGGGAAAAAAAAAACAAGAGAAACCCCCCAACAATTTAAGAACGTCACACAAAAAAGAGGGGGGCAGAAATACACACATAGTCTCATGAAAACAGTATAATATCTAGCCATTGGATGATAGACTATAAATATTCAAGGTAGGCGGAGAGGGTATTACAGAATAATATTTCACTTTAGTATTGATTTTTAACATAACTAATGAGAGTAGGTGTGTGGATGCTCAGTACAGAGAGAGGAAGGTGAGTTTAAAAAGAAGACAGTTACAACAAACAATAATAATCCTGAGTATGTGGTGGCCAAAACATACTGAAGCAAGACTATAGAAGAAGACAACTCAGGGTGTGGAAGGAGGGGGTGTTATCACAGATTTCCCACTGGGGTGACTGGCTGGATCAGGACACTGTTGGGAGTGAAACAGGGAACAGTTGAAGAGAGTGAAGGTTTAGGAAGGACATGGTGCAATCAGACATGGGCATTTAAGTTGTAATATCTGCAGGTAACCAGGTAAAGGTGCCAGCAGCTGTCCTGCTGTACAGTATGAACCTTAAAGACAGCTGATGTGCAGGTTAGCACAAAGGAAGTGACTGAGACAAATAGCCTGCTAACTTGGTAAGTTAAGAAAAACAAAAGAATAGTGAAATGGGCTCAAGGTAGAACCCTAAAACACTCCAACATTTTTTATTACATATTGCTAAATAGCCAGTGCCGAAGTCAGATGACTCATATATTGATAAATGGGGAATTTTAAAAAAGTAAATCTTGAGTCAAAGGAAGTGATAACCAGTCCTGTCTCTACCACTTTCTACCTGGAAAGGTCAGGTCAATTCTATGAGCCTCACTTTCCCCATTTGTACAATAAAACTGCAATGGGAAGAACCTGTTGTGAAGACTAAATGAAATTACATGGGTAAATTGCTTAGCCCAGTGCCTAAGATATATACCATTAAAATTTTAAGAACTGTCAGAGATTTTAGGAAATTTGCTCACAGGGCAGAAACTTCATCAGTTTATGTGTGAAGATTCCTTCCATCACCAGAGTAAGAACTGAACCCCAGGCCACCCACTAAGAAAAAGACCACTGAATGATCTTTATTTATCTTGTCTAAGATGAGTCAGTGTGGATGCTCCAGCATCCCTTCTCCACTCTGCCTTCTCAGAGCCTTCTTCCACCCCTCTGCAGGCATTATGCCACATCCTTGTCGCCACGGCTTGTGGTGTTCTGAGTCTCTGACCATGTTGGTCCTGAAAATTCATAACAGGACCACTGGTGACTTTGACAGGCATGTCTGATGTTCACATGCAAGGATGGACTGCTAAAACCCCAATGACTCCAGGGTAACCAGACTGTCAGGCCCCTCCTGCCCAGACTACTTTATCACTTTGTATTGGTTGAATGGACCTGTTACCATGGCCTCTGCCTCCTATCATCTCTATTTTGGGAATATGCTCATTCATTCATTCATTCATTCATTCGTTTCCAAAAATATTAAATATTTGTTTCCATTTTTAACTCAGACACTAACCTAGGCATTGGTGAGATTATAGTGAATAATTTAAAAAAAGAAAAAGATAATTTCAAATAGTGTTAATTTGTATGTTCCCTCCTCCTTCATACAATCCTAAATGTGGTAGTTTTTGGAAATGGGATTGGGGTATGTCCTAGTTAGGGTTTCTATTTCTTCACTGAAACACCATGATCAAAAGCAAGTTGAGAAGGAAAATGTTTGTTTGGCTTTCACTTCCTTATTGCTGTTCATCTTCAAAAGAAGTCAGGACAGGAACTTAAAATGGGCAGGAATCTTAAGCCAGGAGCTGTTGCAGAGACCGCGAAGGGATGCCACTTACTGACTTGTTCCTCATGGGACTTGCTCAGGTGGATTTCTTACAGAACCCAGCACCACCTGCCCAAAACTGGCACCACCCGCAATGGGCTAATCCCTCCCACATCAATTGCCAATTTAAAGAATGTTCTCCAAGCTTGACTATAGCCTGAATTTACTCAGAGGATCCCTCCTCTCTGATGACCCTAACTTGTGTCAACTTTTTTTTAAAACTAGCTGGCACAGATTGGGAATTGATTCCTCTTACAATATCCAGGATAATTCCTTTTCTTTTCCACCATACTGAGGCTACGACAAGAAGAGAATCATCTTTGAACCAGAAAACAGACCCTCTTTAAGCACCAAATCTGACAGTATCTTCATTTGGGGTTTTCTAACCCTTAGAGCTGCATACAATCAATTTATGCTGCTTATAAGCCATTTGGGGTTATAGTAGTTAGTTATAGCAGTGCAAATAAATTAAAAACAACCGGGATAAAATGTGATTAACTAATAAACACAGAACTGTGGCAAGATTTCAGGTGGAAACTTGATTCAGTGATGTTTAACTAAAACCTGGTCTCTAAAAATATAAATGCACATGTGGAGATGCACGAATAGAGACTAGATACTCTTAACTGAACAACTACTGAAGCTAAGAACATTGTGCTTACCTTTTATACTTGCACTTTTAATTCACAGTTCTTCTCCCTCTTGATTAAGCAAGCCCAGCAAATGGAATGCTTTCCACCCCCCTTGCAGTGAGCCTTAGAGACAGGATTCGTGGGTTAGCTGATAGGCTCCTCAGTTTCGGCCATTCCAGGTGTGTCCATATTTTAAGGTGTTTGATGAGTGAGAACATGAATTTCAAAAATGTTGCCACTTTGAACATAAGCTAGAAGAATTTCTTCCCACTAAACGAAAAGCCGTAGGACCACAGAAAAGTAGAAACAGCATAACAACTTCAAATCCATGTAGGGACTTTATTATACTAAAAACTACAAGTATTATGGGAAATAATATTGTATCAGATTTGCAGATGAGGAAATCAAAGCTTAAATAAGTCATGCACCTTTCTCAACAGGTCACTTGCAGTTGATTAGTAGATCTGAAGTTGTTGTCCATTTGCCTTTGGATCTACTACCATTATTATCTGAAGACGTATTAAATAGCTTATGGTCTCTTTATGAGATCAGCATTGACCCATATATCTAGAGATGGCTTTTCTTTTGGTTGTACATCTTCCCTGTAGTTTCCCCATGTTAAAGATCAAAAATGACTTCACCATCATGCAACAGGTAAGTCCCTTCCCTACTCTGCCAATGGGTAGACAACCCTGTGTGTATGCTGTGAATTTTCTCAGTCTGCCCTTACTCAGGTTCTGCTTCCCCTGAAGGTCCTGGGGATACCTTCGGAGAGCATAATCAGTTATCAGTACTGCTGCCCTCTTGTGTTGAAACCTGAATTCCATCACAGTCTCAAGGACTCCAGAAGAACTCTGACAGGGCTCTCTCTATTCTAAACATCTCTATTACAGTAGTGAAGCAATAACCCAATGGAGTTAAGCCTTTTGTTCAAATGTACATAGCAGGTGGTAGAAGGGCAAATGAAACCCAGGTATGCCTTAAAGCTGCTCTGCTGCTTACCTTCTACATTCCCCATAATGCTGTAATTTTACAATAACAAATATGCATTTTGTTTATATCTGTATACCTGGTCAGAGCTTCGGGAAGCCTTGGAATTCCCTAACTAACAATTAAGGAACAATTAAGATGGGGGAAGAAACTTTTGTTGTCTATGATAAATGCCTTTGAAACACACCTGAGTTTATATTAATGAGCTAACTTTTGGAAAGCACCCAAGCAGCCACAGGATGGAAACTGGTTGCTAGGGAAACCAGTCTTTATTAGTCCTTATTAGAGGACAGGAATCTTCAGACCGAACCACAGATTTCAGCTGCAGACTGGACCTAATCTCTTTGTTTGTGCCTGATGACCACAAGAACAGAAGAGAAATGACCAATCTTAATAGACATTTCCTGTTTGAGGGTTTGGGGGGAAATGGGATAAGGATGTCACATATTCCACTTTGGCCTTGAACTTGCCGTGTAACTGAGAATGAGAATGACTAGTTTTTTCTCCTGCCTCAATATCCAGAGTGCTGGGATTACATGTGTGTACCATCACGACATTTGTTTTATCAGTTCTGAGGATCAAACCTAGGGCTTTGAACATGCTAGACAAATACTTTGCCAACTGAGCTACATCCTCAGCCATGTTTCAATCATATTTTGCTTAAACGTGTACCCTCTTCAATGGTCAGCAACTTGATAAGGCACAAAGAATAAGAAACTGGATAGGAGATGTCTCAATTAACCCATTTAGGTGACATATTAATCTAAATGTAATGCATTTATACACCTAATCACATGGGAAGTCAATTGTTTTTCTGCGCTTCCATTTCCTTGTATATAAACTCATGGTCTTTGTATCAATGTCTAAAGTTTCCTTCTGTTTCATGCACATTCCCAATTATGTGGTTCAACTGTATTTTCAGCCTGGTGCTTGGCACACCCAAGTCAACACTCACCACTCTGTCCCACTGACTGTTCAGCACAAGGTTCCAATCAACAGTTTTGTTTTTGCTTATTGAGTGGGAAGCAGGCCAATGAACCATGATACCAAACTTCAGTCATTTGATCTCTCCTGGTGGGATTTTTAATCACCCATCAGTGGTTCTGACCCAGTAGGAAAGCAACTGAAATGGACAATCCACGAGTATCTATGTTAGGTGGCCCTAGGAACAGGCTGGATAATTAAAATGAATTGAGATGTTCTCATCAAGCTATCAAAAGCATATCTGTGCCATGGGCTCTTTGCAGGGAAACGTAGCTGGACACTCATTTTACACATAAGTCCTTCCCTCCTTTGCTGGCAGCTGCTTGCAGGGAGAAGTTCATTGCTGTGGGTTGTAAGTTGTCAGGCTCTGCATTTAAATATTCCGCACCCTGCTCAGTTCAAGGTCCAGGTCAGCCCGTAGTAGTAAGTTAAGTACATTGGGAAATGCATTATCTTTTGGGTCACAGGGGTACAGTTCAGAGAACAGCAACAGGATTTCCTGGTTGATAGATGATTCCACAAGAGGTTATAGCTCTTCTGCCCTAGAAATAATAGCAATAATCCTTGACATTCATATTCCACTATGGAGTCTGCAGAGAGTTTTCACATCCATTATCTCTCAGGATGTTCTCGGGGAAGTGCACATTGCACAGTGGGGAGGGCAAAGTGCAGTAGCCTTTCAGGCTTGAGCTCTCATATCTACTACCACTGAACAACTTTCTTAGGGGAGAGTCATTGTTTCCTCTGGGAGGAACCTCTGTTTACTGTCTATAATTAGGAAACATCACTCTCTGTCTTGTATAAGAATGAGGAGCTCAAATGAGGCCATGTTTATGTATCTTTAACATTTATTTTCATAAAAGTTATTAAGCAGGTTCTAGACAACCAAACTTTTATTTATTGTTTGACAGTTTTGTACATGAATATAATGTGCCCCCTACTTTTGTCTCATATCCCTTTCCCATGCACCCTGAGCCCCTTCCCCTCAATAAGTTCACCTCCTACTTTCATTGTTTTGTTTCTTGTGACCCACAGAACTTAATAATGGTTCCTTGAGCAAGCATGAATGGCCAGCCAGTAGCTAAAACAACTGTTGAAAATGACTCCCCTCTTGCCTTCCCAAGACTCATTAGCTGTCAGTCTTATGAGTCCCAGGGAAGGGTAGGACCTCCAAAGCTGCTCCCCACTTCATGATGAAATGTTGAAAGTAGGCATGAATTTGCCTGATAAAAATTTAAAACACAATCCAAGTCTGAGTAGCATCATTTTAAAATAGTCTTTATTTTTATGTCTTCATTATCATACATCAGTTAGTAGTTTTGCATAATATTTTTAAAAAGCAAAGGGCTGTAAAGATGGCTCAGTGGTTAAGAGCACTGTCTGCTCTCCCAGAGGTGCTGAGTTCAATTCCCAGCAACCACATGGTGACTCACAAACATTTATAAGGGGATCTGATGCCTTGTCCTCCCATGCAGGTATAAATGCAGATAGACCACTCATATAAAATAAATAAATAAATAAATAGCTCAAATCCCTGCCTTCCAGAAATTTGGAAGACTAAGCTGTTTAAAGATCTGACTAGAGTTATGATTTTAGTTTGTGAACAGAAATTGAGAAACACATGAGATATCAAAGGATACAGCACAGCTATAATAACATCAATAAGTAGTTTTGTGGAAGGAGGCTACAGTGGGTATATGCTTATGGGTATAAAGTCCCATGTATTCAAACAAACAGCAGCTACTCAACATGTTTTCTTTCTCACACTACGTTCCTCCCTGCAAGGTATTAAGAATTTTACCACCATCATCCCCATTGCAGTGCAATGGCGATCACAGGAAAGTTAACTATGGCATCCATAGCAATAAGAAATAAAACTGTCATATGATGTCTGTCTTATCACAAAACCTGAAGCCTTTGTCCGTGGCTCTGTCGTACGTGATCTGCCTTCTCAGAAAGCAACAACAGAAGAGCTTAAGGTTTTGTGTTTTGGTTTTTTTTTTTTTTTGAATTGTTGTTTTTTCCTTTGGTGTGGAATGGGAGTAGAATCCAGGCCCTTGGGCACATTAGGCAAACCCTGTACTCCTGAGGTAGACCCCCAACTTTCTTTTCATTTTAATTTTTAAAATGGTCTCACTAAGTTGCCCTTATCGCCCAAAGAGGCCTTGAACTTGAAACATTCAGCCACAGACTCTTTAGTTTCTGGAACTATAGAGTTCCAGACCTGTACCTCAACCTAAAAGACCTAGAAGAGGAATGAGCATGAAGAAAGCTGGTGGTAGTGATTAATTATGAATACATTCCTTTGGAGGTACCAAGGAACCCAGGATAGCTAAAGAAATATTTGAAAATGGACTGAACTTTATCACAAAGTCTTTTTGTGCAAATGTCTATATATGTGCATGTACATGGGTATTTGTGCATGTGCATGCACATTTAGAGACCAGTGTTGGGTGATGCTCTCTATGACTCTCTTCCTTATTTTTGGAAACACTTTCTCCCCTTGAATCTCAAGCTCCTGAATTGGGTAAACTGGCTGAAGGGGAAGCTCCCTCAGGACCGTCCTGTCTTTGTCCCCAACCACTGGGATCATAGATGTTTGCTACTGTACCTGCCTTTTGCATGAGTGCTAGGTATCTACACTCAGATCCTTGTGCTTGTACAACAAGGACTTTACCCATTGAGCATCTCCCAAGCCCTCATTACTAGAATCTGAGTCCAGGGTTCCTAAGATAAAATGGAATAAGTTTGGAAGATTCTCTCCTCAAGGAATTTGCAGCATCCACTCTGTCTCTGGAGTCTCCCTTCCAGGTCCTGCAAAGAGAACCTGATACAAATAGCAAGGTCAAATGCAAATGTTACCAGCCCAAAACCCCTGAGTCAAATAAGTCAAGTACAGTTCCATGGTTTTAGATCATATGTGCTAGAAACCAGGAGATTTTCTTTTTCAATTTTATGTTGACTTTGATTCCCTTAGAATGATTTATCACATTAATGATAGATATGATACATGGGTACAAAATTCCACAAAGATGAGCAAATGAGAGAAAGTGTGATAGAGACAAGCAGTAGAAAGTCTATATAAATAATGGATGCATGCATATCTAGAGCTTCTTCTACCCAAAGTTGGTAGACTGTTGAGAGATATGACTCAACAGAAGCCATGTGTGCCCATGTGAGTTCCGCCATCTCCTGCAATGCAAATACTCCAGGAACTCAGAGAATTAAAGGAAGCTGAGAATAATCAGGCTCTGGACGAGGCCTCAACTAGGGTTAGTCTAAGCATTTTCCCTTTTTTCCATTTATTCATTCCAACAATAATTCTTATCACCTATTTAACATGAAATTACTCTGTGGTCAGAAAATGTATTGAAGACAGATTTTTAAATGTGGTAACAAAAATTATCAGACAAAAGCAACTTGAGAAAGAGGTTTGCTTCACCTTATACTTCTGGTAACCGTCCATCACTGAGGGAAGTCTGGGTAGGAAAGCCAGAAGCAGACTGAAGCAATGACTGGGAAGACATTGCTTACTAACTTGTTCTCTGTTAGCCTTGTTACACAGCCCAGTTCCATCTGCCTAGGAACGGTGTCACCCATAGTGAGCTTGGCCCTCTCTCTTCAATTGTCAGTCAAGACAAAGAAGATAGAAGTTCTAATACACAACTGCTGGGTGTTAACATCCTAGTGGCTGCCTTATGCGTCAGGCTGTACTCACGTCAGTTCCATGAAGAAGATTCTGAACCGCTGAGCATCAGGTGCCCAACTCTTTGACTAGTGTTGGGCAATGGTGGATGGATGTACTGTAGAGAATCTTGATGAAGAATCCTGTCATGAGCATATTCAGAAGCAATTAGGAAAAAGTAGTTAATCATTGAAAAGCAGAGGCAATTTTATTCAGAGAAACAGGATGCTGAGAAAGTAAGAAAGAACTTTTGGGTTCTCTTCTGCCCTAGAGGACAGATGTGATCATATATATGGAGGTATCAGCACAGTTCCTGGCACAGGTAAGTGCTTGCTATGTAAACAACAGGAACACATCATTTGAAGAACAATTTACTATGTGAGTAGACATCAGAGGGCACATGATGGTTCCACTGTCCTTTCATTTAGATGTTCAGCCAATAGGGCAGTAAGAAAGAGTCATATTTACATTGCTTATGTAATCTGGTTCCATAGATGTAAGTGCCTAAAGTGAAGAAATGATGGATAATGACTTTCCTGGTGGTGGTCAGACTGCTGCACACATTTTAAGAAACTTAACAAACAAGACCAAAAAATAAAAAGAATAGGATACACTGTCCTGAAACACATGACATTTGTAAGATATTTGAAAGGATATATGTAGCACACAGCCTGAAGTCAGAGGACCATGTGCATCTGGCTGTGTAGCTCTAGATGTAGCAAAGTCCTCCCTCTGGAAATGAGAGAAGTGTCAGGACAACATCTTGAGGTTCCTAGAATGAAGCAGTTGAGGTCAGAGTTAGAAAGTGGGTGATTTAAGCCCATAAACTATTAGCACTAGCTAGA
>CAJQZJ010034331.1:3541152-3551428 GCA_907164525.1 Lophiomys imhausi
CAAATGATTCTATTAACATTTTTAACCATTTTTCCATTCTTATTTGGGCCCCAAACAGGTTTACTACGTCCCAAATCAGCAGGAAGTCATTTTAAGAGAACAACGTTCCATCCCCAGAAGGTGGGGAGGGTGTTCTCCCCCTTTGGTTATTTGATAGATAATAGAAAATTTTGTTATTTAGGGGAAAAGACTACAAGCTGTTAAATGGTCTTGTTAAATGGGTTTTGGAGGTTAGACCCAGGGACTTCTCTCTTTTGCTTTTCTGTATCCTCCTTTCTCTCCTATATAGGAGTGAACAGACTTGAGAAAAATGGGACATAGACATAGTATAGGAAAGATCAAAAAAAAAAAAAAAGGACAGACTATTGAATATAGCCTTATACCTTTGTATACTGATACAAAATTAATATTATATTTGGCAAAATTGGTATTGATCATTGTATATTAATGCAAAATTAAGATTGTATAGGGCTACATCAGTATTGATCTTTGTATATTGATGCAAAATTAAGATTATATTTGGCCACAATGGTATTGACCCTAGTATATTAATGTAAAATTAAGATTGTATTGGTCTACATCGGTATTGATCTTTGTATATTGATACAAAATTAAGATTATATTTGGTCACATTGGTATTGATCTTTGTATATTGATACAAAATTAAGGGTAACGCTTCTTAAAGGTATTGTTCGTAGTAATACTTAAAAATGAAATGTCAAGTTTTGACCTCTCGCTACCAACCGACATAAACTGTTTAGGATAATTAAGAAACGGAAACTAATAGTCATGAAAACGTGTCATTTTGTTAGTTACTATGACAGTCTATCACAGTTATTTTCTAAGCTACTCAGAAATCAAGTTGCTAAGAGACAAGCAATATTTGCTTATCTAAATATAAAAGATAGATAGGGCATCTTCAAAAACCTCAAGAGATCTGCAGAATATGGCATTCAAAGATGTTTTCTTAACTTAAGATTTTTTGATATCGAGACATGTCAGCTCCTGACAGCACCCCCTATTCTACTCCAAGTAGAAGATGAGCATCGAAGAATCTCCAGTGGGAGATGATTGAATTGGTGGTAAGCTGTTCTCTTGGCAAGAAAAACCCCTTGCTTCAACTGTAGAAAAAAAATATCTTAAAATGCAAAGCCTCAAACCCTGGTTTTGGCACTGTGTGACCAATTGTGCAATCGTAGTCAGATAACAGTGCTCTTGGCAAAGATTACAAAGGAATTATAAGGTAATCCATTCTCTCCCTCTACCTTCATGCCCACCATTAGTCCCATTCTATGGAGCAAACTGTTAACTCATCCATCATCACAGCCTGTAAACATTTGCACAGGTATTCCACATCTTCTGCTATTTCTGAACCTCCAAATCAATTTACTTTTTATTACTGTGACACAAATTGCTTGGATCTCAGTGCTGTACAGCTGTGATCACTTCCTGTGTTTTTCTAGATCACAATGAGACTATTCTCAGCTGTGTGCCCTTGTACTCAAGGTTCCTCAGGTAGTTATAGTCATATGCTGTCCTGTTCTAGAGTCTTTAGGATGATGTGTCTCTTGTGTGTCAGCTAAGACTTTGACTGGTAGCATAGCCAAAACAAGCTGAAGCCTCTTTGTGAACTCTAGGCTTCCCCACAGCATGGCAGCAATCTCTTAAGTCTGATATATTCAACCTCTACTATTGATTCCTTGTTCTAAGAAAGCATGTAAGACCTTGAGATGAATCTCTTTCAATGTGTTTTCCAATAACTTCCAGATTTGTGCTATGTTTTGCTTAGTTTAGATAGTGACCAGGAAAACATCTGTGAGAGAAAGATGACTGATTATTTCCTCAGTATCTATTCTTCTCTTCTTCCAGTACATAGCAATTTAAACATAGGACATGGGAATATAACACAAAAATATTTTTCCCAAACTCTCTTGAAGTAAGTGACTATTTGCTAAGCAAATTGATAGAAGTGTTAGCTTGTAACTTGTCAGAAGCTGCAATGAGCTCATGGTCCTTTTATCTGCTCTACTTTCTGTTAGCATTTATGCAGCTGTGCTATTAGGAGCTACAGCAGTCATATTATACCATCAGATGAAAACAGCATGTTGAGGAGGACATAGCACATTAGTCTGCTTTCTGGTACTATAAGTAATTAATAGAAAAATTGAGTTTATTTAATACATAGCTTTTGAGGTTCAATAGCATGGTGAGCATGGTGGCATTACTTGACTCTATTAAGAGCCTGTTGGTTGTATAACCTTATGGCATGTGACGGTTTATTTATTACTTCAATTTACATCTCCATCACAGTCCTCTCCCTCCACTCCTCCTGGGCCCATGCTCTCACCCTCCCACCCTCTCTTCCTTCTCCCACCTATCCAACTCCTCCAGTGTGGGCTGTGCCTAAATATCAGCCACCTTCAGTACAGCAGCCATATGAGGGCTAAGAGCTTCCTCTTGCACTGGAGCCTACATGGCACCTCCACTAAAGCAAAGAATCCCCACTAACAAGTAACTAAGTCTATGTTCCTGTTCCTTTCAGTCTGTTGGTTGTAGGATGGTTATCCTGTACTATATGGCTAAAATCCAGTTATAAGTGAATAGATGCCATATGTATCTTTCTGGGTATGGGTTATCTCACTCAGAATGAGCTTTTCTAGTTCCATCCATTTGGCAGCAAATTTCATGATTTCCTTGTTTCTGATGGCTGAGTAGTATTCCATTATGTAAATATACCACAGCTTTTTATCTATTCATCAATTGAGGGACATCTGGGTTGCTTCCAGTTTCTAGCTATTACGAATAAAGCTGCTATGAACATAGTCAAGGAGATGCTCTTGTGGTTTGGTGAGGAATTGTTTGGATGTATACACAGGAGTGGTGTGGCTCCATCTTGAGGTAGAATTATTCAAAGTTTTCTAAGATATCGCCAGACTGATTTCCATAGTGGTTATACAAGTTTGCACTCCTACCAGCAATGGAGGAGGATTTCCCTTTCTCCATAACCTCGCCAGCATGTGCTGTCATTTGCGTTTTTTTCTTAGCCATTCTGACAGGTGTGAGATAGAATCTTAGAGTCATCTTGAATTGCATTTCTCTGATGATTAAAGATGTTGAGCATTTCTTCAAGTATCTCTCAGCCATTAGAGATTCCTCTTTTGTGAATTCTCCGTTTAGCTCTGTACCCTGTTTTTTGATTAGCTTATTTGGTTTCTCGGTGTTTAATTTCTTGAGTTCTTTATAGATTTTGGATATTAGCCCTCTGTCAGATGTGGGGTTGGTAAATATCTTTTCCCAATCTGTAGGCTGCCATTTTATTCTAGTGACAGTGTCCTTTGCCTTATAGAAGCTTTTCAGTTTCATAGGGTTCCATTTATTGAAGTTATAGAACTTCAGGTCCAAGGATCCAGCACCTTCTTCGTACCTCTGCAGGTCCTGCAGATCAACAGTGAAGAGACAAGCATGCAGATGAAACATTCAAATATAAACAACTTTAAAAAAAAAAACAAAAAACAAAACTTCCACTGGCTAGTAGTTTGCTCTTGCGCTTCTTGTGTTTATAATAAGACCTAAAATAAAAAACTGACAGGAATAATAGTGAAAATATTTACAATTCCAACTTCCAGGAGCAACTCCATACACTGTTTTTGGCAGCAGTCTAGCCAGTGTGGATCTGCTGCTTGTAGAGAGTGCCATGTGCCCCAGGGTCTGACAGCTCTTTATCATTCACCTTCTTTGTGTAAGAACTGTGTGGTAGAAACTCACAATCAACAGAAAAAAAAAAAAAAAAAGGAGATATTTTGGTTAGTTTTGGAAGTTTCTTCCTCTGAACATCCTGTTTATTCAGATGTATATCCTTCTCAGGTCTCTGCTGTGGTTGAAGAAGACTAGATAGTTATAGTCTCACAGGTAAGTTTTAAGTTGTTTAGGAACTAAAAAGAGGTTCTAGGTCTAAGATTTTTTTTTAAGTTAATGCAAGTAAGGATGGAAACTGAGTTAGGTGTAGATCGTTAAACTCATTGATATAGGTAGATAATAGAATATTATTATTAGTGACCAAATACATATATATTGGACATGGGAATGTATGTTATATCTTATAATTTTCCTAATTGTTTCCTAATTGTTCTTATTGTTTTGTATTATATTTATTGTCATAAGAAAAAGAGCCTTTTATTGGACTAAAAGGGGGAGATGTTGGGGAAGAAAGATATACCTTCAATAAAAATTAAAAGTAAAGATATTATGGTTAGAAGATGGTTATTGTCCTTAACTAAAAATCAAATCATATGAGACCATAAGGACCAATAGATTAATACATCTCATGAGCTTTCATTTATACCTACAGAGTCTACAGACATGTTTTAGCATGCATAGATAGCAATCTTGTTACAGTCCACTGATTACATCCCTTGCAACCTTGGTTTTAAATTCTGGGTTGACATGCTTTGTGCAAAACAGCACATGGTAGCCACAAGCAATCCTACAACTAGGAAACTACTTTGGCACGGAAGTGGGAATACAGCACTTGCACAAATGAGACACATTGGTATGCCAGGCAGTAACTGTGGCAGTGAAACAAAGAAACCAGAAGCCTGAGGAATTTCTTCCCCTCCACACAACAGCAGTTTTGAGCTCTTTAATTTAAGCTCACTAATTATGCACCAGTTGGTTCTTCCGCACCACAAGTTGATTCTACCAGGTGTAAGAGACAAAGGTGACTAATATAAGATCCCAATTCTCCAGAGAACAGATTTGAGACCAAAAAGAAAGCCTGTATTTCTGCTGGGTTGCCATAAATGGAGTGTGTAGAAAGTGTTAAAGGAAGAAATGGGGGAGCATTCCTCATGTCTGACTGGCATCAACCTGGCTAAAGTGACTGAAAAAGTTAACACATGAATTAGGTGGTTAAAGGTGAATCAGAGCTCAGTATGCCAACTTATGAGGGAGATGGGACACCAACCGAAAGGATTGTATACATTTATAGTCATGGAATGGTGGGCGGGAGCTGGGGCTGAAGACAGCCATGAGACAAGAAAAAAGAAAAAAAAAAGAAAAAATGATATGTCTCAAATTGGAATGTATATGGGTTATCCTGACAGGCTTATGAGAATTATGGTTTTAGCGTCTACTGAAAATAATAAATGAAGTTTTCTTGGGGAGGAAAGAAACATAATAGGACTTTGGAAAATCCCCCAGAGTAGGTTAATAAAAAAAAAAGATTACCAACAGAATAGTAGCAGGGAGGGGTGCCTGTGTGTGTTGAGAATATAAAGATTACTCTCAGTACATTTAAAAAATACAACATATTGTTAATAACTATAGTCACCATGGTGTGTATATCACATTCATTTTAGCACTGAAAGCATAACTTTGACAGTTTCTTTTTCTTCCATCTTGTCACCAGGAATTGGCAGTCATCAGTCTATAGAGTAGATTCCTCAAAATTACTGATGACAAGGTAGGAAGAGGTCTCCAGCACCAAAATGAAAAGAAGACTAACAAATAGAAATGTGTCACATAACTCATTATCATGCATGGGTTATTAAAAATTACTTCTGTGAAAGTCTATCCCAGCAAGCTACCTTACCTGATGCATAATATTACAGCAAAAATTAGCAACCTATATTCTTTGCCATAATCATTCCCTATCCTAGAATTCTCCATAGGATTCCATCTGGCATACAGGCAAACCTGTAGGTGTATTTTATTGGTACACTTCTCTATCATTTTTCTCTCCAGCATCTCCTGGTTGTTCTCTGACAAGCCTGGGATATTTGCAGCTTGAGCAATGTCTCAATTTTGCCTGCTTTTCCCTCTGTGCCAAAAGCAATGTCAGACGGCCCCTCTGCCTGTAGGAAAGCCATCACTAATCTCTCATATGCCATTTTCTTTTTGCTTGCTTCAGTCCTGTGCCTGAGATGGACCTTCTGATTGAAAGGAAAGAAATTTGGTTACTAGAACTATTAATATCCCTAGTTATAAACTCACTGAATCATTAAGGAAATTTCCTCAATAGAACATTTGAAAAGACTTGGTGACTGACTGACGAGGGTTGAGTAAGCACTTGTGACTGTTTTATTAGTGGTATGCTAAACCCTCAGAAGTGAGTTCCACAGAGAGAAAAGAATCTCATAGTCCTAAAGAAGACCAAGCCCAACAGTTGTTGTAAAGTAAACCAATGAGAGGAAGAACTTTTAATATGAAATCTTCTTACAGGTGCTTTGAAACCACTGGATTCTAGAATATGTTAACATGAAGATTTTTCTTAAATTATGTATGTCTCATTAAACTTAAAAAAATAAAAAATAAAATAAAAACTCTGTTCCCTGAGTAGTAGATTCTGGACAATTCTGTGATACTAATCATTAATCCAACTGGTTTTTATTGGGAACCTGCTTTTTAACTGTCAGTGTTATAGTAAGTAAGTAGGAAAAATCATCAATGAGAAAAACCAGTACTTTAAAACCCCTAAACTTATTGGAACTTAATGCCCCATAGGCTCTGATAGAGTATCAGCTTTAGAAAGTTATGAACCAAGCCAAAGTCACTTATTGTACAGTAACCTAAAGGAAAGAAGATATATTTTTGTCTCACAATTTCAGTGCTTTCTGTCACAGTCATATTACAATGGGCTTGCGTTGAGAGAATACCACAGCAAGGCTTGAAGAATAGTTCTCATGGCATCCAGACCAGAGATAAAAGGGGAGAAGGTTTGTGTACAAGAAACTCCTTTCAAAGCCATTCCCCTAGTAACCTATTCTTCCAACCTGGACCTACCTCCTAATAGCACATTAACTATGAGATCCTCAAAGGGTTCATCCATTGACAAGGTCAGTGTCCTCATGACACAGTAACCTCCAATCCTTGAACACATTAGCCTTTTGTGGAGACAATTCTTATCTAAACCATAATACTTATCAACTGTGAGATCCTAAGCACCTACCTGGCCAAAATACATGAGACTGTTTTAATTTTGAAATTCAGCCATTAGCAGTTGAATTAATTCTACAGTTACTACATAAACTGAGAAAGAGTAAAGTACTGAGCAATGTTGTCATCAAGATGTTCCTAGATGTATGTGAGGTCTCCTTTCCTTTTTATCATTTATTTCCTGAACTCCCTGTAATCTGAATTACAGAACCAAGGAAAGAGAAGGCAACATCAGGTAGTAAATGAGTTAGAGACAATAAATGCTTGTCGGGGAACAAACACAAAGTAAAATTTATGTCAGCAGTTTCAACCAGCTTGCCTACTGATTCATATTTTTCCCACACAATCCAAACATTGTATGAAATTGAGGGAAATATTCCAGGTTTTATTCAGATGTCTGGACTTTAATTCTCACTACTTGAGTAATAGCTATGTGTTTTTGGACAATTCACTTTCGTACTCCAAATTCCAGTTCCCTGAGCTGAAAAATAAAACTGAATTAGAACCATATTCTCTATCCTACCTATACCTTAGACTTCCCTAGGGAACTCTGAGAACATATGAATGACCCCAAAATTAAATTTGAATCCCTGGAGGGATTTGTAAGCACTGTACTGATTTTAAAAACCATGCGCAATGACCTCTGAGTTCAGCTCTAAAATACTAGAACTGGGCTTGCAACTGTAATTCCCACTGAGATCAAGCAGATAACATAAGTGCAGAAAGCTCTGTTTATTGAAAATGTACACCTTCCTTAAAGGGACAGAAGGAAGTTTCACAGAACTCTAAGTCTTGTTTTAGACCTGCATTGTCTACCACACTTGTCTTAGCCTTTAACACACCTCCTTGTTTACAGATCAGACTGGGTGGCATAGTGGAGTGACAATTTTTACTGAGTACCCAAGTAATAAGTGAACTTGATTGCAGCCTCCAGAAGCCTTCTGCATCAGCTCTTACCTTCTCTTCAAACCTCACAGAGGTCTTTTAAGTATGAGCAATGTCAAGCTGAGGTGGAATCCAGAGAGACCAGCAACATGTGATCAGGGTCCAAGTTCAGTCCTCTTCCAGTTACACGAAAGGATGGTCTTCAACAGTCATCCCACTACAGTGTAGCTTCCAAGGCATACTATCAACTTCGCCTGAGGCTGTGCTCTTCTTTTGTTGCCCACTTCTTGTGACAAGTAAGGGAGAATAAATGCCTGACCAGTTCATCCCAACAAGGGACAACCTTGAAATGCCACTCTCATGGCAGAGTTTCCCTTTGTTCTGGTCAAAGTTGTGGCTGGGCATGTGCTACAGCTCAACTTCTCCCTCTGCCCTCTAGCTTCCTTCTTCTCTACCATAGATGTGGACTAAAAGGACACTCCCACGTAAATGTGCTACACACACGGCTCAGCTTCCAGTTTGCTATCCTATCCAAATCTCCATGGCTTTGTTTTTGTTTTTACATGTTCAGCTTTTTCTACTTCTGCTTTGGGGAACTTGTCAGGCCAGTAATAACTTCAAGTGTATTTCAGAGAGCTTTTGTGACCATTGTTCATTACCGCAGAGACAGCATCGACAATCTTCACTCTCCAGTGTTATCTCAAGTCATTCGTGATTTCTCCACGTTTCTTGCCAGGTAAAAGAGTATGTTACCCTGCCATGGCCAGTCCTACACTTAACTGGCCAGTTCTACACTTACTTGGCCCCTCCTAATTTGTTTTGCTGGGTAGGAACTCTAGCCAGACCCACTGGCAGAAAGGTTGCAGTAAGAGTATGAGATGAAGCATGGGATACATTAATACTTAGTATGCCTTGGCCAAACACCACTTTTGGCTGTAAAGTTTCTCTGACTCTAACTTTTAATTTCTAAGCAGGCACCCAGCATGTGGACATTTATTATTTTATTCCTACTGTGTCTGTCACAGATTTTGTATAAAAGCAGCATGGAAGTCCAAATAATAGGCTTAACTTTGTAAAGGGTCATGCAAATGGCTTATTGACAGGTCTCCCAGGAAGGCAGAGCTGGCAGCCAAGCTCCAACAGAGCCTGAAAATGAATGTCCCAGGACTCTGTTTCCAGGGCTGCAAACTTGACTTCACCCCTTGGCAACCAATCTGCTCCCTGGACCCACTGCATTCCTTCTACACCAGTCTCTCAAGTAGAATAAGGAAGGCTAGTAAGACCTCAGTGCTCTATTCTCTCTGCAGATTGTAAATCAGGCTCTTGACTAGGGTTTCATTATACATGCCAACATTTTTCACTTGCTGGAATTCAATGTACATCACAGTGATGGGTGCCTTGGTTTCACTTTTGTCCAAAGTTCTCAGAAAATGTCAAAACTTTAACTTCCCTTCATATAGATAAATATTAACACTATCTGTTGTGCTTTGTGTGAGTTGAGAGATTAAATAAATCAACTCAGGAAAAGTATCTGGAAGCTTCTGGTGAACTGACACCTGTGAGTGATGGTAATGATACTGGTGTAAACAAAATACCAAACTTATGATGTCTGTGAAGCTATTTCTCCTTTGAAGCCAGAATACAAATACAAATCATTTTATGACCCCAGAAAACTAAAACAGCCTAAAGATGAAATTTACCCATGAGCTTCCTTTTTAGAGTCTTGAATTTTCCTTTTACACCTCTTAAACACCTGGTGCCTGATTCTTTTTTTGACTGAAAAACTTTGAAAAAGTTCCCAAGATATAGCTTGAGTGATGACTCGGTTGTTAAGAACACTGGCTTCTCTTCCAGAGGATTTGGATTTGATTGCCAGTACCCAGCTCATAACTGGCTGTAATACTAGTCCTCAGGGATCCTCACCCTCTTGTGGCCTCCTCAGGCATCAGGTTTGCACAAGGTATGTAGAGATACATTCATGCAAGATACTCAAATACACAAAAATTATCTTAAAATAATTTTACTAAGTTCACCAGAAGAAAGAGCTTTGAAATCACTGCATGAGAAAGGGCTCATGACGTCCCACTACTCCTGAAAAGATACTGGCAATTGATAAAGAGAGAGAGTTTTTGTCAGGGATGCGGTTCCTGAGAGGCTACCCAAGCTACAGTAGATGACGCTGCACCATTCACATATGCACATACTGGTAGTACTTAATGGACCCTGTGAATCTTAAAAAATAATACATAGAATTGGGAGATAATACTGGTAGACAGAAACTGGAAGAGAGGGACTAGGGATGAATTTGGTCAAAACATATTATGTACATGTATGAAATTCTCAAAAGGATTCAAGAAACCATCTTCCAAATCCTTCCTCTCCCTTTGTCCTTCCCTCTCTTCTCTTCTCTCCTCTCTCTCTCTCTCTCTCTCTCTCTCTCTCTCTCTCTCTCTCTCTC
>CAJQZJ010034331.1:3551438-3576636 GCA_907164525.1 Lophiomys imhausi
CTCTCTCTCTCTCTCTCTCTCTCTCTCTCTCTCTCTCTCTCTCTCTCTCTGTCTCTAATGTGTACAAATAATAAAACAAGTGCTCCACTTACTTTGGGCTCTGGAAATTTCCGTTTCTGCCTGGTGGTGGGGGCAGAAATTCTTGCTCTACGTCCTCGTCTAAAAACCAGTGGCACATACGCAACGCACAAGTATTTCTAGAGCCCATTACTCTTAGTACCATCCAGACCTGTACCACTCACACAGTCACACGTCACTCACATGAAAAATATGGATGGTAAGAATGACTACTATTCTTACCCCAAATTCTGTTTTGAAAAATCCAGGGTCTGAGCCACAGTAAGAGCTCCCTAAGGGGGTGTCAAAACAGTTTGTTCCAATCTCATCCCTTAATTAAAAATCCAGTCTTCTTTGTATGATATCACACTGCTTCTTCTTTTTTTTTAATATTTTAAGGCAGTGATTTTTAACCTTTTTGAGAGTGAAGACACAGAGCACATTGCTTCTTAGTTAGTTTTGTTCTGTCCAGTCTCATATTGTTTGAACAGGACTTGAGGGTGGAGAGAGAGCCCTGCAGGGCAGTAGGGGGATGGGATTTTTAGATGCTAAGTAGAGAGCTCAATGTTAAAACTTCTGACACCTACCTAAAAATAATTAGAGATTTTTAGAGATGTTAAGGACACAATGTTCACAGAAGAAAAGCTAGAAAAAGTTAATCAAAAGCTGAACAAGTTCTATTTCCATACCAAAATACAGCCTGACCTCTTCCAGGCCCTCAGGTCTGATATATTCTGCCAATACTTGATTTCCTGTTTCATTGGTTTTGTTGTACATCTATCTTTTCCTCCTGTTTTGAGTCTCCACTGACTTTAAATTACATATCGCCAACTCTGAACAATTAGAATGAAAAAGGAATTCCATGGCCCACATAAGTTGGAAATTTTAGAACAGAGCTGTTGAGGCATCCTCCCTCTTCACTCTCTACGTCTCAGCCTCACTTACCTCCATCCTTTTGTCTGAAGTCTACCCTCATTTCTAAATCCACATTTCCTATTTTCATAATTCCAATGGGAAAAGAACTCTGCTCCTTTCCCCCACTCATTAACTCCAGGAAAGACCACTGACTGAGTGTGCTTACTTCTTCTGCATACAGGCAGTTAGACACTCAGTCAAGGGTGGCACAGAGAAGCCCAGTCTGGCCCATGTGTCTTATCTACCTTATGGTAAGGGAAAAAAATTTCCATATTCTATGGAGGTGATGTGGATTGTAGAAGTATTCTCCAGAGGAGCCAGAAAAGGGCATTCAAAAAAACCAAACAAACAAACTGATAACACATGAATAAAATGAGATTAACACACTCTGCTAAACAATAAAGTAAATAATAAAGTTAAACAGTGTCAAAATCTTCATACCTAATTTATGGCCTCTAAAACTCTAGAGGGTGTTGCCACTGAAGAAACACATAAATGTTTTTTACTTAGCACCAACATATCCAGATGGCATTCCAGTGTCATTTGGACCCCATGTCCCTTCCAGTCTTCACTGCTATCTATGAATATTTAGAAGCACAAAGCTTACTATCCCAAAAAAGAAATAATGGTTAATAAAATTGCATAAGAAAGAGCATCTAGCCTACCACCATGTATCTTGAAAGCAATTCTCAACTAAAATTCTCTGGTCCTCCAGATCCACCATCATAAAACAGGGTATCTAAATGACAGAAAAGACAAAGTGAAGTGAGGTTTTAATTGCATAGTTAGAATAAATGGTTTTTCAGACTATACAGTGGAAGTCCCACTAAAAGGAGCCCCACCTCCTTCCTTCTTCCATTCCTTCCCTCCCTTCTTACCTCTTTTTCTCCCTCCCTCCCTCCATCTCTCACCATCTCTAGTCCCCAGCTTGTCAAGGTAAACCAAGCAGTCCACCGTGTTCATTTTTTGCTTTGTTACCAGGAGCTGGATTCTGTATTCATATAGTCACCCTTACATGACGTACTTTGACATTCATCATCTGAATCTCAGCCACAAACAGAAAATAGACATTATTTGGCATTTATAAATGGAGAATTGATATTCAGACTGGCAAAAAACAAATAGGAACTGACTCACAGCTAGAAGCTGGTCTGAGAGTCTCCCACTCCATCACCCTTCCTGTGAAACTTGTATTCTGAACCTTCTACCCTGACTTCCAAGGTTTGAAGACATGCTGTGCTGGACCACCATACTGAGTGATACTAATGGGCTAACACAGAGCAAAGATGTCTGGAAATGTTTTTGGCATCCTTAATGTATTGAGCAGCTCTTCAAGTGTTATAAATGTTCCATGCTTTAGTTCACTTTAGTCTTCTGAACATTTATTGTACCTAGTCAAATAGCCTGAACACCTTTTCTTTGGAACATAGATTTAATATTATTAATGTTGCAAGCTCAAAGGCATCTCCAAAATTAGTGCTGAAGGAAGGTCAAAAAACTGACTCTTTAGACTGTGTGCCAGTCATATGCTCATTACCATACTAATATTGCCCACATAAAAGCTTCAACGACTTCCTCCAATATATGCAAATATGCACTGGGAAAAATGGAAATGTATGTAAATGACACAGAGGTTACACTGGCCTATTACCATCACAAATTCCCATTTACAGCCCACTTTTAATTTAAGTGATCTTTCTATTAGGAGGCCACTTATGAAGTTAATCTGGAACGAAATCACAGCATGTCAATTAAAATGGTGTGACAGGAAGACCACTATCGATTGGTAACTCTTAGCTGATGTCTTAATTAGACTTCTTGGTTGCAGAATGACCAAAGACACTTGGGTGAAAGTCATTTCCAAGTTTTTATCCGTAGTCTCTCTTCAAACTTTTCCTCTTTCTTCTTGCTACTTAGATCCTACTATGAAGCTTCCTTTTGTGCACCCCCCCCCAGAACATGCTTCTCTTTCTCTTTTCTTCTTTCTATAAGAGTATCCCAGAGATAATATTTCTGCAAGCCTTAATTTATTTAAAGTCTTTGTTTTATATTTAAAATTCCTTTGAAATTTGCATTCTCCCTCAGACAAACTGATCTTAACATTATAAAATTAGAGTTGTATCCCATTCAGTAAAATCAAGGTCACACTGTTTTATCTGTCTGTCCTTAACCCATGATGAATGAAAGGTTTGAGGAAAGATCTCTGAACACTTCAATTCAAAAAGTCCAAATTTAGATTCTGAGTTTCTATTTCATACTCATCAGTTGGCTAATCTCAAAACTCAAGCGACAGCACATCCTGGCAAGGATGTAGAGAAAGGGGAACACTCCACCATTGATGGTGGGAGTGCAAACTTGTACAACCACTTTGGAAATCAATCCAGTGATAATTCAGAAGATTGGGAACAATTCTACCTCAAGACCCTATCCAAAAGATTCTTCACCACAAGAACCACAAGGACATCAGCTCAACTATGTTCATAACAGCTATATTCGTAATAGCTAGAAACTGGAAACAATCCAGATGCCCTTCAACTGAAGAATGGATAAATGAAAACTGTGGTACATTTATATAATGGAATACTGCTCAGCTATCAGAAACAAGGAAATCATGCAATTTGCAACCAAATGGATGGAACCAGGAAAGCTCATCCTGAGTGAGCTAACCCAGACTCAGAAAGATATACTTGGCATGTGTTCACTTATTACTGGATGTTAGTCATATAGTACAGGATAACTATCATATAATCCACAGACCCAAAAGAACAAGAACCTAGCATAACTATCCTAGAAGAAACTCCACCCAGCAGGAGATAAAAACAGATGCTGAGACACAGAGTCAAACATTAGGTGAAGCTCTGTGAGCTGAGTATAAGTTAGGGAGGAGGAACAGAGAGAGCCAGAGGGGACAAGAGCACCACATGAAGATCAACAGAACCAATTAATCTAGGCCCCATAGGCTTACAGAAACTGAAATACTAACCAAAAAAATAAATTAAAAAGTATATATAGGCCAGACCTAGGCCTCCCTATATTTCTATAAAAGATAGGCAACTTGGTCTTCATATAGATCCCTTAACAAGTGGGGGGGGGGGTCTGTCATGGACTCTGTTTCCTGTTAGTGGAACACTACCCTAGCTGGGCTGCTACATGGAGCCCCAGTGCAAGAGGAAGCTCTTAACCCTCATGAGACTAATGAACTGAGGGTGCTGGATAAGTGGGATATTCACCTGAGGAGAAGGACAGGAGGGAGAGGGGGAAGGGGGTGGGAGGATGGGAGTGGGAAGGAAGGACAGAGTGGGCTGTGATCAAGATGTAACTTGAATAGATAAAAAAATGTTGAAAAAAAGTTCAAGTTTAAAGAGACCTTGGAATCACATAAATCTAGTTTCATAACTTGACACTTGCTTAACACTTGTTAATGGCTTGAGGCAAATGAAATGATCCAAAGTCATCTCTCCAAAGAAAGGCATATTGTCTTCCCTCCTCCCTTCCCTTCCCATGAGGAATATACACAGAATCTGTGCCCAGTTTTGGTTTGTTTGGAATTTTAAAAATGAATGTTATCTTTATGCATACATATTTTTCATTACAAAATGGAAATAATAACCACACCACAGAGTTTTATGAGCATTTTATAGAAATGTTTCCCCTTCTAAAACAAAAAACCAAAACCCTATAGAAAGAAATACATGTTTTCTTATGAAGAAATGGCTGGCTAAATTCAGCTGCTATCATATACATCCTTTGTATGTGGCATTATGGTTTCTCTGGAAAGAGACAGAATTAAAAGCCAGGTATAGAGCTGGAGAGATGGCTCAGAGGTTAAAAGGACTGATTATTCTTCTAAAGGTCCTTTGTTCAATTCCCAACAACCACATGGTAGCTCACAACCATCTATAATACGATCTGGTGCCCTCTTCTGAGTGCAGGCATACATATAGGCAGAATACTGAATAGATAATAAATAAATAAATCTTTTTTTTAAAGAGCCAGATGTAGACCCTCAATGGAAATTACATTGAAGTATCTCTTATTGTCATAGATCAGGTGTCAGCACATGCCAAAAAGGGTCAGAAGTAAATATTGGCAGCTTGGTAGACAAATCTATTTTTGTTACAACTATCCAAAATTGTCATTAATCACAAAAGTAGATATAAACAATTTTTTAAAACTAATGTATATGTGCATGAGTCTGGGTTTGTGCAAGTGAGTGTAAGATCTGAGGATGGCAGAAGAGGGTGAAACATCCTCTGGAGCTGCAGTTGCAGTTGGTCTTAAAACATGCAATACAGCTGATGAAAACCAATCTTAGGTCCTCAGCAAGAGCAGCACATGCACTTAACTGGTAAGTCAGCTCTCTCCATCCCAGAAGCAGATGATGTTGTGTGAACATTAAATATCAGTATTCCAGTAAAACTTATATAAACACTTGATGACCAGAACTTGATCCAATAGCCTGCTAGGGAAAACTGATTCCCTCCCTCATATAAACAAACTCAAATGTTACAAAGTTGAAATAATATTAGATATATTTTAGATTTTTTGTTTTAGTTTTCAAAATAAGAGAGCAGAGGAAATTATTTCAAGCTTGAAAACTATAAAGCAGAAAACCCAATCTGAAATGCATAGTAGATGATGTTGGATAATGATAGAAGGAAAAGGGCACTTTTCATATGTAAGCACACACACAGAAACATATATGTACATATATATACACACATATAGATAGTTGATAGATAAATGATAGATGTAGAAATGTATTATGAGCATATAAGTGAAGGTGTGTGTTTGTGTATATATAATAACACATACATATATGACTATGCCAGCTCAGATGTGAAAAGCTGGGAATGTAGCATTGTCATAGTGTTTGCTTAGCATGCATACAGCCCTGAGTTCAAGTTTCAGCACCACAAAAAAAAAAAAACAAAAGAGAAAGGTCCTCCCTGTAACTGTCGTGTGTGCACAAGTTTACAAAGAACAAAGTCTTCAAGGTGTAGACTGTTCCCCAAAGTCCAACGGTAAGTAGAAAGAGTTCTGTCAAGCCAAGGCTTGGTTCTCCAGGGACATCTATGAAGTCGCTAGAGTAACAACAATAGAATTCTAAAAATGTTTCTTCTTGGACCTCATAGACCAAGAGCAGAAATGCCTGTGTCAGGAGGAAAAACTAGTGTCCAGCATGCACCCTAGACTGTTTGGCAGAGTAGAAAATGCATAGATTTTAAGACAAAAATCAAAACACATTTGCTTTTGCTCCTTAATTTGTGATGAAGGGAAAAGTTTTCCAATCTTTCTGAGTATCAGTTTCTTCAGACATGGAGCAAAGATGACAAAAATCTGTCCTCAAAGAGTGATTGGAGGAAATGCTTCAATGAGCTGGACCTGGGAGCTGATGAATGATCGCAACCTCATCTAAGCTCAGTGTGCATTCTATCAATGTTCATGGCTCTGCTTTCCAGTCTCCTTTCCCCAACTGCACATAAAACAAGACACCATCCATTTCTGCTGCTAATAAATGGGAGTTTTATTGCATCTTCTCAGATGTGGAATTATACTATTGGTGTCATGCCCACTGTATCTTCATTCTTTCTCCACTGCACCATTTTACATTGGATTGTTACATAGTGTTCTGTACCTGATTCTCTCCTACTCTCTCACCTTGCTGCAAAGTTGAGTTAGTTCTTTCCTAGTGTTTATCATTCTAATAACAGCAGTCTTCCATGGGTACAAATCAATCACCTTTTCTCATCATGGTGCAGTGTTTATCAGTCATCTAGCACCTGTTTACATCTGTTCCCTCTATTTATCCAGTTGTAGCCAATCACCTAATTAAAAAACGTAGTGTTTTGTGTGTGTGTGTACATACTTATGCACACATACAATACCTGTATTTTTCTAGGCTTCTAAGAGTTTAGTTTGGGATATAAGTATTCTTTGTAAATAAATGTATTACTAGATAATCTGAGATAAATACATTAATATATTTAATAAATTGACATGCTTTAAGCATTCATAAAAGTCCTGCTTTGGTGATTCCATCCTCTTAGTATTTTAACTGCTAGGGTTTGCTGTCTAATCATTAAAGTTGATCAAATGGGATTTCATCTTTTAACAAGTTTTGATATTCCTACTTTATTTGCAGCATGCAATAAGAGCTTAATTCAGAAGTCTTTATCTTTAAGGTTGACATCTAATACAAGCCCATTACATTCTGAGTATTTGTTCCTCCAGTGCTCAAGGAGATAACTAATTGCCATTGCAATGGTGTTGGGAAGCGAAGGCTATGTCAGCTCAGTCCCTGTGGATGGATTGAGATTGATTTTGTAAAAGTAGTTTGTTAGCTATGAGGAAACTAACTTGCCAGAAAAGCAGGTCCTGTGTTCATCAATATCTCCCTAGATTGCTTGCTCTTGCCTTGTAATGCCATCGGCCATGAGAAGGGGCATCAAGTACACCTTTGCAGCACTATGACCCTGGGCTTCCCAATCTCCAGAACTCTAAGAAAAAAGATTATTTATTTATTCTATAATTCCCAGTCCAGAGTAGTGAAGCAATAGAAAACCAACTAAAATAAAGCATAAATTTGAACTTACTAGCCCGAAACTCTGACAGAAAAGAACAAAAAAGAAAGTACTCTGATTGGTTGACCAAGAATTGAACTTTGAATGCTTAAGGATTCACATAGTTGCTCAGAACTATCTGGAGTATGTGTCAAGAGACTCACCCATAATCAAGAAGCTATTAACAATTGATAACTGTTAGAAATGGGAAAATCAGTTTACTCCAATGAACTGTTACTCAGGGCATATCAACCACACTTCAGGGCAAGCCCCATGCCCTGGAGTCATTGGCCAACACAAAACAGACTGTGTTTTGTTTTGTTTAGTTTTTGGGTTCTATTTGGTTTTGCTGCTTTCTGTCTTATTGTTTTCTGTTTGTTCTGAACTCTGTTTTATGGTTTGTTTGTTTGTTTTTTTAAAGACAGAGAGAAAGAACATGAAGTTAGGTGAATAAGAGGCATAGAAGGTCTGAGAGGAAGGAGTCAGGGGAAGGGAAAATATGACCAACACATTAATAAAAAATGAAAACTGTTAAGTTCTTGGAAACAATGATAGACTCAAATAAAATAGAAAGAGATGAGGGCTGAATAGTCAGAAAGACGGCCCATGAGTTTCTCAGACAGTCTCACTGTAGCCAGAATTAGCTTTGTAAGCTCCATGTGTGAGATTTTTCTGTCCATGCACACACTTCTCAATCGCCCCATAAAATCTGCAACAAAATAGGCGAATTCTTGAGGATAGTTTACAAAATGTTCTTATGTGGGTCAAAATATCTCAAGATTATCTTATAGGTGCTGTTTTGAGAATAACCATGATATCTTTGCCACTTACTTCCTCCCAGAGTACCAGAAACATTAGAAGCATATAATAACTGTTTAGTTAAATGAAAAAAAAAACTAAAATAACTGCCAAAATCTCTAAAAATCTTAAATAAAATAAAAAACATTAGGCTAACTATAAAATAAACCAAGGATGATTACTCTCAAAACAGTATCTATAAGATTACCTTACAGGTACTTTGTTGTTGTTGTTGTTTTGGGAGGTTTTTTCTTTTTTAGTTTTGTTTTTTGTTTTTGTTTTTTAATACTTATTTATTACTTCAGGTTACATCTCCATCACACTGTCCTCTTTCCACCCCTCCCAGTTCTGCCCTCCCACCCTCTACCCTCTATCCCTTCCATCACACTCCTCTGAAGTGGAGTGTCCTTACATAACAGTCCCCTGCCCCAGTTCAGCAGTCATATGAGGGCCAAGAGCCTCCTCATACACTAGGGACCTACAAAGGCAGCATCACTAGGGAAAAGTGTCTCATTTACAGGAAACAAAGTCTATGTTCCTGCTCCCTTTGGCGCATTGGCTGTACTATATGGCTAAAATCTGGCTATAAGTGAATAGATGCCATGTGCATCCTTCTCAGTCTGTGTTAGCTCACTCAGGATGAGTGTGTACACACATCCCCTATGACATGTAGGTGCGCTGTATTAGAAAATTACTCTTTTTATCTGAAATTCAAACTGAAGTGTTCTGCATTGAATTTGAAATTCTGCTTACACAGATATCACAATCTGGGAAAACCAAAGTACTTCTGGAATCTCTTGAACATGCCCCTCTCTCATGCTGCATTATATATGTGAGAACAAGATTCGGTCCTACCATTTGTTTTGGATATTGTGAATATCAGTACTTATTGAAAACTGGTCCTTGAGGGAAGTAAGGGAAGGAAGGGTGAGAGAAAATGGGCAGAAGAACACATCACCTCCAAGCATGTCATGTTTACCCTTGAAACAAAAGCTAATGTCTGTTATCTAGTCACCTGGGTCAGCCATTAGATCATGCTATCCCTATCACTTACTTAGTCACAGAGTACCTGAAACATTAGAAGCATATAATAACTGGTTAGTCAAATACAATGTAAGCTAAAATAACTGCCCAAATCTAGAAAAACCTTAAATAGGACCAAAACCGTTAGGCTGACCATACAAAGAACCAAGGATGATTTGAGAAACAAGTTAAACTCCATCCTCCAAACTCAAAATAATGTACGGCTAAAGGTTTCTGTCTTATCTCATGGAAAGACAGATGCTTTGGGACATCATGCCAAGTTGCCTGGCAAGGCTGGCACTTCTTTCAGGGATCTTCACCCCCCCCCAAAAAAAATCATTTAAGGTCATCAAGAACAGTTTTGAGGGATGTCTTTGCATCCACAGCACCTGAGTGTCTCTAAGGAAAGTGGTGGAGGTGGCAAGGAAAACATCATCTGAAATATACTTCCATCCTCCACCCCCCACCCTCTGCAAGAGGATCCCCTTCTGTAACCTGTTCTTTCATCGATACCTCTGCCACATAAAGACTGTGGCCCAATCAGAATCCAAAGAGTCTTTGTCCTACAACTTATCCTGGACTAAACAACAATGATGGAGGTTTCTATATCTACCCACTTGTGACAATGGTTCTGCCTACCTTACATGCACATCTGCCACAGTGATCCTGTTATCATCTGAGTTCCAGCCTATCGCCTTTAGCTCAGTGTTTGCCTGTGAGTTTCTATCTTACTCCGAATGAAAACTAGAGCCACCAAAATGCAGCACAAGGGAACCCAGGACTGGGTACCCTGCCACCTCCCCAGCATCCACCTCTCCATTCCAGGCACAGTAAGCTCTGGCTGTTTCAGAAAGACTGGCACACTCCTATCTCAAGGCACATAAAAACTCAATCAAGCATACTCCACTCATATCAATAAAAAATAAACAGTTTTTGAAATTAAAAGAAGGCACTTAGCCTCCTGGCTTAGGAAAATGCAAGTGACTTAGCCTTACCCTCAAGTTGGCCTTTGACATGCCCCTCTGAACTTGAAGAGTAAGCCTGCTAGTCTCAACTGGAAGCCTATCCTTCAACTTGCTGGGCTATTGTCTGATCTCACCAGTTCCACATTCAGTCCAATGTGGTTCCAGATGCATCTGGACTACAGAAATGTGGATTGGATGCAGAATTTAGCTGCAAGCAGTTAAGCACTGTTTTCAATGCATTCTACCGTAAGTTTTAGATCTTTCAGATAAAGTAAAAGATACTATTTTCTCAGATATCAAAGCTCCTCCCTAGTCATTGTGATGAATGTTTTCTTACAATTATTTCATTCTCAATGAACTCATCAATTCACTTTAATCTCTGTGTTTCAAAGATGAGGAAACCATGTCTGGGGTCACATGCCAAGCCTGCAATGAAGGACAATTCTAATCCAAATAGTTCTGACACTATGGACCATGCTTTCTAAACTGCATGATGTTTCCCACCAGCATATGCTTAATGGATTCTTCCAGACCAACTCAACCACACATAAAAGTCCATTGTGTGGCCTCTCTCCATCAATGAAAGTCATTTCTTCTCTCCTCAACTTTCAACGTGGACAATTAAAAAAAGAATAGCTCATGACAAAAGGAAGTCCTAGAACAATGCACCATGCTTCATTTACCTGTTTAACCACAAAGACACTCTTACAATAGATATCTACAAAATTCCTGCTGAGTGAACCTTTAATATAGAGAGAACTTTAAATTATTTTCCATAATCTAAAATAGCAAGGCTCTTGATAATTTGTGAAGAAAGAAAATGTCCTCCTTTCATTATTCAATTACTGTTAATATTGCCATATTAATATTCGTGTCTGAATGATAGATATGTTTTAGTCACCATATCATAGTATGTTAAAATTGAAGTTATTTTAATAGTACACACTTACCTTTCATTAAAACAGAGAGAATCTCTATTTCTAGATAAGAAAAATTAAAAAATGCGAAGGATAAGATGAACAATATGACTTTTTAAAAGCAGTGATAATCAAGTGTGTAACTAATGGTAACCAGAAATAGCCAGTTGTGTTTGCCCTACAGTTTTTCTGTGTATTTCATTGTGCTTGAAATAATGGCATAACACCGCTTTTAAGCATAAAGAACTCATACATGCTCAAAGTTCCTGATTAGAAAATAAAATAAAGAGTGGCTTAATGACAGATAATATCTGTCAGTGGGTGGTTTATTTCTTTTCAAAAAAAAAAAATTCAGGCCCTTCCTAGGTCCAATATACATTCTAAAGAAGCAGGCAGTCATTAGTACTGTTCTGAGGCAGTGAAAATGACCATATATCACTCTCTGCAGCTTGAATTCCATAGAGAAGAAATGAATTGTTTTTGTTGTTTATTAATTTTTCTCAGTGGTGTTTTAAGTGTTTTTGCATTTTAGTAATCATTTCCAAGTGCCTCTGTAAAATAATAAGAGTTATTGTTCCAAAGAGGCATCAGTCAGAGACAAAGATTTCACTTGAATTGATGAAATTTAGGTTTCTGGACACATTTGTCTTGGGAAATGAGAAGAAGAGCTAACAAAGGCACTACATCAGAGCAACTGGGTACCTCTCAGGTGCCACAGCTGCTTCCTGAGCATGGGTCTAATCTGAGGAAAGGGAGACAACCAGTCTCATCTGTCCTGTCTTTCTTATCCTTGGCCTCTTCATTTGTAATTAGCTATTGATAATGGGAAAAGACAAACCCTCCATTATTTACCTTTACTCACCCCATCAAGCAGCAGACAGGAAATTTATCAGAGTGATTTTTTTTTTTTTTTAGTGTAAAAGATTATGTGGAGGAAAACAATACCCTTTGTACACAATGCTGATTTTCCACTTGAAATTGCTGCAGATGTGAGTCTATTCACAGTCTGACCTTCACTGCTTCCAAAGGAAAGCCTTGATTTCTGCTCCTTTGTAAGTAACCTGTTTGGTAACTTATTTTTATCTGCTTCATTTCATGTCTACCTGCATCACTGCAGAATTCCTTTGTTTATATCTTTAAGTAAAACTTAAATATCAAGGTAGTTCTGTATTAGAGACACTTTTCTGGATAGTTGAGCAAAGCTTATTTGTAAGTAATGTTCAAAGGAGAGGATATTTACACATTAATGTTTGGAATTGAAAATGAAAGAAAACTTCTTATTGCTAGTGAACGGAATGAAGGGCACAATGGGCAGAAGGAGTCTCTTTACTGATTTCAGATACTTAATGGAAGAGTGCCATGTTCTGACAAGAGACATGCACAACACATTGCTGCACAGAAATGGGTAAGGGGTACAGCACAAATGTATGCTCACTGCAATAATCTTTTCCTTTTTAAGCCAACAATGTCTGGAGGTGCTGTAAATTCAGGGTGAAATTGCTTAAGTCTGATGATCATACCTTAACACCCACACCTTCTGCAAGGGGCACCTTATTTATTTATTTATGTTATATTCTTCTAGGATGTTGGAGTATTTTATAATTTGTAATTAAGACGAGGAGAAAAATCGATGCAATTGTGTGTGAGTGATTTTTTTTGTTTCTTAGTTCTGTTCATTGCTACTTTCATTGTCATTATCAGAAATGTAAAAAATCAATTCTAAGGAATATTTTTCATTCTTTTTTTCTATTTTACTTTAAGATGAAAATTTTTGAACATTCATCCAAAAGCCATTTTAAAACCCCTTGAACTGGATGACAAGAATAGTTCAGTGCTAGAGCACTTCCTCAGCAAGCACCAGGCTCTGGGATATATACCCACACCACACATAAATGTACACAGGCATACACAAATACCTGTGTACACAAACACATTAAATAATCACTTATATGATTCATTGTTAAACTTGAAATAATCCCAATGGAGATTATTTCTTCTCTGTTACTAAGGAGATTTCTTCTCTGGCCTCTGGCCTTGATAGCTGATAAGGTTAGTAAGATTTATACTACACACAATGTGTCTTTTTTACATTTAATTTTTTTTAATTTTTCACACAATACATTTTAATCATGTTCTTTCCTTTCCTCAATCTCCTCCCAGATAGTAATCGCTCCTTATTGACCCAACTTCATGGTCTTTTCTCTTAAAAAAAAAAGAAAAAGAAAAAAGAAAGAAAGAAAAGAAAAGCATACCAAAAAAATGGAGTCATATTTGTGTTAGGCAGCTACTTGTAAGCATGAGGCATTCCCCCATAGTGAAGTTGATACACCGAGTATCATTCCATTGGAGAAAACTGATTTTTTTCTCTTGCAGCTAAAATCAGTTGCAAATAGTTTCTTTTTTTTTTTTTTTAAGCATCAAAGCTTATTTAAATATTTCTTTTTTTTCTTTCTCCTTCAAGTAAAACCAGCTTATATTTAATTATTAAAGCTCCTGTTTAAACCCTTTTCAGAAAACACCCAGTCTCCTGCCTTTTTTTAATTTGTGTGCCACACTTTCTAAAAGACGCCTAACATGTATCCCATGATATGATTTCCCCTCAGCTCAATTATCTCCTCGATTGCATCTCAATGCTAATGTAAATTTGCTATTATACTTTTAGTTTTCTTCCTCATCTTACCCAGTTCCTTTTACATGCTCTCTTATTGTTCTTTCTTCTCACTTTATGACATCCTATTTCTGAGAGACTTATCATTGCTTGTATTTCATTTTAAGACACTAAATACTTTTCTAAACTAAATCAATTTATTTCAGTAGACAATTAATGGGAGGTCGAAGCTCACCTCCTTTATATTTTACAGCTTTCCCATGCCCAAATAAAAAACAATGAATTAAAGCCTAGAGCTTGCCAGGAGACCACAGGGAGGAATTATTGGTTACCACTATTGCTTCTGCCAGACACTACTTCTCCAGTGTATAACCACACACACACACATTCTAAGCAAGTTTCATATTCTAACAGGCTTGGACAATTGCATGCTAGAACTCTATTGAGATGAACTGTCTTCCCTATATACCAACATGTTTCTGGATTTCTGGATTTCTTTCCACCACCAAGGATGCAAGAACTTCATTTTTCCACCTCAGAACTCTGCCATTGCTATTAGGGCCTTCCGGCCCTGTTTTTTGCCATCCAGACTCTGACCACTGACCTTTGAAGAGTGACCATCTCTGATGTAGTGCATAACATAAGACCACAACTCTGTCTTTATGCTTTGGTAGTTCCTGGAATTCCTCGGCTTGTTTCTGCACCACATCAGTCTCTGTGCTTGTATTCACATGGCCATCACTTTCTGCATATGTCTAGCTTTGTTATCTCCTCTAAGGACATTATCATTAGATTTAGGACTCATCCCAATCCAGGATGGGCTCACACTGAGCCTTTCTTGATGATAGCATTAGGGAATCCATTTCCAAGTGAAATCATAAATGTTTGTAAATGACTTTCCATCAGGGCATCTATGCAAGGATGTAAAGTCCAGTGCCTAGCAGAAGCCCAAAGAAAACCCTTCCCTCTACTTGCTCACAGAGAACCTTCTCATCTCCCATAGAATGTACCTACCTCACCTAACCTATTGGCATTAATGCTTGAAAATATTTACCCAGGTGGAGTCTAGAGTGATGACCAGGTCTAGTTTTTGGGTGTTTTCTGAGTTTGCATCTTCTTCTAACACGGATAGGCATTTTACTGTGTGTTACAAGAAATCTATGCCAGGGGATATAGACAGTTTTATCTTAAATGAACAAAGAGTGAGTAAACTTCATCAGTATGACTTAGAAAACAATCAAAGAAGGTCGAGATTTTAAGAAGTGCAGGCTGGATCTCAGGGAGACAGGTGGGACCAATGATTGGTGGCTGGAGCTGTGGGCTAGATCCGCTTGTGGGCTGGTTGAAGACTAGATAGTTATAGTCTCACAGTTAAGTTTTAAGTTGTTTAGGAATTATAAGGATGTTCTAGGTCTAAGAAGATGATTTTTAAATTGATAATGAAAGTTAGGATGGAAACTGAGTTAGTTATAGAACTTTAAACTCATTGTGATAGATAGAGAGATAATAGAATATTAATATCAGTTGCCAAATATGCATGAACTAGACATTGGAAATGTAGGTTATGCCTTATAATTTTCATAATTGTGGCCTAATTTTTCTTATTGTTTTGTATTGTATGAACTGTTATAAGAAAAAGAGCCTTTTATTGGACTAAAAGGGTGAGATGTGGAGGGGGAAAGATACATCTTAAATTAAAAAAAAAAAGCAGATAGGAGGGTGGAGGGAACAGGGTAGGAGGGTGGAATTGTGAGGGACAAGAGAGAGGGGAGTATGATTATGATGTAACTTGAAGAAATAAATGTTAAAAAATAAAGGAAGAAGAAATAAAGGGCTCATTTCTTTTTAGTCTCCCTGCTATCATCAGCTCTCTCAAATCCACCAATCACATGGGTGACTTCAGAGAGATGTGGAAAGTAAGATGGAGTTGCTATGTGCCCACAGAACAAGAGGCTGCAGTAGAGTGAGTGGGACTTCGTAATGCAGTACTGCACTCTTCCAGTTCTGTATTCTATTGCTTCACTGTGTTGGTGCTGATTAGATAATGAAAACCATGCCAGGTTATGAAATGATGCTAATTAGCACTACACAAGTACTATTGTCATTTATTTGTATTTTCAGTGAGGGAAAACCTGATTACTTTGTATTCATTATTAAATTATGGTTAACATTCCATCCAGAATATGAAAGAATGAATGAATTTAAAAAATAATAATAGCCTAGAATATCCTTCTAATTGCTAAACAACTTAAAACTTAACTGTGAGACTATAACTATCTAGTCTTTTAAGATGGTAATGCAAGTTAGGATGGAAATTGAGTTAGGTATAGAACTTTAAACTTGAGATAGATCAATAATAGAATATTCTTATGAGTTGCCAAATACATATTGCCTGGATACTGAGAATGTATTTATACCTTATAATTTTCATAATTATTTCCTAATTGTTCTTATTGTTTTATATTGTATTTATTTTTAGAAAAAAATGAGCCTTTCATTAGACTAAAGGGGGGGAGATGTTGGGGGGAAAAGATACACCTTAAATAAAATAATAATAATAACAAGAAGAAGAAGGAGGAGGAGGAGGAGGAGAAGAAGAAGAAAGTTTTCTCATTCCTAGAACCTGGAAGAAAAAAAAATGTATAGAAGAGGAAACAAACAATGCAGTACTTTCAAAGCTCACCTTTTGTGTAGGTTTAGAGAGTCAGAACAACTCACCCTAAGCCACCCAGGTAACTGGAAATAAAATTGTATGTATAACCAGGACACCCTGACTTTTGAGTTTCTCTTTTCTATGACAATAATGTAATAAATCATTTTAAGCAAGTTAAGAATGTACCATTTCTGTATTATTTAGCTTATTCATGTATTATTTTATATTTTGCTTTGTCAACAGTTTTATGAAAGATGCCATTTGATTGCCACTATCTTTGTCACCCTCTTCCAGGAGAACTGAAAGTATTACTCCTCCATTCCATTGTGAGTAGTCTTCACTTGTCCTGCCTTAGACCTTCAAAGGTAAAAATGGCTACAAACCAATGACCATGCTATTTGGAGAAGGAGTTGTAACTGCCAGGACAATTACAGTGGTAAGGGTCATAACCAAGCTGATACCCAGGGAGCAAAAACATAGAGAAGCAGGTACCAAAGAAGCAGAAGTCACAGTATTTGATACTGCACTGAAATTGAAGAGCAGATGCTCAACTGGGTAGAGGAGAAAATGGCATTTCAGCTTTAAAAAGAGAGTTATAATGTGCAAAGGACAGTGAGTATATAATATGGCACAGGATCCCAACATGACTTCTCAGAAGGGTGTGGTTAGAAAGATCCATGGAGTAATCAATGAATTTAGTTCAGTGGTGAAACAAGAAAGAAAGGAGGGGAGGAAGGAAGGAAAGGAAAAACAAACAAATGAACAAACAAATAAAAGAAGGTAAAAGGAAAGAAGGAAGAAAAGAAACAACAGAGACAATGAGATAACATTATACAGACCTTTTTACTCTAAGGTGATGAAATTGAATTTCATCTTTCAGGCTAGCAGGCTAACAAAGAACTTTAAAGAAAAAACTATGAAATGATATTTGTGTCTTAGAAAAATAAGATTGTGTGTCTACTAATTCAGTTTTTTCCTGGCTCAGCTAAATAGCAACAAAAGGGAAATAAAATAATAATAGAAGGATTACAAGAGAATAAAGAGAAAGTTGATGACTGGGCCAGTCTCAGCTTTATGTCTTTGTTATTCTGTGTGAACCAGAGAAATCAGATCACTTGAATTTTTAAGAGAAACAGGAAATAATGCATTTCGTACAAAACTGACTGATATTTCTAATTTGGAAAGTCAAAAAATTTCCCTGTGGGTTGCTTTTACTCAACAGCACATTGTTTTTGCACTTGATTTGTGTAAGACAGTGTAAGAGTCTGGAGACAGAAATGTATTTCAAAGGAATAAACTCAAGACAGAACCAATGACAAAGGAATGGAAATGGCTGTTACTGATAAATCTGCTGGGTGGTGGAGGGAACTACCTTGCCAGGTGTTGGGGCTCTGTCCTGTGATTTAATTACTGGTGTCATTGCTGTGGATGTGGAAGCAGGTAGACTTGATGTTTTGCTTTAAAGCATAGAAGGAAGAAAGGCATGATGCCATCCATGGTGGCTGGAACATGTGGTACAGCCTGCTACCATCTCAGTAGCTAGCAAGGAAACAGGAAATGAGACCTCCTGGAACTCTTAAGCCCCACCCCTATGGCCCCAACTCTATCAGTTAAGTCCTGCCTTCTAGTGCTCTCTAAGTTCTGAAAAAGTAGGAGCATCCAAACCCGATCCTGTGGGGGACATTTACTTTCCACTTTCAAATCCAAACAGCTCTATTACACTGGATTAATTAGTTAACCCCTTCCCCCAACTGTGAGATCCTTGCTTCTCAAAACATGCATTTGACCGAGTCAAGCATTGCATCTGTCCTTTTATGTTCCCTCTTTCCCCAACAAGTCATCTCTTAATCCTCATTCCTCCACTCTAAGACCCAGGCATCCCATCTGTTTCAAAGATATTTGCGTGTGTTGCTTCCTTTGTCTGAACAACCCTTCTTCTTCCTTCCGGTCAGTTGGTTTTTATTTTCAATATCCATCTGTGCATTCTCTCTTCCATAATGTCTTTCTGGATCCTCTGTTTTCTAGTGGAACATATTGTGTCTTCCATTGAGGACCCATATTATCTATATAAATTTCAGTTCTGTACCTCATGGTGTTTTTGGTTTGTGATTCTCTCTGTCATTGCTGTACGAATTTTTCAAGGATAGGGACAAGGTCTTATTCAGCTTGCTTTTTTTCATATATGCTATACACAGAGAAGGTGCTCAAAGCACACTCATTGGAAGGACAAATAAGTAAACAACTTCATCCACTTTTCAAGGCTCTACAATTTTCACCTCTCTGGAATTATTCCTGCAGGGAACCAGAGTAAATCTAACTGCTTTCTCTGGGTTCTATACATACAGTGTTGCAATCTTTCTTAGTAGGTTGGAAGCACCTGAGAGAGCAAGGACAAAGCCTAACCACTTTCTGTTTCTACCTCTGTGCTCTGCAAACAAGAAGGCCTCAATATGTTTTTGTTGATTGATTGTTTTTGCTCAACCTATCATTCCTTTTTGATCCTCCAGCTTACTCGGGAAAAAAGTTAAAAAGAAAGCTTTCTCAGAAATCATACAACTAAAATCACAGAATGTTCTTTTCTAAAAATAACACATTCCCCCAAACACTTGAGGCAGATCTGTGTGTTTTCTCCTCACCCATTAACGAGAGCAAGATGCTACTACCTCCCCTTTCATTTTGCCTGCATCTCATCTCTGTTGCCTGGAGATTTGTGGCTGTTGTTTCAAGAAAGATCAAATGACAACAGGAGATGAATAGTCTCCTTGATTAAAAAGTGACACTCAGATACATCAGCGTCTTCTCAGTCCACGGAGGGGAGAATGATTCTGCAACTGGTGCTTGCAGCAGAGGCATGCAAGGCTCTAAGGCTGGCTACCACCTCAGTGCAGCCCCTCCCACAAGAACCATAGCACGCAAAGTCCAATGGCATCCCCCATAAAGCAGCTGGAATTTGCCACTGGTGGACCTTGGGCCATGTTTGCAGATGGAAAGCATTGCCATAGCGTAACATACCAATGTGCATTCAAATTGAAGCTCAAACATCAATGAGCTGTGTGACCCCACCATATCCCTCAGCCTGTCTAGTTTCTGTGGCAGCACTTGGAGAATAGGGATAATGATGAGGCACCTAGTGGAACTGCTAAAGTGATGGGATGAAATAACACAGTATTAGCCATTTGTCACATAGGGCTCATTAGCAACAGCCACCATCCCTAGGTACCCAGACCCACGCCTGTTACTGCAGTCAACACCCGGTGAACAATTGCATGGTGGAGCATGTCAGGCTAGTTGTTTCCATCCCAGTGTTCTTGTGAATCTCCTGACAGCTTGTTAGGCAGGCATGATGCTGACACTGTACCTGGAGAAGCTGGACTTCTGGGAAGTTACAGTCTGTGGCAGAACAAACTGATTCCTTTGCAACTTCTCATGCCTATGTTTTCTATTCTAATAGGGCTGAGACGTGATTAGGACTGAGGTCCGATCAAACTCCCACAGCTGGAAGGATTTGTGAGACTGGAACAGGTTGGCCATAGGGATCTTCACTAATACTGAGACTTTAAGCTTGAGCACTGCCTCTGGTCTCAGATATCCCCACTCCAAGAAATGGAGGAGACCAGATCAAAACTCCTCCTCTGTCATTGTGCCAAACTAGGAGAGAGCTGAGTTCACTTGCCTCCCACCCTCTCCATTCCTGCAGAACTCTGACCTATAGATTTCTGCCTAACAAGTGGACAGATATCACACTCCTGCCCTTTAAAGATGAATTGCTAGCTAATCTCCTTGCAAGAAAACAATCTAAGCTTTTCCTTTTTTCTTTCTGATTAAATGTTCCCATATATCTTTCAAGTAGTTTTTTCTGTCATTCAATCCTTAATCTCACAGATTGCCTCCCTCTTTGCAGAAGGTGGTAAAAGGCCTTGAGCTCCCTCCAGAGGCTATAATAATGTTATCCCCACCTAGTGGCATGGCCTTATTGCTGAACAGTTGAAGGTAAAGGTATCAGAGGTATTGTCTCATTAGGCAAAAAGAGTCAAGACCCCTAAAGGAATACATTCCAGATACCTTACTCTTCTCTGGAAGTGAACACAACCAACATGAAAGTCTAGAAAGCCACCTCCAAACAAAAAGACAAACATCTCCCTTCAATGAGAAGTTGATGACTTGGCCCCTGGAGCAGAATGGAGGCCATAAGCCACCTTGAAGTGCTTCCAGTCCTCATAAGACCAAAGTAAACCACAACAGAGTGATAGGCACAGAGAAGACAGCCTACCAAATGCAGAGCACTGCAGAAAGCAGGAGTCACCTGCCTCAGACAAAGGAAGCACCAGTCACAGCCTAAAGCCTCCTGGTAACTAAGACTTATTGCCTACATGTCCTGTCCCTGTGCCCAGCCCATGCTGGAGTAGTATTGGGTCTTGGAAAATATAGTTTGGAATACTATTGAATGAGCCCACATCTAATATGAGTGTCTATAGAGAATAAAATTAGAGGACACTTCCATTATTTAGCATAGGTTATAATTATATGGTTAGAATTATGTCTCTCTGGGAGATATTTTCAATTCTTCACTTCCATTACCAATGTGACCATACTTAGAAACACAGTAATTTCAGATATTATTACCTCTTATAAGAGGAGGAAAAGTTGGTTATAAATGCATGTATGAAGACACATGGGAGAACATCATGTGGTACTGAATAAGTTATGACAGTGATGCATCTGCAAGACATACTAAGACTGGTGGGCAACAGTCTTAGAAAAGGGACATAGAGGAATATCTCCCTAGTGCTTAGGGTAGGGATCATAGTCCTGCTAATAACTACTCTTCATAACTGTGAGAGTACAAATTTTGCTTCTAAAATGACCTACCATTTTGATATTTATTATGGCAGCCTTAGCAAGCTGGTAGAGGACCATATTTCTTCCTCAGCATCTCTACACCAAAGTGTGAAGACAACTACAAGAAGGCCTCATGTCTTAGGTCCCTTTCAAGAAAGTTAGATCAGCACACAGTTGTCATTGTTCCCAGTTCCCTAGCTAAAGATCATGCAAGAATTTCCAGACTCGGAGACCTAACCATCAGCAGCAGTTCTACAGGTTTTCTGCTCCTAATAACATGAGAGAAGAGAGGGAAGAAATTACAAGCACAATACAATTCCCCCAAAGTGACAGAGAGCAGCAGATTTTTTTTCCAAAATGCCTTTGTAAAATATATGCTTATTTTACTATTAACAGCAGTCATACTTCTCAACAGTACAATGCATTGCAGACATTGCATGGTGCCAAAAAAGGGACACTTCTGGATGCAGGGAAGGGGTTAAGTAATCCCCTCTGAGAGACATAGGGTGGCATACCTTGCTCTTCTGATTTGAGGATTGGCCGGTTGTTCCTTCTTCCTTTACCTTTCATTTGAGCCATCAGATCCACTACAATGAAGGGGCAACTGACCTCATCTGGCAGGGGCTACTCCCCTGCCCTTAGTTCTCTGGTCAGACCCCAACAACCCCTTGAGTGTGGGCAAGAGTCAGTTCTCTAGACATCTCAAAAACAAACAAACAAAACAAAACAAAACAAAACAAAAACCTGGTGAAGCAGTTAAAGGCTCTTAGGGCAGTGGCCAGTTGGTTTTCTTAAAGTTGAAGGCAGGCTTTCACCCTAGTCTCGGTGAAATCCCCAGAACTCCCAGTGTTCCGGGAACATTTCTCTTGGGCTGAGTGCTTCCACCCTTTTCTGTCATAGGGAACACTTTTTCTCACCAAAAAGAATCTCAGAGGCCTTTGGGCCCTCCTTAAACTGCAAAGTGTCCCAGAAAAAAAGCACTTTCCTACTGATAGGAAGTCCATCAACAATTAGCCCCGTGGATGGTCTCCAGAGACCCCTATGACACTGAAGTCTGGACCCCAGTAGCTTACCTCACACTAGGCAAGAAGTAGAGGAAGGGACACCTCCTTCCTTTCTCTGCATCACTGCAGCCATTCAGCAATGCGGCCATCAATGCGTAGGTCCCTCCCAGGAGGAAATTAAAGATGATCCCTAAGCCCTTACTCCCAGTGATGAGTCTGATAGAGAATGGTGAAGACTGCCCTGTGCAAGACCTCACTGCCCTTAAACAAGCCATCAAACACATTAGACAGAAAATGACCCCTGACACCTCCTCACACCTACCACTCTTTACCTCCCACTGCAGCCTTATGCCCCTCCTGCCTCATCCTCTAAGGACACTCATAAAACTCTTGAAGGCTCTATGCTTTCTGATCCCCTACACACACACACACACACACACACACACACACACACACACACACAAACTACCACCCAGATTAGAGACTCCTCCAAAGTTGCCCACAATAGAAATAATACCTTGACTTTCCATGTTAATGTTTGACCTACTCTCTTTCAGCCCCTAGACTGATATGCCTACCAGTCCACTAAATCAAAAGCCTTAGACAAGTGGTACAAGAGGACAGTATTCATATCATGCCCCTTGGATCAAATCCATTCTCCTGAGCCTTTGTGCTGCCCTCAATATATCACAAGACTTGTGCTACATTTATTGGTTCTCTTTGCCTAGCCTCCTTCAATGGGAGGCTTTATATAGGGATGAATATCTCCAACAGATCAGAAAAAAAATAAAAATAAAAACAACAAAATATCACTTGGGGCTTCAATGAGCTTTTCTTTTTTCTTTTTAAATTTATTTATTTATTACTTCAGGTTACATCTCCATCATAGTGTCCTTTTTCCACCCCTCCCAGTCCCGCCCTCCCACCCTCTACCCCCTATCCCTTCCATCCCACTCCTCTGGAGTGGTGTGTCCATACATAACAGTCCCCTGCCCCAGTTCAGCACTCATATGAGGACCAAGAGCCTCCTCATACACTGGGAGCATATAAGGCAGAACTACTAGGGCAAAGTGTCTCACAGGAAAAAAAAAGTCTATGTTCATGTTCCCTTTGGTGCATTCTTTGTAGTATAGTTATCCTGTACTATATTGCTAAAATCCAACTATAAGTGAATAGATGCCGTGTGCATTCTTCTGGGTCTGGGTTAGCTCACTCAGGATGAGCTCCTCTAGTTCCATCCATTTGGCTGCAAATTGCACGATTTCATTGTTTCTGATAGATGTGTAGTATTCCATTGTGTAGATGTACCACAGGTTTTTAATCCATTCTTCGGTTGAGGGACATCTGGGTTGTTTCCAGTTTCTAGCAATTACAGATAAGGCTGCTATGAACATAGATCAGGAAACTTCCTTGTGATTCGGTGAGCTTTTCTGCTGAGGTAACGTCTCCATGAAGGAGCAAAACATGCTATCCAACCTCCATGGTACTTTGATCAAGTACGCCTTTGTGTCCTTTAGGTCTGGGGTGGCACCCTCGACTTCTGCATCCCAGGATGGGAATTCCTCACTTCTCTTCCTCCGGCAGAAACCAGAGGAACCCCTCTGACTTTTTTCTTAGAACAAAAATGAGTCTAGAATATAAAATCCCTGACCCTATGGCTAGAGATATCCTCCTTAAAACATAATTTGGGAAGGCATGACCTCAGAACACAGGCTGGCATGTCAGGGTTTGAAGAATGAATATTAAAATAAACAGATAGTTGCCACTGAAGATATTGGGGTGGCTTCTCATAAGTCTACTTTCCTCACCTAGACCTTCTCTGTGGCCCTTTAAACAAAAGAAAAATGTTTTAAAGGTGGAAAGGAGGGACACTAGAAAGGCAATGTCATAACTCTACCCATCTAAGGGCTTAGAAACCATTCCTCCTAAAATTATCTATCCCTGATGCCATAAGGAATTCCATTGGAAAAAAAAAAGGCTGTCATTCTACATATGGTAAAGATAGTAAGCCACTCGAGCCTTTAAACTCCAAGAGACAACCTTTAGCCCCAACAATGAGAGGGGAAACCCACACATATTTAACAGTGATCACATGTCTAGGTTCTCTAGATAAACTTAGCTGATCTAGTACCTTGGATTCAAAGAAGAATGTTGAGGTTAATAGTAGACACAACTGGATAATCTTGGATGGAACTGTTAAAGGCATCATCTGAGAGCAGGTGGGAGGCTCATCAGAGCTCACCAGCAGTGTCCAGCTTTCTATCATCATGGGCATGACACTGAGATCCCAAGGTAACAGGTCAGTCCTGAAGCTATGTACGCACTTCAAATTCTTTCACAGATGCAACATCTCTACCTAACTCAGAGGACTCTTGCAAAATTACTGAGAGTTCTAAGGAACTTTGAAGAGCATTAATTCCAAACAAGGAGAAAGGATTATGACTTTCCTATGAAATGTTTTCTGTCATCTAATAATGGGAAGAAATGAGTTCTCTAAAATTTAGGGTACAAATTTGATAAATCAGGGTACTTGTAGAGTGAGGTACTTCAAGACCAGGTAGCATCAACTCAGCTAGCTTTGAGTTTATGAAATTGTAAGCAAGAACATGCAGTGAAAACTGTCACAGCGGAATGAAGAAAGAATCCCCGAGATGAGATGGAGAGATGACTCATGGGTTAAGAGTGCTGGTAACACAATCATGAGAACTAGAATTCAGATTTCAGCACCCACATAGCAATCACAATGTTGTACAAATGCCTGTAACTCTTCCTCCAAGGGTTCTGACTCCTTATTCTAGCTTGTTCCTGGACACACACACACACACACACACACACACACACACACACACACACACA
>CAJQZJ010034331.1:3593260-3613621 GCA_907164525.1 Lophiomys imhausi
TCTCTCTCTCTCTCTCTCTCTCTCTCTCTCTCTCTCTCTCTCTCTCTGTCTGCCTGTCTCTCACCTCCATATCATGCTTGAATTGAAGGAAGAGTCACCAATAGGAAACTTAACAATTAGTCCATAGGTTTTCAGACTAGAGTTCCATTGTTGGGACTGGGTCAAGGCTGGATTAAAGTGAATCATGTAAGTTTGATATCTTGACAATAACAATTTCAAGTGTATTAGAAAAAGAAATAAAGATTTACAACTTTTAGCTGTGGTGACCCATGCTGCAATCCTAGTATTTAAGAAGTAGATAGGCAAGAACACCAGAAGTTCAAAGCCAGCCTTGACTATAGAGTTCAAAGCCAGTCTGGACTCCATAACCCTCGGTTTCACAAAGATCAATGAAGCAAGCAGAATCAAATACGCATGCACATCCATACACACACACACACACACACACACACACACACACACACGTATACATAAAGAGAGAGCAACAGCAAGAATCTTTGTGTATTTAGCTAGGCAGTTACACAGGTGTGAATAGCCAACCTGCCACATCTCTCACTGTCAAAAGGAGAAGTAAGCTATGGTTCACTATGCACCAAGTACTCTTCGGTGAGGATAGGGTCCTTGTGAGAGAGCACTAATAACACTGAAGAAACAAAAGAGAAACCACTTCACTATGTCAAAGCACAAGGAAGAGTACAGATTATACCTTACCTCTAAGATGCCCTCTCATCTCACCTACTTATAAACACATCTCAGATAGGTCTTCAGGTGAGACCATTAGACCGGTCATTTCTCTTCTTGACCCAGAGGAGTGGGGAGCAGATGAGGAGCTCACCATAAGGCAAAGATGGCAGGAACTGGATAAAGTTTGAAAAGAAACTTTAATATAAAGGCATCAGTGTGTCTTCTCTGTAGGGAGCCAAGAAGAGGGCTGATAACTTTGAAGATGAGTCAAAGCAGCAGCAGGGAATATGAGAAAGCAGACAGGAAGAAGCTATAAGGATTGAAAAGAAGCCCATTCATTCTGTCCTTGGCCCCCTAAGGAGCCTACCTGTCATTTAAATATAGCCTTGATGTGTGGGGCTACATTGGGGCTCAAGAGAGAGTATAGAGGCCAAGTCAGAGGAGCAGATGCTAACTCAGTCTCAGAACAAGATAGAAGCCATAGTCTAAGCCAAATGAGCAGCAGGGACCAGAACAAGGAAGGATGAGACCACCAGAAAGGACAAAGGGAAGTACTGGGGACTCAGGAAGAGACATCCTCCCTTGCAGGTGAATTTGTGCCTCTTCCAGAGGGCTCAGGCAAGGATAAGATGGACTGTGTCCAAGGGAGGCTAATGACCCACTCATTTGGATTTCTTTGTTCTCTGAAGGCATGTACAACCACATTAGTATGCTCAGCGGAAGGCCTCCCTTTGTTGTGGCAGGTGCTGCAGGAATGCAGAACAGCTGAGGCTTCATAAATCCATGAGCCTGCAGAGAGCCCCAGGAGGTCAGAAAACCCAAGACCCTGCCCCTCACATCTGGCCCAGCAGTGGAATGTGCCACAGCTCAGAAGTATTTTGAAAATCATGTTTATTGTACTTCATCTTCTTATTTTAAGAGGGGTGTGCTTTCTTTGGAGAAAAGGAGGTACATGTAGCAGATTTTTTTTTTTTGGTCTTATTACCTAATGGCAGCCACTGTAAACATTTCGTTAAGGAAATTTGTTTCTTCCTCTTTTGTCCTCCACCCCATGAACTATGAATATAGGAGAGAGAGAAAGGTCTGAGTATGTGGATATGTATGGTATGTTATAATATTATAAAAAGTGGGACTTGATATTCCAGAATTAACAAAGCTTTGAATAAGAAGATACTAATTAAGTATTATACAACCTAAATACAGCCAACTCCTTCCTCAAATCTTGCTAACAGGTATATGATCCAGCAACCCAGCTTTTGGGTATTTATTAAAAGAGATAAAATCAATATCTTACAGAGGCATCTTTACTCTCACATAGATTACAGTATGGTTTTTTGGACAGGAATAGTATCAACATTCAGCAATGAATGAATGTGTAAAAAAAAATAGAATTGAGCATTTTTCAGCCTGTGACAACATGAAAGAAACTGTAGGATATTATATTAAGTATGTCACCAAGCCAAACATAGAAAGACAGATTCTGTAAAATCTCACTTTTATGAGGAATCTGGAATAGTCAAAAACATGGAAGCAGAGTGTTGTTTGGTCCTTGCCAGCCATCTGGAAAAGAGGAAATGGAGAGATGCTGGTCAAGTGGCAGGAGGATTCAGTTATGAATGCAAAATAAAATCCAAAGGGCCAACCTATGGCTTAGTGCCTACAGCCAGCTCTGGATATTAAAATTTTTGAATTTACTAAAAGAATAAACCTTGTGTAAAAAGTTCTAATATAATAACAATAATGACAATAAAATGAAATGTTGGGGAGTGCTAAACATGTCTATGACTTTGACTCAGATTTAACTGTCAATTTGGTACAGCTTAGGGTCATCTGAGAGCTTAGTCTCAATTGAACGATTACTTGGATCATATCAGCCTAAAAGTATATCCATAGTGGATTGCCTTAACTGTTGATTGCTATAGGGGGAGCCTAGAACACTGTGGGTGGTGTCATACCCTGTGCAAGTCCTGACTGTACAAGAAAGCTATCTGAGCATGAGTTTTTTTTTGGGGGGGGGTTTGGGAGGGGGTAAGCCTGAAAGCATTATTCCTTCATGGTTTATGCAGAAAGATCTTGATTGGTTTTTGCCCTATCTTCACTCAGTGATGGAGTGTTAACCTGTATGTTTAAATAAACCCTTTCCTCCCTTAAGCTGCTTTCATTCATAGCGTTTTTATCACAGTAACAGAAATCAAGCTAGACACATGGAAAAAATGGTAGTGGTATCATTCATATATAATTATTACAAAATTCATCAAGTTGTAGTCATTAAATCTGTTTATATATGTCAATCATACTTCAATCAAGTATGAATTTTTAGGAATAAATAAATAAATAAAAAAGTAACTGTTCTTCACTGCTAATCTTAACCATTATTGAGCTACACCACCTCATATTATTTTCCCTTGTTAAAACAGATCTAAGAGAGGAAAAAAAAAAAACCAGCCACCTATGGTTGTTGGTTGTTAATGTTGATCTAAGGCATAGTGGAGTCAAATGGGGATTGGTGTCATATTAGATATGAATATGAATATCTCATATATCTGTGAAATGTGTCCAAAACTAACACAAAAATTATTGGGAAAACTTTCAAAAAGTAAATGCTGTCTCCTTATTCCCTGGCTGTGCAATTGATTAGACAGTAGCCTTGTTGATTTGCTTTCCTCCTGCCTAAGTAGGAAAGCAGAGCCTTAATTTGTTGTAGGCAGAAAGAGGGTACTCCTGCAGTTGCTTCTTCACCTAATTGTCTTGGAAGAGAAGCAGCAAAATTGGAATTGAGCAGCAGCAAGCATCACTTTCTGCTTCCTGATCGTGGATGTGATGGGACCAGCTGCCTCAAGCTCCTGCTGCCCTAACTTCCCACCATGATAGACTCTGCCACTGAACTGTGACCCAGAATAAGCACTTTCTCTCTTCAATTGCTTTTAAGGGGGTGTGTTGTTGTAACAACAAGGGAAAGAAAGTAAGACAACATCTATAGTAAGAAAGTCACAAAAATGACAATCTGCTTCAGAGAGATATTGAGGTCTCACCAGTGGGACCCATAGAAGCAGTGACAACCAACAGAGGATACCACATTAATGGCTACTTTAATAAGTGGTGCTTGCGCTTGCCCATCCTCCTTCCTTCCCCTCCCAACATGCTAGGGCCTCTGAAATTCAGACAAGCAAGGAAAAGAAAAAGGTTGAAAGAAGGCCTGAAGCTCACTAGTTTCTTTCCCACACATACTCCAAGCCCTAACAGCACCAGAGAAAGAGACCGATTGCATTTCTTGAACTGGAAGAAGTTGTTTTAAACAAAAAGCAAGATAAAAATATGGAGCATGCTGCACCACAGGCAAAAGAAATTTAAGGCAGCATTATTGAGAACAGTGGGTGGGGTGAAAATTCTTTGATGTTTGTAACCCAGCAACCTGATATGCTTCAATAAATTTTAACACACAGAGGGGTATATATATATGCAAGCATGTAATCTGAGCAAAATAGAAATAGGACCAAAAGCATCTTTTTTTGCACACATTGCTGTTCCTCCCTGCTCTCCTGACCCCTTCTCATCAGCATCTGCATGAAATTATTTCTCTATACACTTTCACAGATAGCAAAGTCCAGTGCAGCTTTATCAAGTATCTTGGCCATTTGAAGCTCCATCTTTCCTGATAACAAATAACTGCCTCATGCAGAAGAATTGGAATGACCAAAGATGCAGAGGCTTTAATAAGCTCTTATTTTGTTTTCACTCTGACTTGTTTCCTGTCCTTTGCCTTTCATTGAAACTCTAAAGAAATTAAAGTATGTGATGACTTTGGAGTATATCGGTTTAGCTAATCAAGAGCTTCCTTACCAAAGTCTGATCTCTGTGAGGTTCCAGATTAAAGAGACTATAAAAGAAATGTGTTTGGGTATAAACAGCCAAATGAAACAGAAGCCATTGTCTGAATCTACAGGTGCCAAACTGCGGCAGTTGCTGGATATGGCTACTGATCTTCCAGCTTGCCTCTGTGTTGGTGTGGAGCAACACCCAGGCTTTTGGCTATTCAGGCCCTATCTTGATTTATTTCTTTTATTCCTGACTTCATCCTAATTCAGGTAAATATGCAGCTCTGTTGTGAATGGCACCAGTTTCCCTTGCATGCCACCACATCATTAAGGTAGGAGCAATCAGGTAGTAGCAGTCTGACAAAGGTCTAGGGATCTAACATATCCTCCCTCTAACAATAACAACAACAAAAATATAACAGATAGGAGGGTGATGGAGGAAGAGGGTTGGAGTGGGGGACCTGGAAGAGGAGGAGAGAGGGGACTTTGAGATGCAATTTGAAGAAAAAAAATTAATGTTTAAAAAAAACTTGTGGGTTCCAATGTGTCTTTGTTCTTCCCTCTTCAAATTTATCTTACCTCCCAACTGCTGGCCCACCTTAACCAGAGTGACCTGAAGGTCACACCAAGGTCACTCTTGCAAGACTTCTCCACTGGAAGTAATCCAAAACTCTAGCCCTTTTTCTGCCTCACTCTACACTATGGTGATTCTGTTTCTTAATTCAACTTGAGTAGATAAATTGAAAAAAAAATCCAATTTCTGGTGTGTTAGTGTCCCCAAAAGCTGGTCATGAAATATTTTCTTCCACCTGTTACTTTCTTTATTCTTACCCCCCCACACTTTCTCTCATCTTTCTAGTCAGCTTTCTCTCTAAAAATGCTAATAAAGTATTCTGTGTCTTGTTCCCTTCCTCCAGTCCCAATCTAGCCTACCAAGGACACACATAAATTTTGTAAGTATGGCTTCTTCTTAACATAATACTCTATAAAATTTCTGAATTCTGTGTCATGTACTATCCTTATCCAAATGTCAGAAGACATATGTGAAGTTTTCATGGTAATTTTCTTTGTAAAATTGTTTTTTGACAAATAAATTCTTCTAAAAGATAGATGTTACTTATTTCCTCACTTCATATGCTAATGGATTTGGTCAAATGACTTGTTTCAGTCAATTAATTTTGAGAAGCAGTGTTGAAGCTATGGATCAATATCTTAAGAAACATACAATGTTCAGCCTAATTTTTATACCACTATTATCACTATAAAGCCATGTATTGGGTTTCAAGAATGATGAGATTCACAGGATATACTAGTCTGTGATTAGAAACAATTCCGATCAAATCAAAGTCTGAAGAGCATCCAGATGACCCCAGTTCAGTGCTTTTAGATTGTAGTCAATATAAAAATCTAAGAAAATAAGTGTCCACTGTTGTAAACTAATTAAATCATTTTAACTATTTGTTACCTAGCATTATTGTAAAAGTCGACTGGTTCGCATTGCTTTTCACAAGAATGGAGTATTTGGTTCTAATTATTCTCTCCAAAATACTTTTCTAAATTCCCCAGTTCCCAATAATTCCTAGCATCCTTTGTGTAGAGGTGGGCAATAAGTTAGTAAAGAATGAAAAAGTTGAATGTTGTTTCCTTTGCAAATGCTTAGCTGATAGTTTAGTGCATAATTTTAGAAAATGAAAACATCTTAATACTTATTGTTCAGTGTGAAGATTAGAGTCAAATCTGATATGATAGTTATGATTTGTGCCTTATCTTATATGTATGTGCACAAAATGTAGCAGGTAGACTTTTGACCTGTTTCTGTCACAGAGATATTTTAACATTTTTCCATATCACCCAATTTCAGCCACTGTTCATGCAATCACTTTGAAAACAATATCAGAGAGAAAATTAGAAAATTGAAGGCAGAGTATGCACTTTGGGCTCTTCACACCTCCATCTGTTTTATTTTCTAGCTGCTCTGAATACTCACAGTAATGGATAGAGTCTCAGCACTACCCAATGGAGCCAGAAAATCAGCAAAGACTGAAGTTATTCTTTTCGTGCCCCATTATGACTAAGAATAGAGTATTTGTGCTTGTACACATACTCCATGCATAGGGAATGAATTGAATAGAGTTACATCAAATTTCAGTAAGAGAAAATATATTTAGTTGAACTGCAGGGAAACCAGGGAGATGTTTTATGAGCCCATGCTGACTCTACCATGAAGCAACACTCCACCCCTTCCTGAATCTACATTTGGCTAGAGGTGTTTTTAAACCAGACTCTTTTTTTTTTTTCTCAAAATAAAGCACAATAAGCAGTAAAGAAAATCCTCTTCCAAATCTTTAGAGGCTTGTTTTTATTTTTTCTCTTATTCTAAGCCAAGCCTTCAGATCTTCAAAGGAAAAATGGGAACAAAACAATTTATGCAACATGATTTATTTTGGTAAAGGAATAAAGCGTATTTAGATCTCCAAAGAGTGTTATAAATGAATCTGCAATGTTTCTGTTTTTCCAAAATGCTGGCTGTCTTTCTCTTTCCATCACTGCCTCCTAAGGAAAACCCCTTAAATCTTTCCCTCCGAATGGCCTATCTCCCAACCTTTGTCCTTGGATTTTTCTCAACATCTCAAATCTAATTGTATTCAGAATATCAGTATAAAAATGCATGCCTAAGAAAGGACATACCAATGACTGCCTGGACAGTCCCCATTTTCTCATACATTCCTGCATCAGTCTTCAGCCTTTGGGTCCTGTTTCTCTGACAGACATTTGTTTTAGAGCAGGGATTATGAAGGACTTACCTACCCTGTCTTGGCAGAGTTAGGCTGTCGACTTCCCTGCTACCAAGTTTTGTCCTTTTTGGACAGCAGTCTGTCTGCAGTTGGAGCAAGGGGTTTTTTCATGCCAAGAGATAGGCTTGCCACTAATTCAACCATCTCAACTGGAGATTCTTCGATGCTTATCTTCTACTAGGAGTAGAATAGGGGGTGCTGTCAGGCGCTGATATGTCTCGATATCAAAAAAAAAGAAAATCTTAATTTAAGATAACATCTTTGAATGCCATATTCTGCAGATCTCTTGGGGTGTTTGAAGATGCCCTATCCATCTCTTGTATTTAGATAAGCAAATGTTGCTTGTCTCTTAGCAACTTGATTACTGGGTAGTTTAGAGAATATCTGTGATAGGCCCTGCACTTCCTATATAATCAGATATATTTATCCCTCTCAGGTCTCTGAGGTGGTTGAAGAATAGACAGCTAGAGTCTCATAGTTAAATTTTGAGTTGTTTAGGAATCAAGAGGGTGCTATAGATCTAATAAGATACTCTTAAAAGTGTGTTGCAAGTTAATATGAATGTTGAGTCAGATATAGACCTTTAAACTCATGGAGATGGTTAGATAGTAGAATGTTAAAGTCAGGGGCCAAATATGTATAAACTGGACATTGGGAAGGTATACTGGGCCATTTAACTCTCATAAATGTGGCATATTTATATCTATTGTTTTGTATAATACTTACTGTTATAAGAGAAGGAACCATCTGTTGGACTGAAAGGGGAAACTTCTGGGCGGAAGAGGGTGGAAGGGCGGGATAGGAAGGGGGAATAGGGAGGGGTTTGTGACTGAGATGTAACTTGAAGAAAAAAAATAAAGTATTTATAAAAAAAATGCATGCCTATTCTCAAAGAATTATTTCTAATCCTGTATATAATTGGCTATACCACACTCCAGAAACATTTGGATTGAGTGCTAACAAGCATAGTATGAGTAGAATTGACAGAGTTCCATGCTCACCTTCTAACACATCTTTAAAAACTTCATTGAGGGGAACACAAAGCCCTCCTCAAATGCTGCTACACAATCATGGTGACACTAATAATAACAGTAGTCTGTTGATCAATTATCCAAGCTAGACATGATCCTATCATATGACTCTTAAGATCAAAAACTTTTTTGACAAATACTCTTAGTACCATGCCTCATGGATGAAGAAAGTGGTCCTGAAAGATTAATTGATCTGCTTTAAAGTCTCAAGATGATAAGGGAAAACATAATTCTGTTCATTCTCTCATTCCAAGATTCAAACACCAAACATTCTAACTAAAATGTTTTGTACCCCAAAGCCCCCTCTCTCACTCAGACAGAAAGAATAACATTGACCCACTCTGCCACTATTCACTAAACTCTGTTAATGAAGCCTTACCTTGCATGTTTCTCATAAACATAATCATCATGAACCCACTTCACATAACCATCGAAGAAATGCCACATCCTTTCATTTGTCTAAGTCAAATGAGGTTTACAATCCTCCAGTAGACAGAGTGGCAGGAAACCCCGCTGATCATCACTGGTTGTGGAGGGGGAATAATCACTGTCTCTTCTCCCTCAAGATGGGCAAGCAGCTAGTGCCTATCTACAAACTAGTGTTTAAAAGTTATCCTTTTGTGTTAAATCATTTTTAAAAAATGAACATTTCAAGCTGGGGGAAGGCCAGGACTGAAATCCAAGATTGTCCTCTGACATCCATATGCACACATGAACATATATGCACATGTGTACACACATGATATGTAGGCACACATGTATATACACACACACACATACAGATTAAATGTAGCAAGTTATATCTTCCACCATGAAGATCTGGAATCACATGTAAGAGACTGAACACACAATGGTGTCTCAGTGCAGTGCAGACAAAGAAGAGAACGCGTGTGCTGAAGCAAGCATGCTGTGCTGACATGCCGCCACATCCTGTTCTGCCCCCTTTAAAAAGCAAAGTCACAACTGTTGCAATTGATTTTGCAATGAATGAACAACAGATTAGGGAAAGTTGTTGTTTTTGCTTTTGTTTTTTAAGTCTGCAAACTATGTATGTATTTTACTCTTTGGAAATAGCCTGGAGAAAACCTGCAGCTAATCTTAATAATAATTACCATGTCTTCATCTCTGTACCAACTGTGTACTAAGGACTTTATAGTCACTCGTTTCCATAACAACCTCTAACTTTTATCACTGTTTGTACCTAAGAGATAAAAACCAGTGGAGCTCAGGGAAGTTAAGCCTTCGGCCCAAGGCTACACATCTGGGAAACAGTGGCACCCGGATGCGAACGTCCAAATTAAAATGCAAAGTCTGATTCTTAACCACTGCACAGAACCTCTCCTCAAGCATTGGAAAAATGGACTTGTATTCTCAAGGAGATTGAGTCTGTGGCAGAAGGAATTTGAGAAGAGCAAGCGTGACCATGGGCTTTGCTGGTGTTCTCACAGCCTTACCACCAAGAGCTTACAGAGTGAGTCACAGGACAAAATGGCACAGGTCTCACTTGCTTTGTTTTGCAAACTATATACTGTGGAATGAGAATAACTCTTAGTCATCAGTGAGCTTCCTGATGCTCCAGCTTAGTCATTCACTAGGTATTATAGATCACTAATTTCTAAGACTCTGAGTAGAACCTCAAGCCACCAAAGAATCAAATGACTTTTCAAATGCCATGGAGCTAGACATGGCTTCAGACACAACTGCAAAGCTATGCATTCTGTTTTTTTTTTAATAATTTATTTTTTATTTCTTCAAGTTACATCTCAATCACAATCCCCTCCCTACCCCCCCCTCCAGTCCCACCCTTCCACCCTTCTCCCCCTCAACCCCCCATCCTCGTCCCTTCTTTTTTTTTTTTTTTTAGTTTAAGGTATTTCTTTTTTCCCCCTAACAGCTCTCCCTTTCAGTCCAAAAAATTGGTTCTTTTTCTTATAACTATAAATACAATACAAAACAACAGAAATAAATAGGCCACAATTATAAGAGTTATATGGCTTAGCATACATTCCCAATGTCCAGTCCATATGTATTTGGCACCTGACTTTAACATTCTACTATCTAACCATCTCCATGAGTTTAAAGTTCTATATCTAACTCAGCTTTCGTACTAACTTGCCTCATAATTTTAAAAATATCTTCTTAGATCCAGAACACCCTCTAGAGAGAGTCACCTTGCAGCCTGTATCCTTTGGAAGAGTTGTTTAGCACAGTAAACATGAATCTTTTTCCCTACATGCTTCTTAACCTGCATCTCTAACAAGGCAGTATCTTCCAATTCCTAAGTCTCCCTGGAGTCACAAGAGCTTCATCTCAACCATATTTGATTATGAAAGATGTTCTCCACATGAAAAACACAGGAAAAAAGTACAAGAGGTATACAAATAGCTCCAGATATGAAATTCCATTAAAAGTAACATAAATGCTCATCATCACTTAAGCGCCTTCATGGAAAATGGAAGTTCCAATGAGCTGTTAAGCAATGGTTCATTCTGCTTTGCATTTTGAACTCTTAAGTGTACAGTCACAAGGATAAATGATAGACACCAATAAGCATGCATAGGTTGGTGGGGAAGACAGAAACATTATTTATGCAATAAATCACAGTTTCTAATTATGAGAACTCAAGAGAGATAGGTAGTCCAAATAAAGCAGAAGAGTGAGGAGAAGTCAGGAAGGTCTCCTTGGGGAGATGGTAGCAAAGCTATATTTTGTTGATTTATAAACCTGTCCAGGTCAGTCACTCTATAATGGAGTCTTTCATTCATATATAAACTATCAGAAAGTCATCTGACACACCTATAGACATTCAGGAAAGAATTGGTGATAGCTACTATCTTGTAAGCTCTTTTCTGGATCATTTTAGTCTCAAGTACAGGAGCCACGCACATGGGAAGAATTGTCCTGGTGATGGCAGCAGACCTTGGGTAAAAATCCATTGCATGACTGGAGCTTCCAACAATGGAAGAGCCAACATCGACTCATTTAAACAATGAGCCGAGTTTATCTCCCATAACAAGAAGTGCAGAAAGGCCTCAGAATTAAGTTATCAATTCAGTGACACAATCCAAACCTACCATTCTACTCTAAAATCCTTATTGAGTTTTCATAGTTTCTCTCTTGGTCACGGTTGCTACTGCAGTTCCAAGCAATACATGCAGACACAAGAATATCCAGAAGAGAAGGCATTTCTTCTGACATCATTCTTTTTTTGTGAGCAGAGAAAGCATTCACAACCTTCCTCCAGCAAGTTTCCCTTTAGATCTTATTGGGCAAAACTGGAGGGATCTAATTGAAGTGGTAAGACCTGAAGAAAAGAGGATGTGCCGCCTGGCAGTAGATAGCTGGAATGGTGACGCACATTAGTTGCATTTGTAACTCATTTACCTTCAAATTGAGAGTGAGAGGGATAGAAAGAATTGGATTAAACTTTATGCAAAGCACATTTTTCTTGTTTGAGATCTTGTTAGTCATCTGTGAACCTAGTGACTATGACTTTCAGGAACACACCATCCTTCTGTGGGCCAGGTTGCAGCACTTCTTTAAGAAGACCAGCCTTAAGAAGAGAGAAGTAGAGGACCATCTTGATAATATACAGTATCTATACTAAAAATTGCCAACAGGTGATGGGTTTAAGGTTCTGGACACTGCTTTGCCAGGCATTTTCTTAAGGGTCCTCCCAATATTGAAAATTGTATTTCTTTACTCATCAGTCTTAATTTCAAATCATAGACACATACACAGACACACACACAAATTCAAGTTAATAATGTTTCCAGCCACTAATACTCCATGATAGTCCATAATTTTTGTTTTTAACAATCCAAGAAGAATATAGGTTCTTGAGTCAATGAAGGATATCATCATAAACTGTATTATTTTTAAATTGGCATTTATTTTATATTAGAAGAACTAGAAAGAACACATGGTCTTTTAATTCAGTAGTAGTACAACTATAAGTTTATTCCATACAAATGTCACATAAAAAAGCTGGCTAGATGACTCACTGGGTTAAATGCTTGCCATGCAAGCCAGGTGACCTGAGTTTGACTCCTGGAGCCCACTTACAGGTGAAAGGAGAGCACTGATGGTAACTTTGTAGAAAATTGTCCTCTGACTTCTCCCTATGTGCTGTGGCATGTATACACGCACACCACACACACGCACACCACACACACACACCACACATGCACACACACACGCACAAACACAATTTTAAATTTAGAAAAAAATGTCACTTTTGCTTTCAAAAAAACTGAAAGTACAAAGATTCTCATGAAAATTTTACTTATCAACATGAAAAGCATCAATTATGCAGATAGCTGAGTCTGAGATTCTGCTTATATAAAATTCAACACATTTAATTAAGGGGCTGCAATAATTTTTGCAAGCAGTTTTGGCTAGGACTTGAGTTCAGGGCCTTGTACAGGCTAGGCAAGTGCTATAATCCCATGTTATACCCCAACTCAGTGTATATGTCTTTATAGACTTTACGATAGCTACAAAAGTCACATTATACTGCCCTGAGTGAATAGAAAGCCATATTTTATACACAATGCAATCACCATCACATAAGCAAACCCTGAAAAGAAAGAGATCCACCAATGCATAGTAGTTGCATAGGGAAGTGACTCAAAGACCAATACTTTTTTACTTTCCACTTTTTGGAATTTTCCAAAATGCTTATAATGAGTATATATTGCCTTTATAATGTAGGAACACAATAAACTCACTGATGGATTGTTTGATTGATTATCCTTATTACCTCAGCCCTACCTATAATTAATCCACATTACAGTTGGTGACAGCAATAAACCAAATGCTTAGAAAGAAACCCCAATGGCAAAACATTCTTCCAAACCATCTTCATCTTCTCAAGATTACTTGCCCATCCAAAGCTTCTTAAGTCCAGAAGACAATGACACATAACTCTTTACAGAACATGATGAATCTCCCTATCTCTCTTAAACCTATTTTTCTTCCTCAGATATCTTTGCGTGTTAGTCCCATGCTATTTGGGGTATTATGATTTTAGGCAAATTATTTCCCTTACACAGTTTGAGTTTCCATATTTTCATAAAATAGCAACGATAAATTGTACTATGCTCCTCCTCACTAAAAGTGCATAAAAGACCTGTGTTTGTGTGTGTGTGTGTGTGTGTGTGTGTGTGTGTGTGTGTGTGTGTGTGTGAGAGAGAGTGTATGTGTGTAAGTGTCTGTCTGGGTGTGTGTAAGTGCCAGCCTCAGAGTAGCCATACACAAAAAAAGAATGATAGCTATTATTTCTATTATTTTTTTCTGAATCCATTTATTCTGAAAGTACAGTCAGCTCAGAGACTGGCAGATAGAAATCACTTCATTCATGGTTAATGGAGTGATAATTGCCACCCGTGCTGTTAGAAGACCCTGGCAGATATGGAGCCATGGCTGTGTGATTTTTAGATGACTTGTCTCCACAAGAAGGCACCAAGAATGAAGCTGGTTGTGAGACAGAACTTCCTACAGAGACAGCTTTACTGATTCTGATCAAAAAGAGGCATTGGAGAACTGCCTGCGGGCATCTCTGTAAATGTTCACACACAAAGCAAAGGATATCAGAAAGAAGATGGAAAATTTCTTATCCTTCCCTCCCCACTCCCATGCCAGACCCCTATCTCAAAAGAAAGATTTGCTTCTGTTTTCAAATGAGCCTTTGCACTTTTTCAAAAATCAGCTAGATACCAATGCATCCCCACAGCTGAATAAGCACAATTAAGATGAAAGATGTATCCTAGGGGCAGCATAAGCTGTGATCCAACTGGCCATCCAGCTTGTGAAACTTCTCTTGTTTTCTGAGGACAGGAGAGGGAAGGCAGGGTCCCCTAGGCTGGATTGTACAGGGTTAGCAGACTAGTTCATTTTGAAGAGAGAACTGTGATGCTTGGTGGCCTGCCTGAATTCTACTTGTCCACTCAGTTGCCACAGTGCTCAAGAAAACTCTTATAGTCAGTCAGTCAACTCCCTGGATCAGCAAAACAGTCTTTATTGCGTTAATTAATGCTTGGAACAGTCCCATGGCACAAGAGTCCCTTTAAAGAAAAAGAAATTCTTGTATAATCTGGGTTATTTGGGGTGGATTATTGTAAGAAAGGAGTGTGACAGAGGGCAGGGAACTGAGAGTTGAGAACAGCCTGAGAGTTACACATGTGGATCAACTGTAAGCAGAAAGAATGTGCTTGAGAAATTTTCTTCAAATCCTTTAAATTATTCATTTGTACATTCAAGAAAACACTCAACAATGAACTACTTTTCATTTGCCTTTTCATTTATTCATTCAATAAACATTTGCTGAGCACAGGATAGATTGCATGTTCTAGGCCATGTAGATTGACGGGTAGAAATAGCAAATAAATGACTCCAGTATGTCTTGGACACACAGCTGCCTCATGGAACAACAGAAATTGAAAGCCAGAGCCTGAACCACGCCTTTGACCTCATGCTATATTGCCCTTCAGATGAAAGACATTCTGATGTAAGGAGGCAAATGATAGCCTGAGGGAGCTTTGCGTGTAGGACAGCTGATGCATGTTAAATGTCCTAAGAATGTCTCAGGAACCTATATTATTCAAGAGTCTCTGGAAGGCAGTGCAACTCACTAGATGCCCTACCCTCAGCTACCAAGAGATGAAATTGGAACCCAAACAGATGCGCCAGCCTCACTCTCCCTGTGAGCCGCCCAGGAAGCATCTTCATCAGAAAATGCCTCAAGATGTTTTTCTGTTAATTATTATAGGGAACAGTAAGGAGCAAGTATGAGAAACAAATCAACATTAGGGACTCTGCCAGACTCAAGTGAGTATCTTTGGGAAGGATTATCTTCACTTTCTAGACTAAAAAAAAAAAAAAAAAAAAAAATGCCCCTTACAAAATCTGGAATGATACAAGCAATTCCTCTGCAGTAGCTCTCTAAAATCTACATGACTTTTTAGGGATAAGTAGAAAGTCTTCCATAAGCATTCATGGAAACAATGACCCTATTCCTGCCCATCATCCCTCCTCATCTCCCACCCACCTGGATTCACATTGTCTCTTTCAGCTCTGTGAAACCCTCCATTGCACACACCAAAAGAAGGGTGGCATCTCAGGAGCTCTCACACACCATTTTCTCCACTTGGATAAATTACATGGTTGGACTTCCTATAAGCTAATATTCTTAAATTTCTCTCAGTATTTATCATCAGTAGAGAGAAGATACTTAGCAGTCACTAGAGGGTCAAGTACATATAGTCCTATTTATGTTGGAAGATAATATTTTATGAGCTTACCTGTGCTTCATGTTCCTTAAATACAAAAATCCTAGGCTGGCAAGAGAGCTCTGTTGGTTTAAAAACAAACAAAAAACACTTGTCTGGACAGACCAAATCCTGAGTTCAGTTCACAGAATCCATGTAAAAGTGCTGGGCATGGTGGCACACATATATAATCCCAGTGCTGGGTAAGAGAAACAGGAGATATGCAATGGAATACTACTCAGCCATCAGAAACAACAAAATCATGCAATTTGTACTCAAATGGATAGAACTAAAGAAGCTCATCCTGAGTGAGCTAACCCAGACTCAGAAGGATGCACATAGCATCTATTCACTTATAATCAGATTTTAGCAATATGGTACAGGATAACTATATTACAACCAATGCACCAAAGAGAACATGAACATAGACTTTGTTACCTGTCAGTGAGACACTTTGCCCTAGTGGTGCTGCCTTGTAGGGTCCCAGTGTATGAGGAGGCTCTTGATCCTCATATGACTGCTGAACTGGGGTGGGGGACTGATATGTGGGGACACTCCACTCCAGAGGAGTGGGATGGAAGGGATAGGGGATAGAGGGTGGGAGGGCAGGACTGGGAGGGGTGGAAAGAGGGCACTGAGATTGGGATGTAATGTGAAGTAATAAATAAGCATTAAAAAAAAGAGAGAGAGAGAAACAGTAGATAACCTAGAACTCACTAGCCAGTCAATCTAGCCTAATTAATGAGCTCCAGGCCAATTGAAGGCCTTGTGTCAAAAGAAATTAGACAGTGTTCCTGAGGATGACACACAAGTTTATCATCTACCCTATAACACATCATGTACACATGTGTAAGTGAGCATATACACATACCCAACACATACATAATTTTTTAAATAGAAATCATAGACCAGGCAGAATGGAGCTGCCTGTGATTGCATCACTGAGCAAGCTGAAGCAGGGACATTTACAGTTCCAGATGAGCACGGACAACATAGTGAGACCTTATCTTAGATTTTCTAGAGCTATGAAGAGGCGCCATGACCACAGCAACTCTTATAAAGAAAAGCATTTAATTGGGGCTGGCTTACAGTTCAGAGGCTTAATCCACTATCGTCATCATGGGAAGCATGGTGGCATGCAGGCAGACATGGTGCTGAGAAGGTAGCTGAGAGTTCTACATCCAGATCAGGAGGCAGCAGGAAGACACAGTGAGTCACTAGGTCTGGCTGGAGTTTCTGAAACTTCAAAACCCAATACCCTGTAACACACTTCCTCCTACAAGGCCACATCTCCAATAATCGCACTTTTTATAAGTCTATGGGGGCCATTTTTATTCAGACTATCACAGACCTTGTCTCAAAAAAGGAAGGGAGGAGAGAGGAGGGAAGGGAAGGGGTGGGAAAAGAAGGGAACGAAAAAAGAATGAAAGGAAGAGAGAGAGAGAGGAGATGAAATAGAATTTAAAAGATGATATTCCTATAAATACATCAATGAGAATATAGAATCTATCCCCAAGGTTCAGCACTTCATTGAGCAAGTGAGAAGGAGAATTTCCATTACATAACAGGGCATGTCTAGGAAATAAGTCCATGCTCTGGGGTTTTTGGGAATTTTCTCTCAGCCCAAGCAATTCTAGCCCTACTCCAGCTCTTTTGTTCTCAGTCCCGAATACACAGCCCCTGGTTTTCTCCCCTTCCTCATGCACAGTAATAAACTCAACCCTCTTCCTCCCCCAAATGTGCTTCCCCATACTGGTTAATACTGTTTTCAAGGGTTCAAAACCACTGTGTTGAGGATGAAAATGTATCGATGACTAGCAAAGAGGAATTTTTCCAAACACAAAACAAGGAATGTGTTACATATGCTAAGAGAAAAACTAATTTGAGTGACTTCAAGTACAAGAGGAAACACAAGTAGGGATGTGGCTCCTATGCCAATTTCTCTAGAGATATTTTATATGCTTCGTAGAGATAAGATGCTGTCCTGCATCTTATCTAGACATGCACAAGGCAAACTCCTGCTCACACTGCAAATGAAACTGATAAAGCACCATCCTTCTGGGAAGCCTATTCCAACTCTACTCTATTCCTGACCACCATCCAGTCTCCCAAGTTCACTAATTGTCCTGCTGACTTTAATGCTGTGGTTGCTTGAAACATCTGCCTATATCAAGACACTTCTCAGTCATCTTTCTTTCCATAGATGATTTCTTCCCATTCTCTTTGGACTGAGAGCCTCCAAGAAACAAATGCTGTGTGCATCTCTGACTGAGTAGTCATGGGGTGGAGACAGAGAGTCTGTTTGTGTTTGTTGTAACAAATTGAACATGCAAGTCTTTTCCAACTACTGTTTGGATGCCTGCGTGCAGACACATGCATACCCACAAATTACACATGTGTGAGCACTCATATGCATAATATATACTTATATGTACTTTCTTATACCATCTCAAGATCTCCATTCTAGGCTACAGTACACCAAAATTGATTTTGAAGGCAAAATGTGTTTGGCCTTTATTTCTCACTTTAACCTGGAAAAGAAAACTAGTTTTGACCCAGCCCTGCAAACTGAATTTTCTATGACTGGGAGAAGCATGGAAGTGAGAAGCCAGAGAATGATTTGTAAGGGAAAATGAAGCACACAGCAAGTTAGAATCCCCAAGGTCCCTAAACTGGTAGTTAATTGAATCCAGTGTTCCAAGACTTTAATTTCAAACAAGGTCTTTGGGAGAAACAGTCAATTGCTTTTCCTCAGGCAAAATACAAGCCCCTTTCCTTAACCCTGACACCTAACAAAGCTCGTACTTCTCCTGACCTAATCCTTGGGTACTTTAGGCCAATGGGTTTATAAGACCACCTCCTTCTCCAGCCAGCCCTACCCTCACATATCTGCAAACTTCCGAATGCATTCTTTAACTAAAATCTCTTTGCATAAAGCACCAGACTTGCCTGTTCTTAGTCCTGGTCCTGGCTGACCTAAATATTTCAGTGGCTGTTTTGGAGTCAGAGCCCCATGGCCCTCCCTATCTCTCCTCGTGTTTGTTTTTCCCTAATTATCATTTCCCAGTGCCTTTCTGTATTAGGGTGACACTGCTCATTCATCCATTCAAAAGTGAGTATTTACTGAATAGTCAGTAGATAATAATAATAAAGGTAGCTGAATCTAACAGTGAATTAAGGAAAACCAGACAAACTGAAAATAATCTGGATCATTCTGTACCTAATTGAGCCCTCACAAAAATCCTATGGTGTGGATTCACAGAAACCAGGGAAAGAGCAAATGCTTTTCTGAATGACTCAGGATAATTTTATGGGCAAATGAGAGAAAAATCAAACCAATGTGGCTTAAACTGGGGGTTGGATATATTACCTAACTGACGAGAACAGGGGCAAGCTCCGCCCGTCCACCAGTCCCCACAGTCTTCATACTGGGTCCTGAGGGCTACAACAAGGCTGGAAAGTTTTGATGAGACTCATACAGACATACGGTACAAAGGAAGAGGCCAAGGCCACATCTTTTCTTTGTGTCCATATTATATACATCATAGGATAGCTACTGACAAAGTACTATAATCCACACTGCAGTGCCCAAACTTTATTCCCTCACAGTCTGGAAGCTGGAAACCTGTGATCAAGACTGTGGAGCTAGAAAACTACAGGTCCCTTAACTTTGCTGGCTGGTTGGTCTTCCGCTCTCCTGATCTCCTGGCTCTCCCCACTCCCTCTCCTCACATGGCCAGGCTCTGGGTCATGATCATTCTTGACTCTCCCAGATGTCCCTGCCTCAGGTATGCTCTCCCTTGTAACTACAATAAGCTTTCTCCTTTACCATACCTAGGACAATCATGTTCTTTATTTTTTATTTCCTTTTTTCATTCATTTGGTTCCAAAACCCAGGAATGGCATATATGAGTTCCCTTCCAAGGTACATGGTATATTTGAACTAAGCTGATAATTTGACTCTCCTAAGGTATGTATGAATCATTTGTTTCTCCTGGTTCCTGCCATCTATCAAATTTTTTTAAATACTTAATTTTTTTTCTTCAAGTTACATCTCAGTCACAAACCCCTCCCTATTCCCCCTTCCTATCCCGCCCTTCCACCCTCTTCCCCCCAGAAGTTTCCCCTTTCAGTCCAACAGATGGTTCCTTCTCTTATAACAGTAAATACTATACAAAACAACAGATATAAATATGCCACATTTATGAGAGTTAAATGGCCCAGTATACCTTCCCAATGTCCAGTTTATACATATTTGGCCCCTGACTTTAACATTCCACTATCTAACCATCTCCATGAGTTTAAAGGTCTATATCTGATTCAACATTCATACTAACTTGCAACACACTTTTAAGAGTATCTTCTTAGATCTATAACATCCTCTTGATTCCTAAACAGCTCAAAATTTAACTATGAGACTCTAGCTGTCTATTCTTCAACCACCTCAGAGACCTGAGAGGGATAAATATATCTGCTTATATAGGAAGTGCAGGGCCTGCAGCTTCCAAAACTAAGAAAAGACATACCAGTGACTGCCTGGACAGTTCCCATTTTCTCTCCATACATTCCTGCATCAGTCTTCAGCCTTTGGGTCCTGTTTCTCTGACAGACATTTGTTGTAGAGCAGAGATTATGAAGGACTTACCTACCCTGTCTTGGCAGAGCTAGGCTGTCGACTTCCCTGCTACCAAGTTTTGTCCTTTTTGGACAGCAGTCTGTCCGCAGTTGGAGCAAGGGGTTTTTTCATGCCAAGAGATAGGCTTGCCAC
>CAJQZJ010034331.1:3613721-3639728 GCA_907164525.1 Lophiomys imhausi
CAGGGAAGTCGACAGCCTAGCTCTGCCAAGACAGGGTAGGTAAGTCGACTTCCCTGCTACCAAGTTTTGTCCTTTTTGGACAGCAGTCTGTCCGCAGTTGGAGCAAGGGGTTTTTTCATGCCAAGAGATAGGCTTGCCACTAATTCAACCATCTCACACTGGAGATTCTTCGATGCTTATCTTCTACTTGGAGTAGAATAGGGGGTGCTGTCAGGAGCTGATATGTCTCGATATCAAAAAAAAAAGAAAATCTTAATTTAAGATAACATCTTTGAATGCCATATTCTGCAGATCTCTTGGGGTTTTTGAAGATGCCCTATCCTTCTCTTGTATTTAGATAAGCAAATGTTGCTTGTCTCTTAGCAACTTGATTACTGGGTAGTTTAGAGAATATCTGTGATAGACTGTCATAGTAGCTAACAAAGTGACATGTTTGCATGACTAGGAGTTTGTTTTACTTAACTATCCTAGACCGTTTTAGACGGTTGGTATCAAGAGGCCCGAGCTTCACATTTTATTTTTAAGTATCTCTAGGTATGATACCATTAGGAAGCGTTACTTTTAATTTTGTATCAATATACACAGATCTATTCTATCAAATTTGACCCCAAGTTCTAGAGTCTGCCTACTCAGCTACTTCTCTCTTCCATGTGCTCTGTTCCTCTCCTTGTCTATGCCATATGTGACTCTCCAGCTTCTAGAGTCTTCTACATGCTCCCAAGGTACCCACCAGGGCATTCAACTCACATCACTTGGCTCTGGGCTGCTACATCCATCTGGGTATCTTTACTAAAGACATTTACTGTCCTCTCCATTTTTCCCTGCTTTCTCGTCTCTCTCTAGCTTTCTCTTGTCTCCCCTAGGAACTACAGTCTCTCCTGCAGTCCTACTATGCTATCTTTCGGCTCCTGCCTGCAGTCCTCGGTCTCAGCCCCAGATGAATTAAAAAAAGAAATGAAAAGGAAGGACATGACCGCTCCTAGGTATGATGGAGAAGATTCATTATAGATAAAACTAAGAGCATAGCCAAAGGCAGAGACAGCTGGGGGAGTCCAGAGTGGACATGACCCTGAGCCAGGCCCTGTGTGCAGTGAGCAGACGGGAGAAGTGAGAGCCAGGTAAGTAAAGGATAGACAAAAAAGGGTAACCCAAATGGTTGGATTATATAGAGAACAGCAGCTAGGGGAAGGGCATCCAAGCCCCTGGGGTAGAGACCTCGGTATGCAAGACATACCCTGTAACGGATAGGGACTGAGGGATGCTGGAAGAACCTGGAGGCCAGGTTCATCTTGATATGCTAAATCACGTCAGTTAGCCATTTGTTCTGGATTTGACCTAACAGACACTGCCTTGGCTCACCTACGCTTCTGGTAATTTCAGGCAATCCATGCAGACCACTTCAATCTCTGAGTTATTAGAGTGTGTGTGTGTGTGTGTGTGTGTGTGTGTGTGTGTCTGTTTGTCTGTCTGCCTGCTTGCTTGCCTGTGTTGGTTGCCTTTTCTTCGGGAAATATAAACAAATGTCTATATACCTCAAGTAGGGTAGCAACAACAAACCAAAGTAATAATTCAACCAATGTCTAGTTTAGTCAGCCATGAGCTTACTGGGGTTACTTATAGGAGCATGAGTGAGGAATTACAAGAACATGGATGACTCAAAGGCAGCTGCACCACCAAAAAGCCCACCCTAGGAGGAAAGGCTCACAGAATAGGATTCCCTGGAGCTCCCTGCAGGGTTTGTGTGCAGATGGACTGGGCAGGGGCTCCACTACCAAGGAATCATTATGTTTGTGTGACCTTGAAGAACTCTGATACCCTCTTTTTACCCTCATCTTTCTGAGATTTGTAAGTTTTGTTTACTCCTGAGACTTACAAATCTCCATTATCCTTTCAGGAGAAAAAATTCAAGTTGAAGGTAGTCAATGTACAGCACAATCTATCTCTTTCTCTTGGTCATATTGGGTTTAGGAACCATCTTACTCTGTAATAATTTCATCTTAATACAATTACATCTACCATTAAAGTCACCTTCACAGGTACTGGGGTTAGAACTGAACATCTCTTGTTGAGGGACAAAATTCTACGAATGGTCTCTTATTTACAGATCTAGAAACTCCTGAGAGCTTAAAAACTGAGTCATTGCATTGCTCACACATGTGCGCACACACACACACACACACACACACACACACACACACACACACCATCCATAATATCTAAAATAAATTTATAATTTTATGTTGGGTCACACTCATAGCTACCCTGAAATGCATATAGCCTATGGATCACAGATGAGAAATGTCTAGTAAGTCCATCAAGATCCATCCCTACACAGATGGAGAAGCAAACACCACCCCCACCACCTCCAAGCAGTACAGGGCTAGAGATGGCAGTAGTTGATCATGATTTAAAAAGGAGGAAGGAGAGAGAAATTGATGTCTCTAGGAAAAACACACTAAATGCATGTCTCAAATCTCCTAGATGTGGGCTTTGACTCCAGTGCCTGAGGCCTGGGAGCTCTCAGGCTCTGCTGGGCACCCACTTACTGCCCTCCAGAGATTGAGTTGTGAGCTTCCTACATATCTTCCCACAGTACACTCTGAGAAGGTGTACCTTAACATCATGACTGTTTTAGAAATGATGCAAGCTGAATCATTAAGTCAAAGGTTGCACAGCTCTTGGATATATATATATACACATACCCACTGAAATGCAACAGGACAACATAGATACACTACTATGAGCTACTCAAGGCCACAGACTACAGCACACTTGTGTTCTCAGTAGCATATAAGATATTTAATAACATCTTCACCTTTTGCTCCAAGAAAATCATATTGTTAGTTTTCGGGAGGATGTTTGAATCCTAGTTTCTGTGGGGTGTTTGTTCACCAAAATGGAACTTGATTTTCCTGATCAATAGAAGCTAATGTGCAAAATGAGATTCTCTGCTTTCCTTGAGTTCATGGGCTCCAAAGAATGTTCATCATTCCTTTCAGAGGTGAACAGAGTTCTTGTTTCTTTAAAGTTAAATTAAACCTTATCTAATACAACTACACATATTAGCCAGGTGTGACAGTACACATCTTTAATTGTAGGCAGAGGCAAGCTTGTCTCTGTGAGTTTGAGGCCACCCTGGTCTACATAGCAAGTTCTAAGACCACCAGGGTGTTGTAGAGAGACCTTGTCTTTAAAAAAAAATAAAAGGAGATAATATGGAGTATCATATGTTTCAACACATGTACATTGTATAACCAGGTTAAATAAATCTGTATCTTCACTTATCATTTCTTTATCATAAAGATATTCAAGATAATTTCTTCTAGGTTTTGAAATATTTAAAACATTTCATCCACAGTTACTATATCCTGCAAGAGCACACCACTCCTTGTTATACATCACTGATAAGTATTCAAACCAATGACTAAGCTTTCCTCTTCCTCTTCCTGCTGCTGCTGCACTGCCACCCAGCTCTTCCAACCGTAGCCTCTGGAAACAATCATTCTACTCTTAATTTTCAGATTCCATGTTACATGAGTGAGATCATGTAACATTTTTCTTGTTTGCATGGCTTATTTAACCTAACTTAATCATCTCTAGTTCCTGCATATCATTGTAAGCGACAAGATTTCATTCTTGGGAGGGGGATTAATTGAGGTAACTTTCATTTCTTCACTATTGTGAATAGTCCGGCCATAACAATGATAATACAAATGTCTCTGTAAATGACTCATTTGATTTTTTTTTATTAATTAAACTTGTGCTTTGAAAGCTATTTGCAACTAAATGCTCCTGGGAAAAATAAAATCATCTTTCTACAATGGGGTGTCACTGGATATCTCAACCACACTACAGGACAGACCCTAAGCACAGGAGTAGCTAGCCAACACAAGAAGGACTCCATAGTTTGTATGTGTGTGCTTTTTTGTTTGGTTTGGCTTGGTATTTTGGGGGGGGGTGTTTGTTTTGACATTTTTTTGTTGTTTTTTGTTTTGTTGAGAAAAAGAAGGAATGTGAACTTGGGTAAGTAGTAAGGTGGGCAGTATCTGAAAGAATATATCATATATGGAAAAAACAAACAACAATAAATGTTCAAAATAAAAATTAAAAAATTAATATAAATAAAAACAAAGTCTTCTAATATTATGTACATAATACACCCTGATCATTCCCACCCTTGCCTTGTTATGACAGTGTACATGCAATGAAACATATGATATTCCCTCCCATCCATTTTGTAGACACACCCAGTAGTGGGATTGTTGGATGGTGTGGGACTTCTCTTTAAATTTTCTAGGAAACTCCATAGCAAATTCACCAATGGCTGAGCTACCATACACGGTTGCCACCAGTTCTCCTTGTAAGTTCATCCTTGCCAGCACTTGTTGTCTCTAGTCTTTTGCATAATAATTATTCTTATCAAAATGAAATAATGCTGTTGTGGTTCTAATTTGTATTTCCCTGGTTATTAGTCATGGTAACATTTTATTTTTGTCTCTATGGAGTTATATCTACTTAGGTATTTGTCCACTTGAAACAGGTTGCTCATTTGCGCAATATTGACTTTTCATATTCCTTGCACATCCAACCCCTCTTGGGTATATAGTTTATAAATCTCTTTCCAATCTGCAGGTTTCTTCACTCTGATGACTGTGTGCAACTGAACAGAAACCTTTCTAGTTTTACATCATCTCCACTTGTCTGATTTTGCTCATTTGAGTTTGTTTTTAGAATTTGTTAAAAAATCATTACCTATGCCAATGTCCTTAGTCATTTCTGTTTTCTCCTGTGAATTTCCTAGCACCCCATCTTACATTTAGGTCCTCAATAAATTTTGATTTTATTTTTGTGAGAGACTTTTGGCTTTTGAGAGAGAGGAATCTAACTAAACTAGTTGTTCTGCAGGTACATATCCAGTGTTCTTATCACCAGCTGTTGAAGAGGCTATTTGTATGTTTTCAGCACCTATGTCAATAAACAGTATACACATGTGGATTTATTTCTTAAGTTTCTGTTCAGTTCTCAAGATCAATGTACCTTTTTCATGCCAACACCCTGAGGGAGGGAATGCTGCTGTAATTTAAATGTCTTTCCTTGCAGTAATTACCAAGATTAACACTATATAAGTAGGCTGGTTACTAAGGAAGTGGATTTGTTATAAAAGTCAGTTACCCCCTTCCAGCTGTCTTGTTTTCTCATGAAGTCTGGACCTCCAGACACTTGTAGAGGACAACATAGCAAGAAAGCTCTGACCAAGTGCAGTAGTATCTTTGACTTCCTAGTCCCCATAAGAACAAGTAAAACAAGGTTCTTTCCCTGTATAGGAGTCAGCCTATTTTATTCTGTTACCAATACAAAATGGCCATAAGCACCATGCAGCCATTACTAGTGCTTATAAAGAAAACTGCAGCTTAGAAACCAGTGCCTCAGCACTAGCGGAGAGGCAGGAAATGGTGGAATGTGGCAAACCCATTGGGGAATATCCAAATGTCCCTTTTTTTTCAGTGAGTTAAGAAAAAGACACCAGTATTAAGAGTCAGACCAGGACCTTTCTAACTTTAGCAGCTGAATAGCTTGGTTCATTAGCTGAGATTTCTGCTTCAACTTCCTATTCAGTGAAATAAAAGAGTCAAACTAAATTTTGTTTGTTTGTTTTGTTTTCTTTTCTTTTCTTCTTGCCAAGACATTCAATGCTTGAAAATGAAGAGTGAGGTTCAGTTTGAGGATTCCAAATCTGCTTCTCTCTCTGCCTCTCTTTCTATGTACAATTGAAAATTTGGAGATTTGAATAGTGACAGAAAAAATAGGAGATGATGAGTTTGAAATCATGTATCCACTGAACAGTTTGATTTAAAACTAACTTCATGTTCACTGTCTTGATTCTTTTATATGGTTATACTGTGGGAATGCAAATTTTCCTACTATTAAGCACAATGCAACTGGGACAGGGAGTTCATGCAGAGTTACTAAGCTACATGGAAAATGCAAACCTCAAAGTCAAGTGTTCAGTTAGTTCTCTAGAGTCTGACTGCACAGCTTTCAGCTCTATAGATTCATCAAACCTTGGCAATAGTTATCCAGGTAGTGAAAGTGCAGGTGAAACTATTTACTTCAGTACCAAATGCCTTTATCATTTTATAATTAAGTGATAGCTCACCCATGAAGAATCAATATAGAGAAATGCAATCAAAAAGTAAAGTTGCTTAAAATACTCCGAGTAGCTTTGAGAGATAGTGAGCTACTCACTGTGACAATATTCAAGCATCTAATAAATGAGGTCCTGATGGGACTGTAGGAATCAGTCTTTGGATAAGTATTAACCTTTCATCTCATTTGAATTTGCATGGATATTTTTCTTTTCAGATAAAAATAAATAAATCAACATGCCAGCAATGAGCAACTAAAAAGTTGAAATTAAAGACAGGATGCCACCTGCATTAACATCCTCCAAAAAATCTTATGTACAAATGCATCAAAATATGTATAAGATCTACACATAGGGAAATATATAATTGAAACAAAAGAAATCAAGAAGATTAAAGTAAATGGAGAAATATTCCATATTACTGGAATCAGACGATTCAGCAATGTAAAAAGATCAGTTCTTCTCATTATCCTACTAAGAGTATCAGCAAATTGTTCTTTGGGAGGCAGCTATGCTCCCCAATTTACCACCAATGCAAGCTACTCTTTGGGGATTGGTGAACTTGTTCTAAACTTTATACAGAAAAATGAAAGACTCAAAATAGTCCATACAGCACTGAAGGCAAAGAAAGTAAGAAGAATGATGGTGTCAAAAGTTCAGAATTGCTATAACATTTTTTATAGAACTACTGCAAAGACTGTAGTTTTGGCAAAAGATTCCAATCCCATGACATCCTGGGAAAGGTGAAACTATATGAGCAGTTTTACATGACAGGTGTATAGGGTATGAAAGAGGTGGTGGTGCACAAGGGGCTTTTAGGGCAGGGAAACTATTATGATATTATGATGATAGATATATAAGATGTATTTTATTTGCCAAAACCCTGTGTACAACAGAGTCAGCTGATTTAAATAGCAGATTTCAATTAATAGTTGTATCAGAATCGGTTTATCAGCTTCATGCAGCACATCGTGCTAATGTGGCCTTTGTGATTGTGCAGGACCAGGAGAGTCAGAAGATGGTTGACATGCTCTGTGCTGCTCCAGCAACACTTCATGTATGTGTGTTTGGAAATCTTGACAGGCAGAAGCATGCCCCTGACATCTGAAACCTGCCAGAAATTCTATTTCTTTGAGGAAGAGGCTCAAATTCTTCTATGATGGAAGACACAGTTTAGAGGAAAATATTTACAGGGAATTTTAATTAGGAAAACTAAAGATACTTTTCCAAAACACAGAGAGAGGAAGAAATCAGTTACTTGCATGAAAGGTATTTTGCATATATGTCTAAACATAGCCAGAGGTTCAAGGGAACCACAGTTATTCTCTTTCAAGAACTTCAGAGGTCAAAGACTTGGATGTCAGTTAAGAGGCACCCATACATTCAGGCACTCTCTCTAAAGACAGTAAAATATTTGCGCATCATCTCTGGGAGATGAGTGAACGATCCATTGCAGAGGCATTTGATCTGAGGTACCCAGAATTGGCTCTATCTTATCCATCCATGTTCATCTATACTGAAATCCTTCCTATTTCACAAGCCAATAATATTTACAGTCTGTTGTGGTGGAGAAAGCATGATCCTGTGTGCAGCTCTATAGTGGTGAGAGCTTGCGCCCTATTCAGAACTTGAGCAGTAATTAAAAAAAAAAAACTCAGGTCAGAAGCAGGGCTGAACTATAATGACCATTGACTTACCCATGGTGACCTACCTCCACCAACTATAGATCCTGTCACAAAGGCTCCACAACCCTTTAAAACAGGGCCACCAGCTAGAGACAGCATGAACTTATGTGGGGGCTGGGCATATATCTAAACTATAATGAACTTTGACATCCAAGACTATAAAATGAGGAGGTAGAGCCCTTAGGATATGATTAGAACACAAGGATGGAGCTGTCCTGAATGGGATTAGTGTACTTGTAAGAAGGACTCCAGTAAATTTTACCACCCTTTTTGGTCTGCCTCTGAAGAGGGTTATCACCAGCCCCTGCCCATGGTTATACCTGATCCTTGAAGCAGAGATCTCTGAACCAGAACCATGAGAAATATATTTCTGTGGCTATTTAAGTTACACAGCCTGTAGTAATTTGTTAGGGATTTCCAGATAAACTAACAATGCATGAGTTTGTTCAACTGGCACAGATAGTATGAGCTACAGAGTATCTGTAAAGAAAGAGACTGGTCCAAGTCTCAGGGAAGCCCGACTGATCAGTAGCACTGTGACACCAGAGAACAGAAGAACTCCTGGAGACACACACATATACACACAAGCACGAATACACACACACTCAGCCCGTACACACATAAGCTGTCTTCATCCCATTGGGTAGTTATAGAATTCCAAAGCACATCTGGCTCCCTCTAAAGTTATTTTCCTTTCCAGTCTTGATCACAGAACTGTGTTTTCATATTTCTTTCTACTCAAGTCCTGTGGATCTGCTTAATAAGATTCAGGCTTTCATTTTTTCCATCTCTGGAAATGAAGAAAGAGAAGTCTCCAGGGGTCATCCCTGCTTGAATTCTCAGCAGACTTAACAATGGAAAGTTCAAACATTATGGCCTCCAGTCATCTTTTAAAACAAACAAAACCAGAACAGCCTGGTGGGCTTGTTCATGACTTACATGACTAAAATAATTCTCATTTTTTTCCTCTTTCTATTTCCCTTTCCTCCATCTTCCATGTAGGCTTCCAAAGCATGTGAATCATGTGTGCACTTGGGACCCAACTGACAGTACCCACTCAACAGTATGAAATGTCAATAGTAAATTAAGTGGAAGTTCTGGCTGGGTAGTGAAGCAAAGAGTGGCAGAATCAGCCTTTTAAGGTAGTTCCAAGAACATGGAAGACATGAGAAAATGGAGTTAAGAAGGTGAGGACAAAGCGAGTGATCAAGTCCAGAAGATTCAGGGCTCCTATGCTGGATGCTGCAATATAAGGGCAGATGGAGGAATGGTTCTTGAGATGGGCCAGGCAATACTCTGGGGTTTCATCTAGCAGAATATTAACCTGCCATTTTTGCAACAGAGGCAGCCATTGTCATGGCTTCCTCCTGTAGTCTCCTCACCATTTCTTCTGCTGACCTGGTGTGCAAGAACCACCAAGGTGAACAACACATGAGATCTCAATCTGGTCAGAAAGATACATCAAAAGTGTCTCTGACAGCCTAAAGGCAGGAGCCACAGTATAGAGGAGGTAGACACTATCTTTACTCCAGTATGACAGATCATATTTATTTTCTACAGCCTGGCATCTTACACTGCTGGCTCATGCACATGCTGGGTACATACTTTACAAACATAATTCAACTATCAGGAACATGACAACGTGATAAGAAGTGAGGGAACTGTCAAAACACCCCTAGAGCAAAAACCAGGCAGGTTGGGTACCTAAGCAGTGTATTTCTGTTTTCAGTGGCCAAGTCTGGCTTGAGACTCCAGGTGGGAGATGAGAAGCATAAAGAAGAGATCTCGGATGGTCAAGGACAAACACAATCTTATCAGTGCAGAAGTGTGTGGTATCGAGATGAACATGTAGCAGAATTACATCCATTTTCTGCCTGGAAAACTTTTGTACATCATTTGTGAGTTTTCTGAAAGGCAACCAGATTCCTAGAGTCTTTGCTACCATGCTCTTTAGGGAGGACTGTGAACCTGAATCCTCGAAAATTCTCTAGACCTCTTCAAATCTGCAGAGTTGATGAAGGATTCACAACACATTCATGTCAGTCCTAAATTCCCAATAGAATTTGAAGATGTACTGGTGAACTAGTTTCCTTATTTCTAACTGAAATTAGAACCAATTTAGGGTATGAACACTCCTCATGTGGGTCACAAATCAAGTTTACATTGATTTAATTAAAATAGTAAAATGGACCAAATATTAGTGCTAAGTGTAGTTTATTTAACAAAAATCTTTGAAAGTACACAGTACTTTACAAGAATTAATTTTAAAAAGATATCTTTGGTATAGAAAAGTTGGTTATCATTTGACAAGAAGTAAGAAAAGACTCATGTGCTTTATCAGCCTACTGCGTGGAGCCAGAGGCATGCCTTCCCCTGCTAAGGACAAGCTGAAAGGGTGTGTTAATTCAGGAACCACATGGCCTTAGGCACAAAGAACTGATGAGAGTAATTAAAGAGTTAATGAGGGAGTGCTCTGTCTCAAAGATTAGGTTGTATTTCTTGCCCATAGGTTCTCTACATTATTTAACAAGAGGACATAAACATTACATATTATCAAACCTGGATTTGGAACCCAGCTTGCCCATGTATTAAGTGTCTGACTTTGGATAAATGTACCAATGAAGAGATCTCAATAGATAATGGATTAAAAAGCAAAGGGGGTTTGATATCACATAGCAGGAAATGAGGCCAAGTAATCTTAAGAAAGAGTGAATAGTTGAGGGAATCATCGAGGAACCGCTTTCCAGACTTTCCACTCTGACGCCTGACTGCCCATCCTCTCTGTGGCATTGCCACTGTTATCTCTCCCACCACTGTAGCTTCATCCTAGGTAGGAAGAAAAAGAAAAAAGCGGGAAGCATGTTCCAAGTTTATCTAATTTTATGAGGAAAACATGTTTCCTTGGAAGTCTTATTCAGTGAAATTTTACTTAAGTATATCCACTGGCATGTTCAGGGTCAGTCTGAATTTTAAAACAACCAATTGACACAAACATTTAGAGACAGTAGTAATCTCATCTAAAAGCATTTTCTTCTAATATCAAAATACTTTTTAAAATTAAAAAGTAAGCCCTATGGAGAGCATCAAATATGAACAGGTTAATAAAGATGACTTTGTTATGGACACAGTAATATCTTTAATGAGTTAATGAAAAAGAAGGTACAAAATGGCAAGGAAGACATAGAGGAAGGGGAGAGGAGGAGGGAGAGGGAGGAAAGACTATCACATTGGTACTTTCATAGTTTTGGAAAGTAGGAAATGAAAGTAAAAATAGTCAAGTACTTATTCTGACTTTTCTATACAATTCTACACAAGACACTTTTGAGGCTGCCCAAAAGGCTAATGAGAGAGTGAGTCTCTTTACAGAAGTAATTCAATCTAAAAAAAAATGAAAAGTGATAAAATTAGAAATTCACATTTGTGAGTCTTGATGAAACAACGGGTCTAGACATGGCCACAAAGGTTTCTAACAGGAAAGAAAGAGCTCTTTACACATGACGGAAAAATCTTGAGGATGTGGAAATTGTTCCTAAAACTCCAACCTGGATCTATCAAGTTTCAGATTCTAACCACCAAGTTACAGGAAGCCAGGCATGGCAGAATGTATTACATGATGCCACTGGGGTGCAGTCAGCAAATTCAGAATGTGGGAATGGTTACAGGCCAAATCAGCCATTTCATTTGACAAGTGAGTTGCAGGGTTGGTGGGAGGGTGGCTAAGGGAAGTGGGGGGATTCTCAAGCCCTGGAGGCAAAGTAGGAAGCACAGTCCACTGACAGGTAAAACAATCTATTTGACAACATAAAATAATTACAAAACTCCCAACACAGACTCAACATTTCATTATCATAAAAGATGTTTAAATAACTCAGTTATAAAATATAGCATTGTTGTTATGTTTCTTTAAGCATAGTTATTAAATACACAGTAAAATCCATTTGGATTAAATTATATAGTGTCTGGGATTCATTCCAAGATAATCTAGGCAAAGGGAGTGGTGAACAGAGCAACAGATAACAAAATATGAGCCCTGGATTGATAATTGTTATAATTGGATCATGAGTCCATGGGAGTTTATTGTAATATTGTTTCAAAAAGTTCCATAAAAAGTTTTATAAATACTAACTAACCTTAGAATGAACAGAATTAGGTAAAATATTAAATGGGCTGATCACATCCTTCTTGAGAATGGCTAAGATTTCCTCCCAGTGTTTTAGTGAGGAGGGCATGAGTTGGAATTGGAACCAAAGTATGCCACTGCTGAAAGTTTGAATAAAACGAAAGCCCTTATATCATGTCCTGAAAATCTGATGTCTAAAAACTACTTCAAATACTATTCAAAACACCTAACCTATGTGATTCTATATTGCCATGGTTGACAAAAACACTTAAAGGCAAGTGAATCTCCCATAGTTATGGGATTATCATCTAATGCAACTTTCTCTTTCCTCTCTCTGTAGAGCCAGTTAGACACTGTATGCTCATATAATAATGAGGATTTGTACAGAAGCGATGATGGAGACCTGATAAACTTTCAAGACATTCCAGGTTCTCTCAAGTTATAATAAGCTGAGCACCTCCATTCTGCCAGTTTGTCATCCAGGGTCATAGAGAGACAATGCTGGGGAGAAGCGGGAGTTTCACCTTGTGTCTGATGCAGCTCACAGCATGGGGAGGTGAAGAGAAGCAGATCAGCATCCCCAAAACACCCAAGAATAGCTACTTACATAACGGATGTTCACAGCAACATTGTTTGCATCAACTAGAATGGTAAAAGCAACCCAAGTGTCCATCAGTAGATGAACAGATAGAGAAAATGTGCTCTACACACAGAGTGGACAAGTGTGTTCAGACTTAAAAAGGGAATCTCTGATATGTGTTTGTTGGATGAGCAGATGATATTTGAGGACATTATGTTAAGTGATGTAAGCCAGTTATGGAAAGAAAAGCAGTGCATGATCCCACTCATGTGAGGTATGTAGAGAAGTCAGAGAAACTGAACGTAGCAGTAGTTCCTGGAAGATGCGGAGAGAGAGCGGCATTGTTTAGTAGATAGTTTCTGCTTGGCAAGATGCCGAGTTCTTTAGATGGATGGCGACGATAGGCACACACACTGTAGTGCTGTGTGATGAAGGCACACATTTTCAGATGGAGAGTGATGAGGACACAATGTAGACTTAACATCATTGCACCCTGTGCTCAAAAAACAAGACAATACATTTTACATGTGTTTCATCACAGCTTTTAAACTTTTACATTACAACTTACAGTAAATTATAGTAGGGTGGGGCCTAGCTGTTTAAAATGAATACCACTGGAAGCCTCCCAGAATCTGCCCCCTCCCACTGTTCCCTACTTAATCTAACCCAAATTTTGTTATTTTGTTTGGTTTAATTCTTCTCCACAATGTTAATGAGACTCAGAAGATGCCAATGCCTCCTCCACAACTATTGGTGAATTCAAATACTTTCAAATCAGTTACGCCTGAGACTTTCCAACTGACTCAAGTTTACATAAAGAGTGCTTTGGTCGTGAACTATTGGTCCAACCACGCTGAAGAGCAATAACTACATTCTATGCTGAGACAAACAGAACTAAAGAAGTATTTAGCCTCCACTACTGCTAGCAACCATACTGTAAATAAGAGTCTGCTTTAGACTGAACATAATGTAGGGAACAACTAATGGAAAAGCTCAAAGATCCTCATCTGTGAGAGATTTTTGATGGCATTGCTAAACTATTGAAATAAAGATCTCTGCAGCCTCGTCTGCCTCTAGGCTGACTTGTTACACCCGATAATACATAGTATCATCGTCATCACATAAGCCAATTTATGCCAAAAAGGAGTGAGTAGGAACAACCTCCTTCTCAAGAGAAATAGCATCCAAATTGAGACAGGAGCAACAGGAAAGACCTTGTAGTGAAAACAGACCCTGAAATTCTGTCCCAGAGTCTCAGAAAGGAAAGCAGATCCAGCTTGTCTGAATTTCTTCCTAGAGGGAGGAAGTCAGAGGTAAATACTGACCCGACGTGAGGTCAAAAGACAGGAAATCAGCCCCTACATGAGAAAGAGGCTCACTTAGATTTGAGGTTTAATCCTGATGAGACCCAGATAACAGTGGAGTGTTTTTCTTTTGGGGAATTGTGAATACAATGACTGCACTTGCTTTTAGGTAGATGCTGCAAGAGGGAGCTCACTCAGGGAAGGCTGACTCAAAAAGGCAATATTTCAAGCAAGATATTGTGATAGCTTAGTCTAGGGTAGAAGCTGGAGAGATGAAGGCATGCAGGCAGACTGTGAACTTTTGGAAAGGTAAACACAATGGAAGTTTGTGCGGTATTTGATTTACACTGTGGATGGAATGGGCGCGAGTCAAGGATGATTTCTGGGTATCTAAATGCAACTGAATGACCCATGAGTCTTCCCATATGATAGGTGACAATGCTCAGGCTCAGGGAAATAGATCTGGAACTAGAAGTAGAGACAAAATTATTTTTTTATCTGATTCTCAGATTCAGGGATTATTACGGCTGACTAAGCATTTGTTTCAGCATATAGTCTACAAAGTTCCTGTGCTCTGCACTCTTTGTAGCAAACTATAACAAGGCTTATTTTATATGTTTTTCTACATGTGACCTTGTTCTGATCCTTTAAAGATGCAATATACCTGTCAATACCCTGAATTTGGGTAGATTCTTCTTTTTAACATTCAAAGAGAAGCCACATCATGTAAAGGATGCAGTGACTGAGGCCCATCACACATGGAGGTGCACATGCAGAGACCCTGCCTGTTGGCACTCAACTGAGATCACTGACAAATCTATATCAACCCATCGGCCAAGGGAGAGTACTGTATTGGAAATGCATCCTCTAACTCCAGGATGAATGTGTTCTCATCCTGGATGCTAAACATTGCATCCATTGCTGGGAGAACTTGAAGCAAATCATCTATATTGATACTTGCTCAAGAAAAAGAAAAAATGTTGTGAGCAAAATAGCTTATTGTTGTTTCTGTTTTATGGCACCTAGCTCTGGGACTGATTGGCCACACTCCCCTCTTATCAGGGTTATAGAACTACAAGATATTGAAAGCAAAATTTTAGGAAAATCTATATGGCAGAAACCTATGCTGCTTTAAAAATCTCAGTATCACTATCTGTTTTGGACACACACACACACACACACACACACACACACACACACACACCCCAAAATTCAATTGCTATTTCTATTCAAAATCTTTCACCTTGTCCCAAAACACATTTTCAAACCATAACCTCAAACAAATACATTTTGAAAGTAATCTATTCAGCTTAAAAACAGCAACCCACTAGTAGGGGAAAAATGTGATAGTTTCAAGTCCTTGAGAGACTTTTTTCTGTCTTCCATCTCTTTGCCCAAACTGTAGGGAATTGATATGAAATTAAAACAGACAACTTTCGTTTTCTTTCAAGAGAGATTTATGGCCACTGTCTACAGAATTTCTAGCTGGGAAGTGAACTGTAAAACAAAATGTTTTAAAATAATATGTTTAAAGCAAAGTGGTGCTATGTACAATTAATGTAAAAATAATCAGATGTGATAGTTGCTGAGCAAAAAAAAGATAATGAAATATGAGCTATAGGGGTAACAGAATTTCATGAAGCTCTAATCTGTCTGCATGAAGCACAAATCAAGGGAATAATCAGGCATGGTAATGACTTCAGAGAGAAGCTCACTAATCAGACATCTTAAAGTGAAACTTTATCCTTTGTCCCAGCCTCAGTCCAGGCCTTTGGGAGTCTGTCGCAAGCCCCATTGCCACCCTGAGATGGCTCCCCTTTCTACCCTCCATCCCACATAAAAAGTGTTTCGCCAGAACTCCAGGAACTGGTTTTCTGCCTCCTCTTCACCACAACTGACCAACAGCCCAGCATCCCTACTGCCCACCTCTGGCTAGGACAAAGCACATTAATGCAGAGTATACTCACGTATCAGCTGCCCCTCTTTGGGAGTCTTCAAAGCAGAAATGGAGCATTTGTATTCTGAGTTCTCATAGAACAGCAACCTTAACTCCAAGACAGCACTTCTGTGATGTGACAGCTCCCGTTTATTTGGTACTGTGCAAGGAACTAGAACGATAATAAACAAAATGACAAATAATGCCTGCTTTCAGAAACAAGCCAGGTATCAGCCCTCCACAGCAACACAGGCTTTTCCCCTGAAGGGACACTCACCAGTGTCTAGAAACTTATCGTCATGATGAGCCAAGTGCTACTGGCATCTAGTAGGTAGAAGCCAGGGGTCCTGTTACACTTTCTACAGTTCCCAAAACAGCCTCACACAAAGTTCTCTGGAGCTAGATGTCAACCCTGTCAACAATGATACAGTCTACTCAAAAATAAATAAATAAATAGAAACATTTCAGGAACTGAGAGCCCCGAAGAAAGCAAATATAGTAGAATATAGCAGAGAGCTGGAACAAAAGAGCAAAACCCTTCCAGAAAGACTGAGGAAACAGTACTGGGAGGCTGATGCTCTACAAAGCCAGGCTGTTTGGGGGTCTGACATGTCCACTGCCCCACATGGTGTCACACATAATAAAAAAGATACTGAAGACTGGCTCAGACATTCGTTCTAGAACCACCTCAGGCACTCCTGTGTGCATTTCTTATTACCCAATACTGGAGTTCATTGGAGAATACACCTTGGGTTTGGAGTCTTTATAGAGCATCTGGCACAGCAGCATGGATACATGAAGGATGAAAATGAGGAAAGCTTGCAAAATGTGGATGAGAGTACGTACAGATGCTGAACTCCTCCACAGTGCATGGTGATTTCAGATGGTGTGTTATCCTGCTGGAGCTACAAATGGGATTGATTGCCCACAGTTCTAGAGCACAGAAGTCCAAAGGCAAGATGTCAATAAGGGCATGCTTCTTTGAAGACTCAGGACAGAAGCCTTTCCTGTCTCTTGCAGCTCCCAGTTGCAGCTGGACATCTTTAGTGGTCCTGGGTTTTCAGCTGCCTTCTCTTCAGTCTCTGTTGCTGTTCCCATGTTCCCTTATCTCTGAAAACTTCTGCTTCCTTTTACAAAGACACCAGACATGATGTACTAGAGTCTGTCTATGAACTGATCTTAATGTCCCTAACTATATCTGTAAAAACTATTAACAAACAGCATCACGGTAACAGGTGCTAAGGACTAGAATGTCAACATACCTTCTTAGGGGACAGAATTAGTCTGCAGTAGGTAGAAGAGATGGGTTCAGAGAACATTAATTTCTAGTCCTAAAATAGTTCAGTTGCAAGTGAGGTCCATGGCAAACAAGCTCCACTCAACAAAAGTAGCTATGAGGCCCTTAGTAAAATTAGAACCAGCTGGAGAGAAGGCTCCACAATATTGTCACTGCAACTGGCTTGTCCAGGCAGTGAGAATAGTCCCTTTGTCATTCTTCCCTCTGCTTTGGTTTGTCACCCAGAAAATAAAATAATGGCCACAAAAACCCTTGTATTTTTGTGGGGCCTTGCAGCAACTGTACACCTTCTTACTGTCAACCATCAAGTGTAATAAGAAGGTATGCAGTTTAGCGAACTTGTTTAGCTGCAGGAAAAGTGACTAAGACTTGTGTCACCTCTTTATAGATTTGTCACCTTTTATAGATATGCCTCCTCCCACCTTCCCATGAGGAGGCAGTCCCAGACCTTTGTTCCCAGATGTTCTGCTTTTTCTACTGCCAGGTGTTTGTTGCAGAGGTAACACTTGCTAGGACCCCATGAAATAAGACATGGATTGTGTCTAAGATATTCTGAAGAGGAAACTCTTTTGTAGACAGATCAATAAGCCTGGCATGAATCCTACTTGAATTTCCTCTTTTGGACTCAGTTTCTCATTTTTTAATGAAGTAACTCAAGCCCTACTGTGCATGACTCTTCAGGAAAGACAAGGCCTCCTGATTAACATACTAGGTGGGGAGGAATTTCGGGTGTGTGGAGTCTCCTGGTTGGAGCCTCTCATTTCACTTCAAATGTTCCTGCTAGTTGGCTCCTATTCTATCTCTGTTTATCTTCACCCCATGCATGGATAGAGCCTTCTTCATTTCTCCGAGCACCCAAACACAATGCCAAAATGAAAGATATATTTTACTGAAAGCTCCAAAAACAGGAAAAGCATTGCAGCTCAAGTCAGAAAATAAATACATCTTAGACATGCTTTGCTGCTTCTAAAGATCAGTCAAGTCTCCCAGGCCATTATTCTGAAGTGCATACCTGCTCATGTTTCAGGTTGCCGAGAATTGAAGTCTCCAAGCCTATCTTCTCTCTGTCATCTGCCACCAGCCTCTCAGTAACCAGGCTCTGACTATCATCCTCCCCTCGCTCATTGGCCCCTACCCTTTGAGTTGCTCTGGTATTATTTAATATCCTTTTACTCAGTCACTCCGGTGATTGTTTGAATGCAAATGGCCCCAATAGGCTCATAGGGAGTGGCACTTATAGGAGGTTCGACCTTATTTAAGGAAGTGTGTCACTGAGGGTGGGCTTTGGGGCTTCAGAAGCTCATGCCAGGCCCAGTGTCACCTTCTCTTCCTGCTGCCTGCTGATCCAGATGTAGAACTCTCAGCTCCTTCTCCCACACTATGTTTGCCTATGTGAGCCATGCTTCCACCATGATGACAATGGACTAAATCTCTGAACTGTAAGCCAGCCCCAATTAAATGCTTTCCTTTATAAGAGTTTTTGTGGTCACAGTGTCTCTTCACAGCAATAGATACCCTAAGACAACTCCATTCCAAAGCAGACCCCCTCTGGGGATTTATGCTTCATTGTCAGAAGCTCACTGAATACTAATAAAGCATGAATTCTGCACCCATCTTGTCTCTTTGGAATGTATAAATGACTGTAGTGTGACTTTGTGATGATTTTTCCCTCAATCTATGAAGAACAACAGGTCCTTAACACCTATCAGCTTCTCATGTTGCAGCTCAGATAACTAGAACTATAAGGGTTAGTTGACTTGCCAATGAGCTATTCATTTGAAGTGCTTCACCTGGATCAGAAGGCAGGTCTCACAACTCGTATCACATCCATGTGACTGGCAGTGTTTACTGATCACTTCAGTAAAGTCTTCCACAAGTTGAGGACATTGCTGTGCCATATCAGTTTCTAATATTGGCCCTGAGACATTCATTCAGATGGCAAGATCCCACCTCAGCTTCCACCTCAGATTTTGTCCTCTATGAATCTTCTTTGAACCAATCCTATAGATCACTACTGAATAGTGTGTTCACTAGAGTTCTTTGAGGGTGTGTGTGTGTGTGTGTGCATCTATGTCTGTGTGTGTGTGTTTGCATGCATGTGCATGTGAATATGTGCTCATGAACATGTGCAAGCTGAGACTGAATGTCATCTTAGTCATTCTTCATCTTGTTTTTGAGACAAGGTCTCTACCTGATTTGGAGCTCACCAATTAGCTAGGCTACCTAGCCAGTTAGCTACAGGATCTTCTCATCTCTGTGCCTCCCCCCACCTATTTCCACCCAACACTAGAGTTACAGATGAGCATTGTTGCAGCTTTGATGTGCGTGATGAGATCTAAATCCTGGTCCTTATGTTTGTACTGAAAGCTCTTGGCACACCAGAACATTTCCCTAGCCCTCATCAGGGTTCTAGACACCAGTGGCAGAATAAATACTAGCTTCATCAGATAGAAAAGGATTTTAAAGGTTAATCACAATATAACTATTCAGTTGGCTGGAGACATTCAGCCATGTTTAAATATTCAAGAGAGAAAATGGAACTATATGACCAGATAGGGTAGGGCATAGGGTAAAAACAAAGTTGAGAACAAGATGTAATAATCCTTCCAAGAGTTTATGAGAGCCTGAATGAAAGAAGGTATCGTTGGAATGGAGATACATAGAAAGATTCGAGAAACAGATGGAAGAGAACAACGATATTCCCTCCAAGTTAATTAGGTAAAGTAGAAAGCAGAAACATTGAGGACCCTTTCTGGTAGCCTGGTGAGTAATGGGATGTTTGTGATCTCACTGACTCCAGTGACAGTTTGAGAAGGTAGGACAAGGATAGATGGCAGCAAGAGGAATAAAGGCAGTGCAGACACATAAACGAATAGATTTTGTGAGTTGTATTCTGGAGACTGGAGCTAAGACATGTTAGGAAGGAAACAGAGAATGAATGTCTAAGAACTTGATGGTGCTTGAAATGGTGGATTACAAGATGAGACTGTTGAGAGAGAGAGTTCAAAGAAGGAAACGGTCTCAAATCTCAGGCTGAGGTAACTGATGTTTCTTAGCTTTGCATGGAATGTTTGTGTTTTGGGACTGAAAATTCTATGTGATAGGCTGCCACTCAGTCCTAGACCTGCCAGAGCCTGGAGTGTGATAGAGGGTAAAACAAAGCATGGGAGGCAATGGTCTTGCCCAGGTCTGTTAGTAAAATCCACACTTCTCCTCAATTCTAGGTCATTGCACTTTCTTCACCCTCTGTGAGGCAAAAGTTCAATGCAATAAAATGAACAGAAAAGCAATATATGGGTTCCTAGAATCCTAACCCACAAGGTATATGGCTTGAAGCAAATCCATTACACGTGCTGTCTCTCTCCCTCTGTGTGTGTCTGTCTGTCTCTGTCTCTCCCTCCCTCCCTTCATCCCTCCTTTCCTCTCTCTGTCCCTCCCTCTCTCTCTCTCTCTCTCTCTCTCTGTCTGTCTCTCTCTGCCTCTCTCTCTCTTACTTTCTTTTCTGGTCATTGAGGGGATACTCAATGATATATATATATATATATATATATAGTACTTGTAGGCTATGTGGTAATAGCCAAATAAAAACATGGAGGTAGTATAAGCAGAGATTTTGCCGAAGAGTCAAGTGGCTAAGTGCCTTTCCCCCTTAACTTTGGAATCTAACCCCAAGAGTACCTGATCTCCTCTAGCCAGGCCCTCACACTAGTTTGGGGAGTTTTACCCTCACTAAAGTGTCTTCACACTCATTTGAAAAATACAGTCTGACATTAAACCTGTCTAGATTGAAATATATCCCCCAGAAAATGCTGGTGGATTTATCACAACTGGGTCATTCATCTGTTAAAAAGCAGAATGGCATTTATTACCAATTGCTCACTTTATGGGACAAAAGAAACAGGAAGCCTAATAAAGTTAGTTAATTTTTTTCTCTTTTATGGCTCCAGTAACTGCACTAAATATTCCTTCTGCTTTTCTTATGTAGTTGGGAGACTGCTCTGAACTTGGTGTTCAGAGGTTTCAGCCAACTCATTTGCTCCTGCTTCAGAAGGAAAAGCTGGAGAGAGAGGGGGGTTCTGAGAACCATTCTCAGGAACTGCAATGCTAAGGCCTCACAGAGTGACTGCATAGTTTACAAAATAAAGGAGGCAACTTTTTAAAAGATCCACCAGGGGTAGGCAGCTTCTCTGGAATAATTTTTCTGAGATGATTTTGAAGGACTCTGCTTTTAAGACAGGTGAATAAAAAGACTTGTGTGCTAAAGAGAGAGGCTGTGGACTTAGACCTGAGACACATTAATTGCACAAACTAGGATAACACCTGGGGATAGGCAGATGGCCTATTTCAGCTCTGGTCCATTTGTCCCCACCCTGTATGTCCTGCTAATATGATCCATCAGCTACATAAGGGCTCTGAAGTGCCTATTGTGAACAACACTCTGTTTTCGTCACAAAACACCACACTACAATGTGAAAGGTTTTATGTTTAAATCCCAACTCTACACTGAAAGCCCTTCAAAGCCAATGTTGTCAAAACAATTTCTTAAGATGATAGAGTTCTACAACCCACTGCCCAGAAGGTCCACCGGGCATGTGTGATTAAAGAGCACTTCAATTTTCAGTTTTATACAATTTGGTTGCCTCAGAGATAATTTTGAATTGCTACTAGTTATGGTATTGATAGCTGGGGTCTAAACTATGTGAGCCATGGCCACTTTGTCTACAAGAATGTGCAGCAACAAGCTTAAGTGAAATACAGTCTGAGTTGGACTATTGGAAGATAATGGACTCTACTGCATAGAATGCCTTGCAACATATCACTTGTGCCTCTAATTTTCAGCTAGCGGATCTGGGGTCTGCAGGACAACAAAATGGGGCCACTCACAGATTGCTCTTCAATGATCTATAGAATTGGTGTCCTGGGGCTTGATATTTAACTGGAGGTGTCAGGTAGCATAAGGGTTCACATCAGCATTTGTCGTGAGGCTAAAGGGAAGCAATCCATCTTTTAGAGATTTTATTTGTCCATTGGTGGCTAAGAATGTTTTGCATGAGTAAACCTATTAACTGTTTCATATGAGTGAATATTTGCAGGCGGTTAGAAAATTCTGAGTTAAGCTAAGGAAAAATGTCCCTCTGTGGAGTTTTGTGGATGACAAATGCCCTGAATTTTCATTGAGAGGATTTATAGACAATAGTTACTAACTATGTGGGTGTATTACTGGGCAGGTTCTCATCAACCGGAGGATCTATTCAAGGGTGGCACAGAACATCTAAGAATCAAAGAAGAGTTCTTTTAATACAGAATTATACAAAAACAAAACCGAAGTACTTCAACAGTATCAGCCACAGGCATTATCATGCAGAGTCTTGGATTCTCAGCCCCAGAACTTAATGATCACCCCATTTCTATCCCCCTTTAGTGTTTGAAATTCCACCCACACTTTGGTTTGGGCTTGAATTTCTCAAGTAAGGAAATCTAGAATCTGATCTATTGTCAGAAAGAACTCCATATAGGACTAAGAAAGAGCTCGTGGTATCTGAGAAGAGTTCTGCCATGTTTGATTTGTGAGGTGTAAAATAATACAACTGAAAGGTTTTGGGAAGACTCACCTAAACAGAAATTCAGTGTGGTGTATTCCCTTCCGCTGGCTCAGCTTTCTCAGCTCTTAGGGAAAACTGATGAGCCGTGACCTCATGCAGTGCCTAGCCCCACAGTGGTCACAGTAGTAGTTGTACCAATAAAGCTAGTCTTAACTTTCTGGATCTATAAATGTTTTTAACTACCATTAGTATTCTCAATTTCCTTTACCCACATTTGTAAACATGTGGACATGTGCCAGGACACTTCCCCAGATTCAGCATTTTTCCTCTTTGATGTCGTTCATGTGTTGAGTTTCAGGTGCTGATAGCATTTATATAGTAATGGCTTGATTTTCCTACAACTGTCTGACCCTGGAAACAGCAATGCAAATAAAATCTACAATCAACCCACTTCTGCCTCAATTTCCATAATGCTGTTGATGATCCTCAGAGGTGGTATCACTACAAAAAAAGTGTTGACTTTTAAGGATGACTATGAGTCAGATCCTGTGTTAAAAATCTTAACACACATAATCTTCACAGAAACTCTATAAAATGGTTATTGCTCTCACATTTCTACATTTGAGAAATCAGAAAGTTGAGCAAGGTAATTTAAGTAATTGTTCCAAGAATCTAAGACTCAGCTTATGGGGAATCTACCACAGTTTTCCATTTATACCATAAAGATGTTGAATTCAAGATCTGAAGTCATAAAAGGTTCTCATCCAAAGACAGAGAGGATGGTAAGAGAACCATCCTCTGTGTTACAGTCAGGGCAATATAGTCTTGATCTGTAATGGAGAAAGAGAACAACATGGAGCTAGAGGAAAGTACTTGAGGGGAGGTAGGAGCCATAGGATTCAGTGCTTGTTTGGATGTGTGATCATGAAACTTCCCACTAAAGGATGCAACATGGGAAAGGATAACAATGCTAATGGACATCAGAGATCACAGGAAAACCTTAAAAATGTATAAAATGTTTGAAAATCAGGACATTGGGCAAACAAATAGTTATTGAAATGTAAATACATATTTTTCTTTGTGTGTGACTCTCTCTCAGGGTTGGGGACATGCACATGCACACACATAGAGAGATGCTTGCAGAGGTCATAGACATTGCGTCTCCTGGAGCTGGAGCTACCTGACATGGGTGCTGGGAACCTAATTCAGTCCTCTGCAGGAGCAGTAGTACATGCTTTTAACATGTGAGCCATCTCTCCAGCCTCATAAAACATTTTAACAGGAAGAAATATATCAATTTCATGTGAATAGATTTAACTTTTCTATCATCAGAAGTGGAACATGTGAGAAGAGGGAGTTGGAGGCCTGACATCCAAGATCTAAAATGGGCCCTATAAAGGTGTTCATATTCATGATTAAATTTCAACCTGAGATAGTTGGTCTTTCCTTGTCCCTAAACATGGTGATGTAGTCAGAGGGTCTCTCTTCTGCTGACTTCTACTTCAGGCTCCAGCATTGGAAGTGAATGTCTCAAAGCCATACACACACGTGTGGGTTCTGCATTCTGAGTGTAGATGAGTTTCAAATTTCTCAGCCAACCAAAAGTGGACATTATTTTCTGAGCACCTATGAAACAAAGGCATTGTTCAAGTAGTTTCCATTAATTAGCTGATTTACTCTTTGCTTGACCTATGAGATGGGTGCTATTGAAACTGTACTTTAAAGATGTCAAAACATAGATCAAAGAACATGCCCAGTAGTAAACAGGTCAAGATTGAAATGCCAGCAGGATGATGCCAAGGTCCATAATTTAAAGTAGTTAGTTTATTTCAACAAGTCTTGATTGAGTTTCTTGTTTGTGGTGTTTTGTTCATGAGAGTCTATAACAACTACTCTAAGGTGAAATAGCAATGCATCATAGACAACTATACTTCAGGTTAACCAGTTGTGCTCCAAAATTCTTTAGGAAGATTGGTAGTAAAGGAGGGACAGTGACCTCTTTAAGGTCATTCAGTCAGGACATGGTTTGATTCAATCCTTGGTCTCATTTCACTGATCTTTCAAAGTTATGATGAAGCACATGAAAAACTCTGCTCTACAAGCACATGATGTATTTATTATTGTTAATATCATTCCTATCCCAGAAGGCAAAATGTTTTTCACACAATAGGTGGCTGACAGACATGTTCGGGATATAAAAAGTGGACCTAGAAATATAATTTAAAACTCAAGGTCTTAGGTCTGAGAGGTTTTTTTTTTTTTTGTGAAATATATGTGAAAGGTATTTTTGCAGGGCCAACATTCCATTAGTACTTCAAATCATTAATCATATTTTGTGCTCAAAGTCAACTCAATGCCTTTGTCTGTAAACTTTTAATAGATTGGAAACAGGTGACCTGCTTCCTGGACTCTCCTTCAAGTACCAAGGCACTTGAGGGAAAAGCAACAGCAAATTTGTTGCTCTGGCCCAGTCTAATGAAGACCTGCACTGCCCCCATGAACTTCACCTTGGAATCAAGCATATGTTTTTAAAATGCACAAGGCTCAGGCTAAAGAAGTCAGCCAGAGAAAGAAGACTACCATTTCAGAAGGAAACAAGGGTTCTCCAAGGACTGAATGGAGAACTGAAAGAAATGGAGACCAAACTCATTTTTCACAATTTCAGAATTACAGAGCATGAAGCAAGGATTTCCATCCCAGTTCTGATAATTCCATTACTGGAGAAAAAGCAGTCACTAGCACCCCCATCTGCTTTGGTGGAACAGTGGACTCTCACTCAGGTTGGACGAAGTGTCTTAATATTTCGAAAGCGTTTACCATTTCAGCCAGAGAGGCTCTGTCAATTACTATCTTAAGAAATGTTACAAATGTGTCTTCAAATATCCGTTCTATCCCTGCTTCATTCTGATAGATAAAATGCTGTTAGCAGGGTAGTGATAGACAATGGAGCCCAGGTACAGATTTTCATGTTTCACATTCTCAGAGATTCAGGAAACAATCATGATCTTGAAGATGAATAAGTTATTTAGTCTCTCCGAGCCTTCTTTCTCCTTGAAAATCAGTAATTAGGCTGGGGAAATGACTATGCTGGTATAAAAGCTTCCTATGCAAGCATTAGAACCTGGGGTCAAATCCCCAAAACCCACACAAAAAACCAGGCATGGTCATACATGCCTGTAACTCTGTAACATGGAGGGAGAGAGAAGACAGGAGGGTCGCTGGACTTGCTGGTAGCCAGGCGAGCTCCAGGATCAATGAGAGAGAGAGAGCCTGACTCAAAAGAATAAAGTGGAGAATAATAGAGAAACATCCTTCGGGGCCTCCATTCACACAGACACAGCATGCACCTACACACACACACACACACACACACACACACACACACACACACACACAC
>CAJQZJ010034331.1:3639738-3659185 GCA_907164525.1 Lophiomys imhausi
CACACACACACACACACACACACACACACACACACACACACACACACGCATGCACGCACCGCACACACGCACACCCATACGGGGGACAGGGGTGGTGAGTGAACAACATGGAGGGTGTGTGAAAAGGATGTATGGAAACTTAATACTTTGCAATCCAACCTAAAAATAAAATTAGATGACATAGAACAAATGTGATATGAAAAAAGGGGTAATATTTAGGGTTAAAGTTTGAAGTAAAGGTAGGTATGAGGAGATGTGGAGAGGATGAGGTAGGGTATTGGTTAACAAAAATGAATTATATATGAATAAGCATTATGGGAAACCTACTACTTTACAAGATATAATTAATTTTCAAAATACAACTTTAATGTGTTTATATGGAGGTGCCCTTCACAGGTAAATAATACTCCAGAAGACGTGGACTATTCAACAAAAATCTCAGTGCCAGGTATGAGAAAGCTCACTACCTGTTATTGTTAAGGCACTTATAGGGATTCCCAAAACAACATAGACTGTTACCTTTGCTCCTGATTGTCCACCATAACTAGACGGTAAGATCCCACTGCTGAAAACACCCACACCTGGATTGCAGGACAGAGAAATCAGTCTTGACCTGACCTGAAAATGTTCTCCCCTACTCACTAGCTTTTCGTGGTACCAGAAAGTACTATGCAGATCCTGAGGTAGAAAAGATAGCAATGGTCTTACCCAGCACAGGACTCTGATTGCAACAATACTGACCTGTCAGACAAGATGTGCTCACTGTACAACAATAGCATGACTGTTTCTAGAGTAATCTACCATTTCCTAATTGAATTTCAGTCTTTCCCCTAGTAAGAAATTTAACCTAGTACTCTAAACCTGGTCAAAGCCCACAGCTGGAGAGTTTGTAGATCCTACCTATTGTTGTCATTTCAATAAATGAACATGTTATCAAGCTGCCTTCTAAAGATTATGTGTGAGTGTGAGGGTGTGTGTATACATAGTCAATAGTGCTAAGAAAAAAGGACTGTCAGTGCTCATTTCTAAATAGGAAATCTATATTAATCCCTTCCCCAGGTTTCATGGACCATCACAGAAGAGGGAGTAGAAAAAAAATAAGAGATGGAGGAGAGAAAAGAATACTGTTAAATATCATCTTCAGAACATGGCATGGTACTGCCATAACCAGGGCTACCTGTACAAGACCTAGTGAAATCAGGCCAGTCAAAAGTCCTACATGGCTGAGGGAAGATTATACAAAATTTCACTCTGAGATGAGAAGCTATTTACAACTGATGGCTTCTGGGAATCAGAATAGTTGTTTTTACCTGAGAATGTGGCCACTGCTGAGTTGTCCATACTCCAATGGAGAGCTCCACACTCATGAATACACAGGCAGCACCAATGGATACAATGGTTTTATTTTGTTTTGTTTTTGTTTTTAAAGGAGAAGGACATGCCACTGAAGAGAAGATATGTTGAAAAGGCAGGGAAGAGTAGGAAGGAAAAATTGGGGAGTAGATACAATCATAATACACTACATACATGTATGAAATTCTCAGAGTATTTGAGTTAAAAATAAAAGTAAAAGTGATAGAACGATAATAAGCTGAGGAACATTAGTACCTACCTCATACTGATGCTTCAAAGATGAAATGGTTTAGTGTGTATAAAGCCTTACCCTTTATTCCAGATCAGACATGTAGAAAGCATGTCATCTGTCTGTAGATTAAGAGCTAATTGTGGAAAAGTACCAGTGTACCCAGAGGCAATGAAAGCAGCAAAGATGGTGCAAAAGAGACACTGAAAGCCTGTTGCTAAAATGATACACCCACCCTGACTCTTTAAGATGGCAACAACTCTCACCAAAGTATTCTGCATTTCCTGGAAATGGGCAATTCTCTTCAGATTGTCTGCTGTAGGTAGTTGTTTGGATATAACAATCTGTTTTTAATCCTGTGTGTAAATGAATACTGAGGTGAGTTGATGGGTGCATGCTAATCTAAAATAAGTGAATACATTTGAATTAATCATATCTTCAGTCTATGTAAATTGATGATTTATAATGATATTAGCACAAATTGCAATGATAAATCACTTCAGAATTAAACCCAGCACTCTTAAGGCTGCAAAGACTCTGGAGATTTGAACATAACTTTGAGATAATTTTAAAATGCAGATTGCCCACTGAGTTTTGAGGGTGAAGGTAGAGGACACGAAGACCTCCGGTCAAAAATGAAATGCACTCTTTTGAAGGAGCAATGGTAACAGAACCTGCAAGGTCGCAAAAATAAGAGAACAGGAAGATAAAGCCAATAAAACAAGCTCATTCCACATTTCAGAGCTCATTTTTCTGGTTTGAGACAGAAGACCTTCAGACTGCTATCCACTACCACAGGCAGACTTGATCTAAGGTAAGGAGGATAAGATGATACTGGCTCTTCCAGATGTGGGTGGCCTTTGGGTAAAATAATTTTGTCAAAAAAATGAGCTTGATTGCTTTAACCTTGAAGGATTAGGATCAGTGTGAGGGTTAAATGAAAATATGAAGTTTCTGTAATTTATGGGACACTTGTAAATGTTATTATTACTATAAATCATTGTCATCAATGCTATTTTGGTTTCACAGAGGTGAAAGTCATGAAACAGGTTTAAGAAGAAAGAAGGGAGAAGTGTAAAAATGAGTAACATGCAAAATAGGTGGGCAGAGACTCACAAAATGAGAGGAAGAGAATAACTATGGGGAGGACAGACTATGGTGACCAAGTCTCAGCATCTCTGTCCATTCTGAAAAGAAGACATTGCAGACTTTACACAGCATCTCCTTTACTGACTGTAGACTTAGCCATCACTCTTGTTTTCTTACATATAAAATTAGAAAAGTTCATGTGCAGAGAGCTACATGAAGATAAGAAATTTATCATTATCTGGGGGAATAAAAACAAGAAAAATCCATAAAATAAGCAGCCTCTGCAGAGAAGAAGTACTGTGTAGAAACACGATTACCACCTGTGGCTACCCTGAAGCTAAGGTAAGAAAACCTTCTCTGACATTAAAGGTTACAATTCTTATCTGTAATTTTAGAAATGAAAGCACTAATTCCCCTGGGATTGAATTGTAATGTTAAATTATCTGTATGATGACATCATTTGGAGACTTAAGAAGGAAATGTGGTAGGAGAGAATGGACATATGTCTTGGTGATTAAAGTATTTGCTGGGCATGCAAGAGTGGAATTTGGATCCCCTTTAACAACAGAAATACTCAGTATGTGTCATGAGTCACCGGGAATTTGAACCTGGGAGAAGGACACAGCAAACTAGGTAGAGAGACTATCCATATCAACTAGCTTAGGGTTCAGTTGAGAGACTCGATAAATGTGTAATTTATAGAGCAATTGAGAAACATCTTCAATGTTACCCGTGGCCTACACACATATATGTGCATACACACAGACACACAAAAATTATGCATGAACACACATGCAAACACACAATAAAAGAAAAATAAATACAGAAGATGTTGTGAAATATTATTCCATATTTATCATGACTGGAACAGGAGACTGGATATCAAGAAATCATCACAGTCTGCCAGTGTATAACCTGGGAGGAAATATCTGTGAACATGTTGCAAAAGGAAATACTACAACTATCCTCCTAAGGGTTGGGAGTGAAGCTAATTACATAACTATGAGATTGCTATAATGCCTATTTTTTTAATAATTTATTTTTTATTTCTTCAAGTTACATCTCAATCACAATCCCCTCCCTACTCCCCCCTCCAGTCCCACCCTTCCACCCTCCTCCCCCTCAACCCCCCCATCCTCTTCCCTTCTTCTTTTTTTTTTTTTTTTTAGTTTAAGGTATTTCTTTTTCCCCCCAACAACTCTCCCTTTCAGTCCAAAAAATGATTCTTTTTCTTATAACTATAAATACAATACAAAACAACGAAATAAATAGGCTACAATTATAAGAGTTATATGGCTTAGCATACATTCCCAATGTCCAGGCCATATGTATTTGGCCCTGACTTTAACATTCTACTATCTAACCATCTCCATGAGTTTAAAGTTCTATATCTAACTCAGCTTTCATACTAACTTGCCTCATAATTTTAAAAATATCTTCTTAGCTCTTGGCAAGAAAAACCCCTTGCTTCAACTGTAGACAGACTTCTGTCCAAAAAGGACAAAACTTGGAAGCAGATAAGTCGACAGCCTAGCTCTGCCAAGACAGGGTAGGTAAGTCCTTCATAATTCCTGCTCTACAATCAATGTCTGTCAGAGAAATGGGGACAAATGGCTGAAGATTGATGCTGTAATGTATGGAGAGAAAATGGGAACTGTCCAGGCAGCCACTGGTATGTCATTTTTTAGTTTTGGAAGCTGCAGGTCCTGCACTTCCTATATAATCAGATATATTTATCCCTCTCAGGTCTCTGAGGTGGTTGAAGAATAGATAGCTAGAGTCTCATAGTTAAATTTTGAGTTGTTTAGGAATCAAGAGGGTGTTCTGGATCTAAGAAGATATAATGCCTATTTTTATTAATTAAGTTATTGATTTACTTTATATCCCAATTGCAGAACCTGTTCATATGTTGAGGTCTAGCCCTCAATATGATGGTATTTGGAAATTGAGCTTTTAGAAAACAATTTGGTTTAAATTAAGTCACGAGGATGCAGCCTCATGATGGAATTAATTCTCTTATAATAAAAGGAATATATAAGAGCTCTTGAAAGAAAAAAAATCCATCATCGCATACTCTCTCTACCATGTGAGAACACAAAGGAAAGACAGATACCTTTGAGAGAGAACATGGAAGGAGACGGAGGATCCACCCACTATAAGCCAAACAACTAACAATGTCGTCTTGGACTTTCCAAAATTAACACTGTAAAAGTAAATAAATATCTGAGGGGAGCACTAGAGAGGGGAAAGCAGGATACATGTGATATGAAGGGGAAATGGGCTTTTAATTGGGGAGGTGAATGGGAGGTCAATACAGAAGGAAAAGGAGAGAGGAGGAGAAAGCACTATGAAGGATGCTTGAAAAGGCCATGAGGATCTTATTATTTATTTTTATTTATTTTATAAATAAAAATCATATTATTTTTATTTATTTAAAATTACATATAATACATATAAGTGTGTGTATGTTATATGTCATGCATTTGCACTGATATCACAAGAGCTATAGAAAATATAACAAAAATTCCAATACCAGGTATGAGAAGTCCCCTTTAGAGTTGTTGGCCAGGATAGTTCAAGAGTCTCAAAAAGCAAGTAGGCTATTGATGTTGTCTTTGGTTGCTACCCAGAGGTTGAAGGTAAATCCCCATTGCTGAAGACATCATGCATTTCAGAAAAAGGACTGAGAGGATCGGAACTGGCTGGACCTGACCCCTCTGTGTGTGTGTGTGTGTGTGTGTGTGTAAAAGAATAGCAATTAATGAAAAGGAGGTAATGAATTTGAGAGGGAAAAGGAAAGAAATATGGGAGAGGTCAGAAGGATGAAAGAAGTGGGGAAAGTATGTAATTGTATTTTAATTACAAAATAAAAAAGAAGTATCTGTTCTTTAAGGCAAACCACCAGCATTTTGTTATAGTAGTCTGAATACACACTTCTGACTGTCACTCTCAAGAACTGGGGAACAAACTCATAGGACCTCACCTTTAAGTTAGCATCCTTTTCTTGATTGTATAAGTCTAGCTACACGTAAATATTCCCTTTCTCTGTCTCTCATACAAACACATATAAATGTGCAAGCAAATTTTAATATAAGTTATAAAATAACAAATAGTAACAAACGGTTTATTCATTTTTTCTAAAATCCATACTTCCAGATGCTTTAAACTTACAATAAGCCAAAATAAAATATTCTCTTCTAACTAAAAATTATACTTCTGTCTGTGCTGGCAAATTGACAGAGGATGACCTATGTCCCAATTTTTCCTAGCAGTTATCTATTGCAAGAATTTCCTAGTTTTGATTCTAATCAGCAAACTATCACTAAATAAGTGATTTTTCAATGGGGCCAAAACATACTTGAAAGGTCAGTCAAATTTTCAAAGCCACAAAGCAGATTTGTTTAAAGATACCTTCCTTAGAAACACTCTCCAGGGTAGTCTGAGAAGCAAGTACAAATGCTTGTTTCATCACAATCTGAAGCAGAGGTTAAAATTAGAAGAAATCTGCATGTCCATCAGTGGGAGCTGGATAGGCAAAGAGGGCTTTCGGTGGATGTTGTTCAATTTTTAATGGGGTAACTATAAATACTTGATGTTCAAAAAGCATTTCTGAGTAAAAGAAAAATTCAAAAAGTCTGATAAATGTAAAAATATATTGCTTTTCACATCAAAAGAAAAGTAAACACAAAATAACAGTATTGGGCATGAATTCTCTTTTGTACAGAAGCACATTTTAAAGGAGTGGGGAGTAGTGGTTAAGCATGCAGGGTGGCTTAGTTTTAAAGTAAGAAACTTAAAATGGCAGGAGGGTGGAGAAAAGACGTTTAACCCTTTTAAAACTTCAGTTTTAACAAAGATACATACGTAGTATTGTGCAACTAAAATACTAATCCTCAAACCTCATATTTGAAGCTACAATGGCCAACAAACTTCCCTTCAAGGGACAGCTTTGAAATCCAGGGATCCCTCAGTCACCTTCATTTCTTCTCAGCTGGCTACAGATCTAGGCAATTATCATGGTACCCCCGAAGCTTGCTAGAATTTATAAAACTGTTACCCAAGTACTATAGGACAACATCCACAAGAATCCTGAATGCAATGTCTCTGCCTTCTACCTATGGAATCAGGGCATCCTCCTGGCATAATACATATGTGTTCGACCACCAAGTCATCACATCAATGTATCCACCAAATCTCATTGTTCCAAGTTTAATGGGGATTAAATTCACATGCATAATTCAATGACATTCAGTCAGACTCAATCTCCAGCCCCTGTAAGTATACTTTTTTGGGTTACATTATTGGGTTCTTATATCTACTACCCTTCCAACCCTTATTCCACACTAATTCTTTCTAATCCCCCCAACAGTAGGTAGGAGAGAAAGAAGGCTAGAGGGAAAAGGGCTTAGACCTCTTTAGACTATCTCCTGCTGCTTAGAGGCCTCAAGTTCCTAGAGGCAAATCTAATCTTTGTTGTCAGAATAACCAGGAATCCAGCAAACCATCAAACCAACAAACAGCAGCAGGACAGCAGCACCAGGGACCAGCAGCAGTAGCACAGGCAACAGCAGGGACAGCAGCAGCCACCCGTTTGTGCAACTCCAGCCCCTCTCTGGGCTCTGGCATTCCAAACTATCCTCAGCCAACAAAATCACACCCCTGCCAGAGCATGAGTTGAATTATAGTCAGCCGCTGTGGACAATCTGAAGCAGCACCATATCCCACACCTGGAATCAAAACAAAAACATATTCCCCATAACATAACTGTTTTTTTTAATGTTTATTTATTACTTCAGGTTGCATCTCCATCACAGTACCCTTTTTACACAACTCTCAGTCCCACGTTCTCCCTATCCATCCCACTCCTCTGGAGTGGAGTGTCCCTACATAACAGTCCCCCACCCCAGTTCAGCAGTCATATGAGGGCCAAGAGCCTCCTCATACACTGGGGGCCTGAAAGGAAGCACCACTAGGGCAAAGTGTCTCATTGACAGGAAAAAAGTCTATGTTCAAGTTCCCTTTGGTGCACTGGTTGTAGTATAGTTATCCTGTACTATATGGCTAAAATCTGATTATAAGTGTATAGATGACATGTGCATCCTTCTGAGTCTGGGTTAGCTCACTCAGGATGAGCTTCTCTAGTTCCATCCATTTGGCTGCAAATTGCATGATTTCCTTGTTTCTGATGGTTGAGTAGTATTCCATTGTGTAGATGTACTACAGTTTTTTTTTCCATTCCTCAGTTGAGGGACATCTGGGTTGTTTATAGTTTCTAGATATTACAAATAAACCTGCTATGAACATAGACGAGGAAACTTCCTTGTGATTTGGTGAGGAATCATTTGGATGTATACCCAGAAGTGGTATGGCTGCGTCTTGGGGGAGAGCTATTCCAAATTTTCTAAGATATTGCCAGACTGATTTCCATAGTGGTTGTACCAACTTGCACTCCCACCAGCAATGGAGGAATGTTCCACTTTCTCCACAGTTTTTTTTTTTAAATACTACAAAGAGGGTTTATTAAATTGACTTACACAGTGCATGCTAGGTAGTCCAACAATGGACTCATGCTGAAAAGATTAAGACCCTGCAGCTTCTCAGGACATAAGGGTAGATGCATCACCAGTCCTGATGTCTCCACAGTTTTTTAAGAAATCAAAATTCTCACTACAAGTCCCTTCCCTCCCAAGAAGTGGAATGATCAAGTAGTTATCACATGGTAGAAAATCCCATGTTGTAACTGGGATCCTGATATTTTTTCCCACTTCTGTTAACCAGTGGCATGGCTGAGTTTAAAGTTCAAGGCACTAGAATATTATATGGTTAAGGATGTCAGTACTCACAAGGAAAAGAATTTGGAACCCTTTAAGATTTGCTGTAGCAGTCTAAAGGTATCCAGAACTTGTAATGTACCGTGGCCTTTGCTAAGCAGTTCATATATTAAATGAAGTTGAGTTAGAAGATGTTGAAGATCAAGAAATTTGATCCTACACAGGTCAAAAGTCAAAACAATTAGTGAATTATTAGAATCTAGGTTTGTATCTAAAACTTCCTAAATACAGACCCTTTACTATTAAACCCAAACTTAAGTAGATTTTGTCACTCATTCACACTTTGCTAAGTCTGTAAAGTTAAACACTCATATGACATTTGGAATGTCCAATTAATGTCATATAACTCCCCTTATCTCTAAGTGTTATATTCTATAATATTTGTTGCTACTGATTCAAAATGCCTGGTTTTGAATTCCAGTTATATGTGGTTAAAAAGGATAAGTTACCACTATGTTCTTCCTTAATTTTATCATCTGTAAAAGAATAAAAGTAATATATCTGAAAAGATTAATATCTCCCTTGAATATTATGTAGATTAAATGAGAGAATAACTAATAATTATTTTTACAAAACTAACCAAGATTTGCACAGGGCTCATGCTATACCACACAATATTCAAACCACTTCTCATAGCTTATCTCATTTAATCCTTAAGAGACCTCTAGGGACAATACTGTTACTTTTCTACACTTTAAGAACATAAAGACTTACACATGACTCCCAGATCTCCACCTAATGTTTGGCTGTGTGTCTCAGTATCTGTTTCAGAGAGAGGAAGAATAGAGGGATCTACAGCGGACAAGAATGCCATATGAAGACCAACAAAAACAACCAACCTAGGCCCCTTCAGGTTTACAGAGACTGAGATACCAACCAAAAAAAAAGTATTTATAAACTATACCTAGGCCTCCTACACATATATAGAAAACATGCAATGTGGTCTTCATACAGAGCCCTTAACGAGTGAAGCTGGGGGATGTCTGTGTCATAGACTCTGTTGCCTGTTAGTGTAACACTTTACCCTAGCTGGGCTGCCTTCTCAGGCCCCAGGGCAAAAGGAAACTCTTAGCCCTCAGGTAACTTGATGAACTGAAGTGGGTCAATATGTGGGGGGATCCCCTCATCCAAGGAGAAGGAGGGAAAGTTGGGAGGGTGGGACTGGGTGGGGAGGAGGGAGAGGGCTGAAATGGGGAAGTAACTTGAATAAATTTTGTTTTAAAAACAGAGACTGATATGTATATAACTTAACCAACTTTCCTCAGTTCTCAGAGTAGTAAATAGCAAAATGGGATCCTAATTGAGCAACTTGCTTCTTGGTATAAACTTTTTTTTAATAAATAAATTGATTTATTTGTTGCTTCAGGTTACAACTCCATCATATTGTCCTCTTTCCCCCCTTCTCAGCACTGCCATCCCACCCTCCACCCACTAACCCTTCAATCCCACTCCTCTGGAGTGGAGTGACCCTACATAACAGTCCCTCACCCCAGTTCAGAAGTCATATAAGGGCCAAGAGCCTCCTCATACACTGGTGGCCTACAAGGCAGTACCACCAGTGAAAAGTGTCTCATTGCCAGGGAGAGAAAACTAAAAAACAAACAAACAAAAAGTCTATGTTCATTTTCCCTTTGATGCGTTGGTTGTAGTATAGATATCATGTACTATATAGCTAAAATCCTACTATAAGTGGATAGATGCCATGTGCATCCTTCTGAGTCTGGGTTAGCTCACTCAGGATGAGCTTTTCTGGTTCCATCCATTTGGCTGAAAATTGCATATTTCATTGTTTCTGATGGCTGAGTAGTATTACATTGTGTAGATGTACCACAGTTTTTTGACCCATTCTTCGGTTGAGGGACATCTGGGTTGTTTCCAGTTTCTAGCTATTACAAATAAGGCTGCTATGAACATAGATGAGGAAACTTCCTTATGATTCCGTGAAGACGCATTTGGGTGTATACGCAGAAGTTGTATGGCTGGGTCCTGAGGCAAAGCTATTCCAAGATTTCTAAAATATCGCCATACTGACCTCCATAGTGGTTGCACAAGCCTGCACTCCCACCAGCAATGGAGTAGGGTTCCCCTTTCTCCACATCCTCCCCAGCATGTGCTGTCATTTGAGCTTTTGATCTTAGCCATTCTGACAGATGTGAGATGTAATCTCAGAGTCATCTTGAGTTGCATTTCCCTGATGATTAAGGATGTTGAGCATTTCTTCAAGTGTCTCTCAGTCATTAGGGATTCCTCCTTTGTGAATTCTCTATTTAGCTCTGTCCCCCATTTTTTGATTGGATTATTTGGTTTCTTGGCATTTGATTTCTTGAGTTCTTTGTAGATTTTGGATATTAGCCCTCTGTCAGATGTAGGGTTGGTGAAGATTGTTTCCCAGTCTGTAGGCTGCCATTTTGTTTGAATGACAGTGTCTTTTGCCTTACAGAAGCTTTTCAGTTTCATGAGATCCCATTTATTGATTGTTTGTCTCAGGTCCTGAGCAGTTGGTGTTCTGTTCAGGAATTTGTCACCTGTGCCAATGAGTTCGAGGGTTTCTCCCACTTTTTCTTCTAGTAGATTTAGTGTGACTGGCCTTACGTTAAGGTCTTCCTTTGATCCGCTTGGACTTAAGTTTTGTACAAGGTGATAAGTATGGGTCTAATTTCATTCTTTTACAAGTGCACATCCAGTTGGACCAGCACCATTTGTTGAAGATGCTGTCCTTTTTTCCATTGTGCAGTTTTGGCTTCTTTGTCAAAAATTAGGTGGCCATAGGTATGTGGGTCCATTTCTGGGCCTTCAATCCAATTCCATTGATCTACTCATCTGTTTCTATACCAATACCATGCTGTTTTTACTACTATTGCTCAGTAGTACAGCTTGAAATCTAGGATGGTGATACCTCCAGATGTTTTTTTATTGTACAGGATTGATTTAGCTATTCTGGGTTTTTTTGTTGTTCCATATTAAATTGAGAATAGCTTTTTCCAGGTCTATAAAGAATTGTGTTGTTTTTTTGATAGGAATTGCATGAATCTATATATTGCTTTTGGTAGGATGGCCATTTTTATTATGTTGATCCTACCTATCCATGTGGTATAAACTTTTTAACAATTGTCTGATTTCATACCTGTTATGGTGTTTGGTGTTATTTCCCAGAAGTCACACAGTAGTGATGTCCTCACTAGGATTCTCTACTGGACTTGTTAACTCCAAGTCTGGGAAAGGACAACTGAATGACACAAAACCAGATGAGGACTTGAGGATGCTCCTCTGAAAAGAAGACTTGAAACACTAGGCTGTGGGGCTCCACTCATGTCATCCTCTAAATATGGATTAAAACAAACAGCTCTCAAGAGATCTACTTGAGAAGCCCTAACCTATAACATTTAAAGTCGTGTCATTCGAGCATCTGCTGTCTCTGAAAAGACAAATCTGAATGGCTCTAAACAAACAAAATAGAGCTGGAGATGAAGGGGTAGTCATCAGCTTTCCAGCCTGAGGCATAGAATATAAGGATCAATTCTATCTAACTATCTATCTATCTATCTATCTATCTATCTATCTATCTATCTATCATGTATCTATCTATCTCCTCTCTCTCCTCTCTCCTCTCTCCTCTCTTCTCTCTGTCTCTCTATGTATCTATCTGTCTCCTCTCTTTCCCCTCCCTCTTCTCTCTCTCTCTCTCTCTCCTTCAATCTTTCCCTTTCCATGTTGCAAAGGAAAAACCAAGTAACTGAAATACAAAACTGCCTTACTTCGAGTTCCTAAAACTTAACTTAATGCATTTTATAGTCCAGTATTTCATCATATCTGATCTGCTAGTTCCTCTTGCCAAAGGGTATTTTGGTTTCAGTTGTGTAAAAGTGTAGCAGAGAGAAACTAATTAGAAATCAAACACTATCCTCACCCAGCATTTTCTTGGCCTATGCACCCAAAAGTCAATTTTTCAGGATAAATTGAAATCAGGCTAAAGGCACAGAACTGAGTTCTTATGGTCAAGGATGATAAAGATGGAAAGTTCTCCCATGCTCATGGATACGTAGGATCAACATAATAAAAATGGACATCTTGCCAAAAGCAATATACAGATTCAATGCATTTCCTATCAAAATACAACCACAATTTTTTTTAGCCCTAGAAAAAGCAATTCTCAACTTCATATGGAATAACAAAATACCCATAATGGCTAAATCAATCCTGTACAATAAAAAAACAAACAAACAAACAAACAAAAAAACCTCTGGAGGCATCACCATCCCAGATTTCAAGCTGTACTACAGAGCAATAGTAATAAAAACAGCATGGTATTGGTATAAAAACAGACCAGTAGATCAATGAAATAGAATTGAAGGCCCAGAAATGAAACCACTCACCTATAGTCACTTAATTTTTAACAAAAAAGCCAAAACCATACAATGGAAATGAGACAGCATCTTCAGCAAATGGTGCTGGTCTAACTGGATGTTGACATGTAAAAGAATGAAATTAGACCCATACTTATCACCTTGCACAAAACTTAAGTCCAAGTGGATCAAAGACCTTAACATAAGACCTGACACATAAATCTATTAGAAGAGAAAGTGGGAAAAACCCTAGAACTCATCAGCACAGATGACAACTTCCTGAACAGGACACCAACAGCTCAGGACCTGAGACCAACAATCAATAAATGGGACCTCATGAAACTGAAAAGCTTCTGTAAGGCAAAAGACACTGTCATTCGAACAAAACGGCAGCCTACAGATTGGGAAAAAAATCTTCACCAATCCCACATCTGACAGAGGGCTAATATCCAAAATTTACAAAGAACTCAAGAAATTAAATGCCAAAAAACAAATAATCCAATCAAAAAATGGGGAACAGAGCTAAACAGATAATTCACAAAGGAGGAATCCCTAATGGCTGAGAGACACTTGAAGAAGTGCTCAGCATCCTTAATCATCAGAGAAATGCAACTCAAGACGACTCTGAGATTCCATCTCACACTTGTCAGAGAGGTTAAGATCAAAAACTCAAATGGCAGAACAAGCTGGTGAGGACGTGGAGAAAGGTGAACACTCCTCCATTGCTAGTGGGAGTGCAAGCTGGTGCAACCACTATGGAAATCAGTCTGGCAATATCTTAGAAATCTTGGAATAGCCCTACCTCAAGACCCAGCCATACCACTTCTGGGTACACATCCAAATGATTCCTTACCAAACCACAAGGACAGTTCCTCATCTATGTTCATAGTAGCCTTGTTTGTAATAGCTAGAAAATGGAAACAACCCAGATGTCCCTCAACTGAGGATTGGAAAAAAAAAAAACAACCTGTGGTACATCTACACAATGGAATACTACTCAGCCATCAGAAACAAGGAAATCATGCAATTTGTAGCCAAATGGATGGAACTAGAGAAGCTCATCCTGAGTGAGCTAACCCAGACTCAGAAGGATGCACAAGGCATCTATTCACTCATATTTGGATTTTAGCCATATAATATAGGAAAACTATACTACAGCCAATGCACCAAAGGGAACAGGAACATAAACTTTGTTACCTGTTAATGAGACACTTTGCTCTAGTGTTGCTGCCTTGTAGGCCCCCAGTGTATTATGAGGCTCTTGGCCCTCATATGACTGCTGAACTGGGATGGGGGACTGATATGTAAGGAAACTCTACTACAGAGGAGTGGGATGGAAGGGATGGGCTTGGAGGGTGGCACTGGGAAAGGTTGAAAGAGTGTACTGTGATGGAGATGTAACCTGAAGTAATAATAAACATAAAAAAGAAAAAAATACATAAAATATTCTCATTCCACTCCCAGTAATCTGTGCTATACATGAGCAGAATTATGTCAGAAGAGTTTCTGTCCAGCATAATTCATGATAGTAAAAAGACTAGAAGTTCAACAAGGAGTAAATAATTAATTGTGTTATATTCTAAATAGAATAGATAATATACACACAGTAGATTAAATAGAATAGATGTACTATTCTACATAGTCTTCAAAATCAGTAAAACAGCACCATTTATTTTGAGTAGTATGTGTCACACTAATCCTTCTGTTAAATACAACCTCAAATCAAACAAAATATTTTCTAAAGATAAGGTTTTATAATTCTGGGCATTTATCTAAGAGAATAGATAAGGAAGTTGAAAAATATGTTTCTACACAAAACCCTTCACATCAGTGTTTATAGCAGTTTTATTCATAAATTTCAAAACTGAGAAATAATCAAGATGTCCCTCAGTAACTTAGTGTGTGAACAATACAGTGGAATATTTTATTTAGTGTTAAAGGCTATATAAGCTATCAGTCTATGCAAATAACAGAATAAAAAATTAAGTCCACCTTACTGAGTGAAAGATGCCCATCTAAAAGAGCTAGATTCTCTAAGATTTCAATTGCATAATGTTCTGTAAAAGTCAAAAGTGGGAAGACAACAGGAAGATATGTGTGGCCACCAGAATTAAATAGCAAAAGGTAGATGAGAAGGTGGATTACAGAGGACTCCTACGTCAGTGAAACCACTCTGTGTAATCATAGACAGAATAGCATCCTTGAACAAGCCCTATGGGATGTGCACAGCAAGAGGGAACCCCAGGGAGAGCAGAGGCTCTCCATGCAATGATGTCTCAGTAGGATCATCAGTACTTAGATCCATTCCTCTCTGGCAAGCTTGTGTATAGTGGGAAGGGCTGTGCTTATATGAGGCCAGAAACATACGAGAAACCTCTGTACATTTTTCTGTAAACCTTAAACTGGCCTTATGTTTTTGTTTTGTTCATTTGTTCTCTCTCTCTCTCTCTCTCTCTCTCTCTCTCTCTCTCTGTTGTGTGTGTGTGTGTGTGTGTGTGTGTGTGTGTGCACTCACACCTGTGTGTGCACACCTAATATTTTAAAACTACACAAATTATGGTTGGAGAGCTGAACTTGTTGAATACATAAGAGAATGAGAATGCAGATAAGGGAAAAAAAGAGTGAGGGGGATCAAGAATCCCAGAGACAGGAAAGTCACTGAGGTGAATCCATTGCCAATGCCAAGACCACTGTTTTCCTTTGGGATCTTGCCAGTCTGCAGCAAGAAGCACAGGGGAAAAAAGAGAAGATGGCATCATGGAGCTTGCAAAGTCCAAAGAAAAGGAAATGATACTTAATAATGATCATGGCAGCTAGGACTAGAAGGGCCCTGATCACAGAAGAGAATTACACTTGTAATTTGCCCCCATAATTGCTTTCTGACTTCTAAACTGTACAGTCATTCAGGTTCATAAAGAAAAGTCAAGTAGAAAGCAGCTGCTAAAAAGCTGAAAAGCTAAGCAGAGATTTAGGCAATCTTTATCTGATAAAGAATCAACCATCCAGTCCAGAGCCTATCACAGAAGAGAAGTAAAGTCCTTAGAGAAAGCTCAGGATTGGTTTTTATTGCTTGGGAATTTCATACATCCATGTAAGATATCTATCAAATCCATCCTCCTTGCCCTTCCTTTAATTCCATCCCCTCCCAATTTCATGCATCCCCCCCCAATTCCCTGTTAAACCTACTGGGTCCACTTGGTGCTGCCTGTATATGCATGCAGGTAGAAACATCTACTGTACTATGGGTAGCCAGCCTCTCAGGAGTTGTGTCCCTAAAGAAAACTAATTCTCCTTCACTAGCCAACTCCTCAGACAGAGGTAGAACGTCATGAGTTCCTCCTCAATCAGTAAAGGAAAATTTGTATTAAACTATATTTATTAATACCTAATAACCTATAACCTATAAAAATACCTAATACCTAACAACACTTAAACAACCGTACCCCTTTTGAAATGATATTAAGACCATGGCTTCTTGAAGGCAAACTTGTCAGTCCTCTATCAGCAAGCACAACTCAAACAGCAATCAGCAGTCTGGTTCTGGCATTATTGTGGCAGCCTCTGCCTCAAATTCAGCTTAGGTTTGAGGCTTTCTCCTCAGGCTCAGGGCCTAGCTTTGCTCATTGGCTCATTGGCTCTTGGGGCTACCCTGCTTCAACTGCTCAGCTCAGGGTTGGCCTCAGTCAGCCAAGACTGTCCACAGACACCACAGACCTTCATTTGAACTAGCTAAACCCCTGAGGGCAAGTGCTGTGCCATGTGACTTAGTCCTTAGTCCCATGGCCTTTCCTTGGCTTTGAGGCCTTACCAAGGCTAATTTGATTGTCTGGGCCTATTCTATGCCCTCATGTGACAGGGTTTAACTTCCTGTCTGTTTTTGAGGTCTTTGATGTGGCCTCAGAACTCCACTTGCCTACTTGCACCTCACCCACTCACTCGGAGGCTCTCGTCCCATGGATGGATAGATGTCTTCAGTACCCAATTTTCATGAATTTTCTCTCAGTAGGTTCTATGCCATGCCTTTTCTGCCAACCTTCTTGGACTGGCTAGTGACCAGAGCCCCTTTCCAAGACTTTTTATGTCATACTACCTCCTGGCATATGTCTTCACACCTATGTCTCTCTCACAGCTTGGTTGTCTATCATGTGGAGCTCCTCTCTCATGTGGAATTCTCTCTCTTTCTCTTGGGGCCCTCAGACTCTGCCCCCACATCCTTAAATAAGGTGTTGTCTCTTCCAGTTTCTTGAGGTAACTCACAGCTTATGGGCTCTCTCTCAATAACTGATGGCTCCTGGCCATGCCCTTCTACAAGGTGCTTTCTCCATGTCTCTCATACTCAGCTGCGGCTCCAAAAATGAGGCTTTTCATTTTGGCTCTGCCCATTTTGGCTCCCATCTTTCTAGCATCCAAACAATGCCAAGTCAAAAGCTCTTTTCAATTTCCCAGACCTTCAGAGGGCCTTCTCAATGGTTGTGCAGGATGACATGCTGCCAGGTCCAAGGTGTATCTCCATGCCCCTTAAGAGTCTGCATTTTAGAAGCCCTTAGATATTCCCTACACCAATCCATACTGGAATCTTGGTGAGCTTGATCTTTAGGGTGTTTTCTGCATTCTATCACAACCATTCTGAGTTTATGTGTGCAGCAACCCTGTTATGTCTGATAACTACTGTCTCACTGTAAATACCCACTATCTCTACTGTTATAACCTTTCTGCCTCTATTCCATGTTATCCCTGAGCCTCAGAGGGAGGGAATGTGATATGAACCTCCCATTTAGAACTTGACATTCCTCACTCCTTAATTGTCTGCGTAGTGACCAATTGTGGGACTCTGTATTAATTGACATCTAATCTACTGTTCAACAAAAATTCTCTGATAAAGATTGATAGGAAAACCCAGATATTCAGTGGAGAACATCTACAGGTTAGTCCCAAAAGTAAGGGAATGCATAAAGATGCATGCAACCATAGCCAGAAACACAGGTTTAATTAAATAGAGAGGATTCTTCCAATAATTTACATAATCTCCAGAAAACAATTAAGAAATGTCATCCAGAACCTCTAAAATTTTCTAAACACATTTGGATATACTTAATAAAAAGATGTAGGTCATGTTAAAATAAAAAGCCAATTAATAAAAAAATTAATAATAAAAACAAATAGATAATAGAAAATTAGTCAAAATGATCAATTTTACCTTCAGATGACCTTTAAAGAAACTATAATTATATTCAACAAAATATATAATAGTAAAGAAAATATAACTATCTTTTAAATTTCTATTTTTTAAAAAAGGCAGATTAAAATTCCATAGCTGAAATTAGAAAACAAGGAAGATTAAAGAAAGTCAAAAGAATTAGCGAACAGGAAAATAAATAATCTTTAAGTAAAATAATCTATACTGTGTCACAGAGTAAGGAAATAAATATAAATAAACAAGTGAAGGATGTATCCAGAATATGAAAGACTTGTCTATAGGTGTATGACTTATGTCACAGAAGAAGAAAAAATTGATCAGAATATTAAGAGATTCTGACTTAGGATTTCCCCAAGCCTATGAAATGCAAACCACATATTCATGACTATTATAGAATCTGAACAACATAAATACAAGAAAATCTTTTGAAATTACAAAGATAACATCAATGAACATCTTCTAGAAAATATTATTTGAGAGAAATCAAGATAGCAGAAGTAGAAAGAGATCTGTTCTGAGTTCTTAGCAGCAATTATAAAGGTCAAAACAGTGTAATGAGTTTTATATATTAAACAAATATTAATCTAGAATGCTTTGTTTAATAAAATGAAATTATCTTTCAAAATGGTAGCAGACTAAAGTTTTTTATTATAATGTTTATTTATTACATCAAGTTACATCTCCATCATATTGCCCTCTTAACACCCCTCCTGGTTCCACCCTCCCACTGTCTCTTCCCTCTCCCATCTATCACACTCCTCCAATGTGGAGTGTCCCTACGTATCAGCCTCTCTCAGTTCAACAGTCATATGAGGGCTAAGAGCTTCCTCTTGCACTGGGGGCCTACATGGTAGCATCTCTAGGGCAAATTTTTCCCTTGATAGGTAACAAGGTCTATGTTCCTGATATTTTGGGTGTGTTGGTTGTAGGATAGTTATCCTGTACTATATGGCCTGAGGGTAACTCTAACTAAGCAAATGGAAGACCTGTATGACAATAACTTCATGTCCTTGAAGAAAGAAATTGAAGAAGACATCAGAAGATGGAAAGATCTCCCATGCTAATGGATAGATAGGTAGGATCAACATAATAAAAATGGCTATGCTACCAAAAGCTATATACAGACCAAATATTAATACATTTTAAGAAAAAAATTAAAGTGTGAAGTATTGTCACCATGAGACCTGCAAAGAAACACTACAATCACAAAAAGCAATTCTTTAAGCGAAAGAAAGAACATAAGGAAGGGAGGAAGGAGTTTAACAAAACTAGCACTACAGCAAGTAGAAGATGAGAAGATGACTGGATCTACTACAAGAACTTAACCTAAAAGTGAAAGCCTGCCTACAAAATAATTCCTGGAGGATCCAAGATGGCGCCGACCATAGAGCAGTGCATCTGAGTA
>CAJQZJ010034331.1:3673114-3748277 GCA_907164525.1 Lophiomys imhausi
CGCCCTCTTGATTCCTAAACAACTCAAAATTTAGCTATGAGACTCAATCTGTCTATTCTTCAACCACCTCAGAGAGCTGAGAAGGATAAATATATCTGATTATATAGGAAGTGCAGGGCCTGCAGCTTCCAATACTAAGAAATGACAAACCAGTGACTACCTGGACAGTTCCCATTTTCTCTTCACACATTCCAGCATCAGCCTTCAGCCTTTTGGTCCTGTTTCTCTGACAGACATTTATTGTAGAGCAGGGATTATGAAGGACTAACCTACCCTGTCTTGGCAGAGCTAGGCTGTCGACTTCCCTACTACCAAGTTTTGTCCTTTTTGGACAGCAGTCTGTCTGCAGTTGAAGCAAAGAGTTTTTACATGCCAAGAGATAGGCTTGCCACTAATTCAACCATCTCACACTGGAGATTCTTCGATGCTTTTCTTCTACTTGGAGTAGAATAGGGGGTGCTTTCAGGAGCTGATATGTCACAATATCAAAAAAAAATCTTAATTTAAGACCACATCTTTGAATGCCATATTCTGCAGATCTCTTGGGGTTTTTGAAGATGCCCTATCTATCTCTTGTATTTAGATAAGCAAATGTTGCTTGTCTCTTAACAACTTGACTACTGAGTAGCTTAGAGAATATCTGTGATAGACTGCCATAGTAGCTAACAAGGTGACATGCATGCATGACTAGGAGTTTGTTTTTCTTAACTATCCTAAACAGTTTAAGACTGTTGGTATCAAGAGGCCAGAGCTTCACATTTCATTTTTAAGTATCTCTAGGTACAATACCATTAGGAAGCGTTACCTTTAATTTTGTATCAATATACACAGATCTATTCAAATGTGGCTAAATATACTCTTAATTTTGTATCAATATACAAAGATCAATGCCTATGTGGCCCAATACAATCTTAATATTGCATCCATATACAAGGGTCAATACCATTGTGGCCAACTATAATCTTAATTTTGTATCAATATGCAAAGATCAATACCGACGTAGACCAATACAATCTTATTTTTGCACAATAAACAATGGTCAATATCACTTTAGCCAAATATACTACTAATTTTGTATCAATATATAAAGGTATAAGGGCATATTCAATAATCTGACCCTTCTTCTTGGTCCTTCCTGTGCTATGTCTATGTCTCAATTTTTCTCAAGTCCGTGCATTCCTACATAGGAGATAAAGAAGGATACAGAAAAGGGAAAGAAGGAATACCCTGGTTCTAACCTCCAAAGCCCATTAAACAAGACCATTTAACAACTTGTAATCTCTTCCCCTAAATAACAGAGTTTTCAGTTGTCCTTCAAATAACCAAAAAAAAGGGGGGGCGGAGAAACACCCTCCCCACCATCTGGGTATGGGACGTCACTCTCTTAAAATGACTTCCTGCTGATTTGGGTCGTAGTAAATCTGTTTGGGGCCCAAAATAAAATGGAAAAATGGTTAAAAAATGTTTATACAATCCTTTTATGTTCAGTCCTTCTGTTCTCAGCTGTTTAGATGTCCTAAGGAGTTTGTAGGCAGAAGCTGAACTTCCAGGCTTTACTGAGGTTCTGGCTGGGGCATTGTGTAGAGCTGAACGGTCTTAGCGATATTGAGTTGTTGTGGTTGTAGGCTTTTGATGGAGACAGCTATTGAGGGAGTCTGTCAGGCTGAATCATTTGGGTCACTCATCTTCTTTTGGTGTCTGATTCTGATTTCTGCTGAGGTTTCTGTTGTCCAGTTGTCCCTGGGTTCCTTGAATGGATGCTTTGATTCTCCTGGAAAGATAAGAACAGAGCCCTGCCCTAATCCTCACTCAGGGACAATCACCCTCTTTTTTTTTTTGGGGGGGGGTAGGTAATATTTCTCCTGAAGCAAATTTGGTTTTTGACAATATATAAAGTGTTATCTTTCAATCTGGTTTAAAGAAGAAATTATTTTGTTATTTTGGAGCTAAACCAGCTTTAGTGTATATATTTTGCAAACTCGAAGGACAATTTGTTTGTATTGTGTGGGCCTTTTGTAAGTAGCTTTTAAACTTAGGTCCTTCCAAATCCTATGTGTGTGTCTCTGCATTCTAATTATTGGGATCCGAGACCTGTGGTTCCCATCTGAGGGGATTAAAGATGTGTTCCACCACTCCTGGATCGAAGTTTTTCTCTATTTAAAGTTTGTTTTGTATCAGGCTGACCTTGAGCTCTGAGATCTGCCTGTTTCTGTCTCTAATGTGTTGGGGTTAAGGGTGTACTCTTCTTGAATGATGGGATTAAGGGTGTGTACCCTCACCACCCTTTTCTATGTAACTCTAGAATTTATAAATCCACTAACTCTATGGTGCTTCTCCCGTCTCTGCTGAAGTTAAAGGCATGGGTTAACACCACATTTCTCCTATATTTTACCTCCCTATCTGCTCCGCTGTGGGTGGGCAGAGCTTCAGCTCCTCCCACCGTCTGAACCGGCCTCCCGCCCTAGCTGCTTTGCCGTGGGTGTGCTGGGAAACAGCCCTGCCCTCCTGCGCCCACTTCCCTCCCCAACTGCTCTGCCCGCCCACCTCCCGCTCCGGCTCGAGCGGCTGCGGATCACTTGCTGAGCGCCCTGTTTCTTCCTTGTTAAGACTTCAACTATTCTGCAAAGTTTCCTAAGTAGTTATAAGGTCTTCCTGAGGTGTGGGAAGCCCAGTAGGCTAGTGGGCGATCGCCATGTGGCCTTTGATTCTGCCTGCTGTGTGTTGGGATCGATCTTACCAGGCGCCTCTCCAAATGGGAGTTCCCGAATCCCAGATTTAGTGGCTTCCGTGTCTGCGAGAGATGGGGGAGAGCCTTGCCCTGGGACTTTTAACAGTCCCTTGGGAGCTGTGTATGTTCCCGGAAGGGCCAGACCCTCTGGTTTTTGCACAGTGTCCCACAACTCTGTGTTTTCTATGGCTCTTCTCTCCCACATTCAAAATGCATCTGTGCAGTTCACCGCCATCTTGGCCCCCCAAATACTGTTTTCAAATGATTCTTTGTAAAGCACCTTCTGTTCTCAAATTGGGGAACTTGTAATATTGCTCTACCATCCATTACCTAGCCTTCAAGGATCCTTTCCATTGGGAGAGAGGTTCATGAAATCCCACCCCTAGCTAAGGAGCTTTTGTCAACTGATGGCTTCTGGGAAAATGAGTGAGTCTTCTTCAGGAGTGGTGCCCCTAAGAGGATTCTCATGCTACAGGGGATGGACCTGTACCTACACATGTGCAAGCAGCACTAGGTGGACCTGTACCTACACATGTGCAGGCAACACTAGGTAGGCCTGTATCTACACATGTGCAGGCAGTATTAGGTGGACCTTTACCCACACATGTGCAGGCAGCAGCACTAAGTGGACCCAGTGGGTTTTTAGCAAAGAGCATATGAAATTTGGGAGGGAAAATGAAAGAGGGATATGAATAGAACTGGAGCATGAGAAGGAATGGGGTGAACTTGATTCCAACAGTCACAAAACACATGAAATGAATGTATAAAATTCTGAAACAACAGAAAGATTAAAACAAAAATGATCCTGCCCTACTTTTCCCTGACCTTTATACCCACTTCCTTCAGCGTCTTCATCCTCCCCACCGCCACCAATGTCCCTGTATTATTGCCCCCAGTGCTGATGCCTGGAATTCACTCATCTCTGTATCTCTCTGTGTAAGCATTCAAAACTAGACTACCTATGTCATAATGGGAGCTCTTGCTGAAACTGCCAGCCCATATCAGCTTTTATATTTCTAAACTCTCATCTCATACATAATAGTACTGCCCAACAGCTACTTTATTCTTTCTCCTTTATCATTCCAAAAGGTAGGGAGCTCTCAACATCTTTTCCAGAACACAATATTAATATTTAATCTGTTTTACCATCTAACAGAGCAAAGCTAGGCAACAGTCTGTTTTCATGTCAGAATGCCAGTTCTACAGAAAATGGGCCTCATTTCTATGCATGGTTCATAAAATTTCTTCTCAAAATTGTGTCCCCACATATCTGATTCTGCCATCCTAACTCACTTAAAATGTAGTCTCACTTTGCTGTGTTCTATGTTCCTTTCTTCATGCCTAATCCCCATCCTAGACTATGCTTCAGAGTCTCTGTGCTGGCTAGTCTTAGGTCAATGTGACACAAGCTGGAGTTATCTAAAGGAAGGAACTTCAATTGAGAAAATGCCTCCATAAGATTCAGCTGTAAGGCATTTTCTTAATTACTGAATGATCAGAGAGGGCTCAACCTATTGTGAGTGGGGCTATCCCTGGGTTGGTGGTCTTAGGTTTTATAAGAAAGCAGGTTGAGCAAGTCATGAAGAGCAAGCCATTAAGCAGCATACCTCCATGACCCCTGCATCAGTTCCTGCCTCCAGGTTCCTCCTCTGTTAGAATTCCTGTCCAGACTTCCTCTAATGATGAACATCAATATGGAAGTGTAAGCCAAATAAACCCTTTCCTCCCCAACTTTTCTTTTGATCGTGGTATTTTAATCTAAGACAGTCTCCATGCAATTGTCATACCCACCACCCCAAAAAATTATCCTCCCCTTATCCCTAACATCTCATGTGCAAACTTTATCTCCCTGCCCTATGCATTCCATAGGATCTCATCTGCAAAGTGGAGCTAACTTTACCAACCTTGTTTACTCCAGCCTATCTCTCAAAAGTCAAGATGAGGATCCAGGAAGGTGCTACATATGAGAGAATTATGAATTTCTAAGAGATGTCAAGCCAAACTGCAATGCTCAAGACCAATTACCCTTCATCTGTTAAGCAAGAGAGTCACCTGGGGACTTGTCAACACCCACCTAGGAGTCTTTCACTGTCTGGGATGAGAATAACTGTTCTTACTGATTCTGAAAGATTGCTACTGCTAAAAGATCAAAAAGCACATCCTAAAAATGTGTACCCTAGACTAATCCCTGCCTTGAGTAAAGTGTCCCTTGTATGCCACCAAAGCCATCTCCTTTCTGAGTTAACCAACGTGACCAAACAAGGGACACTCGCAACCCACTGAAAGGGGGAAAAATCAGAGATTCCAGGAGCATAAGAGACCCAGACCTTGTGTTCTTGATAGGTGGGTGAGTGCTAAGCTGGAAACCCTGATGAAGGCTGAGTATCAAGGTGGAGGAAATGCACAGGTGACATTATAACAGCTTCCAACCAAAACAGGAGGGGCATGGGAATCATAGGAGGCAGATCTGAGAAACAATATTATGACAGGCCATTGTAAGCCCATGTGTATCTTGGCTCTCTCCCATGACAGGCTCTGTTATCCACAGGAACAAAAGCATTCCAAGTGCTCACTGTAAACCTTCAGGGAATATGGCATCCCTGATCTCCTGACAGGCTAATGGAAGTTTGTCCTTTCAGTGGTGAGGAAACCATCCTCCTTGATGTCATTCAGAGTGTGGCTGCTGCTGATAACAGCATAATTTCCCTCAGAAAATGTACTGTTCCCTCCCTCTCATTTGCTGGGTGATTTTCTCTAAAGGATGGCGGGGTGAATAACAATCTTCTACAATACTGCTTCAGTAGGTGGGCAAAAACTAGTAAATGACAGTACAGGTCCAGCTTCTCAATAGTTCAGTCACCTACCAACATTTGGGATAGTATGGTCCTTAATAAGGAGCAAACATGGGGAGGCCTTGTACACCTTAATGTGGGAGTTCAGTACTCTCTCCTGTAAAAAAACCTCGGGGGCTACAGCTCCACAGCTGTAGGTCACCTGATGGTAGTATCTGTCTCCAGAATCTCTGTGGCAAAAAGGAAAGTGCAGAACAATCCATGCTTACAGTTTCTGGATGTTATGTCTTGTGACCTCTCCTGAGGATGCTACTACTCCCTCACTGGTCACAGAACAGTCTGGGCTCCTCGGATATGCAAGTGACTCATTTTCCATCCATCAGAGATGAGACTTAAACAAATAAAAAGGTACTTCGTGGGGCGGCTGGGCCTAATGATAAGCAATTATGGGAAGCCAAATGAAGGCTGTGCTTTGTGCGGGGCCTGTGAAATTGGTTAAGCAAAAAGAATAATAGCCCTTTTCGGTGATTCATCCCTTTGCTCATTTCAGAGGGAGCATTATCTCAGTTAAGTGATGCAATTAATATGAAAATGAGGAAATCATTGTTTAAGGAGATGAGGGGAGTGTTGGGAGGGGCATAGATGTCACAATGGGAAAAATAAGGGCCACTGAGATGGAAATTTGCATAGGTCAGTGGCAATCTGATGCCTTTAGCACACATTCAAAGCTTGGCTTGCATTGTAATACGATGTCATTAAACTCTCAACATAGTGACCTATGTCAAACACAATTCAATTTTTCAGAATATTAATGATAAAAAGTTAATTATACTAAGGTGAAAACCTTTTGTACTGGCCCCTAAAACAAAACACAGAGAGGACACTAGGAGTCCCTTCAGGAATCTGTAGGTTGAGCCAGGGAGGCTTAATTCGCTGTTTTATTAACCATAACATGATCTGTAGGTTAGAGTGTTAGAGTGTGTGTGCAAGTCTGTATGTATGTGTGTATGTGTGTGTGTTTGTGTCAAGGGTGATAACAAAGTCAAGGGTGATAAATAGGGTACTTGTCTCTCTATGCTATTACCAACTGACATTCTTGAACACAGAGCAATAAGAAAACAGAAAACTTTAAAGAGTGTGTGATAAAAAGACCTGGGGTTTTTAATCCCTTAGGCTGGATTCTGATGATATATATGTTACCAGTTCACCTAGTACTATGGACATACCATTTTATATACACCACATCACTAAGAAGAGAGGAAAGGAAGCATGTCTTTCACAGCAGAGTACTCCATCTAGTTCTTGTGAGTTTTCACTTAGCCCTGTGTCCTTGAGTCAGTAGCCAAACCCCTTGGGATTTCAGCATCTTCATGGATAAAGAAGGGGTGATGTAACTTTCCTTGCAAGAAGCTGCAGTGAATATTCTACCGCAACTATAGCCAGAGTTTTATCCCATGCTGAGGGATGATGGAGGCTTGTCATCTTCTTCATTGCTTTGGTGTTAGAACTTTACCTCACCTACACAGGGAACACAATGAACATCATTTACTCTCCCAAACTGAGTTTCTCTTTTACCCTTTTTAAAACAAGAGGGTAACACAGCCAAACATTAGGCAGAGTGAAAGCCCAAGTTAAAGATCTCTATCCAGTCCCTCCCCTTGGAGCTCAGCGAACCCCAGGGAAGAGGGAAATGAAGAATTTTAGAAGCCAGAGGGGTAGAGGACACCATGAAACCACAGTCCACAGATTCAACTAAATAAGGCTCTTAGAGGATCATTAAGACTGAAGTGCCAATCATATGGTCTGCCTGGGTCTACATTAGGTCCTCTGCATATATGTTATAGTTGTGTAGCTTGGTGTTCTTGTGGTACTTCTAACAGTAGGAGTGGGGCTCTCTGACTCTTTCACTTGCTCTTGAGATTTCACCTTGTAATAGTTGTCTAGTAGGTTGTCTCGCCTCGCCCTGACATGAGGGTTTGTGCCTAGTCTTACTGTAACTTGTTATGTTGTGTTCACTTGGTTTCCCTGGGAGGCCTGCTCTCTTCTGAAGGGAACAAGGAGAAATAGTGGATCTGGGGGATGGATGAGGGGTTGGGAGGAGCAGAGGGAGGGGAAAGTGTATTCAGGATGAATTGTATGAGAAAATAAATACAAAATAAAAGAAAACCTAAAAACAACAAGGGGGCAAATGGTGAGGTGTAGATCTTTGTGATAAAAAGTAACAAAGATTCCTGTCTCCCTCTACATAGCCTAACAATGAAAAATCTTAAAATAATGACTGGGAAGTTGAGGTATCACTCAAGCTAGTACAAAGACTGTGAGAAGCCAATATAGGTTCCTTAGAAGTGGAGTGGAGGTGGGCAAAGGAGAAAACAACCCAGGGTAAATGTGCCAGCCAACTGGCATTAAGAAGACATGATGGCCCCTTAGCCAGTTCAGGTGGGATAGGGGCATAGTAGCACTCAGAATAATACAAGAAACACTAATACTGAAAACAAAGGCTGCTGTGGTCCTTGATTTTGAGCTTTTGTAGTACAAACAAACCTTCATTGTCACTTATATTATATAAATACAGCAGAAGAAGGAAAACTTAATTTGTAGTGAATATGCAAAACACACACTGATTCCTACCTAATGGAGAAATCTACCTGCCTCTGTGGAGGAGAATTTAACATCTGGAAGCAACATGCCCAGCAGAATGTGCTCTGCATACATTTGGTTTCAAAATGTAGACTACACTGGGTTTGGAGAGCAGATAAAGTGCCAACATCTGGGTAAAAATCAAACAGAGAAGGCACAATGAGAAACCAGAGTGTGTGTGTGGGGGGGGGGGGGGCAGAGAGAAGTTGTACTCATTCAGTAAGCAATGGGGAGGAGGCCATTTGTAAATTAAAAGGGATATGAATGATGGCAATGTAAAAACAACAGACAAGAAATCTAAACAGTAGGATAGCAGAGATTAGAGAACAAATAGGAAAAAGACATCCTCTTGTCCCCATTTGGATGGCATTTATATGCTTCCTGCTGCAACACAAAGTACTCCCGGACTCCATCTGTAAGCCTCGGGAAAGTATCCAAAAACAGTAGCCCCTTTGTTATGAATGAATCTTCTACTAGCTTGACTTGTTTTATAGATCAAAACATTCATAAAGACACAGGGCATTCCAGGCCAATAGCTTCTAGGAATGGGTTAGCTTCCAGATGACCTAAAGTTCATGTGCCATACCAGACAAAAATCTTTGAAGTCAGAGATGGTAATTGGTACTTTCAACAAGCAGTCTAGATCATTCTAGCAAGTCAGACAGGAAAATACTTGAAGGAATAAACAATTTGGAAAACACTGCTCCATGACACCAACATGGTCACTTTTTTGTGGGCCAAGCATTAATATCTATCGGTAAAAATGCTTTGCCATTTTCCTAAAATATTGGTCTTGTTTACTAACAAATGAATTCACTACATATGTTTACTAAGTATATAAAATAAGCACATACTGAGTGTGCTAGGTGGTTCAGACCTGGATGCCAGGAGTAGAGTGAGATAAGCTCCATACGGGTGCACAGCATTGAGAATGAGGTAGAGTTTGAGCTCCACAATCATAGCAGACTTGGCATTTGAACTAATCCCTCAAAGGATGTGCGGTATCGAAATGAGAAAGCAACATTTTCCATGCTAAAGGAACAGCACAAACACATGGAGAAATGAGAATGTGGAAGGCAGTGCCAGCTGATGACCAGAATCCCAGGGTTGCAGGGCTCATCATCTGCAGCAGACAGGTGAAGGCTTTGAGCATCTTGTATGGACACTGACCTATTGTTGGTGGCCTGTGGGGAGTCATTGAATATGTGGAAAGATGAAAGTGTGTGGGACTTATTCTTATTGTAAAGTAAACCAAAAATTAAAAAGGCAGAAGACTAGGACTTGGAGGGGTGTGCTAAGAAATTGGGGCAGACAGTGAGGTCCAAAAGGCTTCCTGCAAAATTAGAAAAGAAAGAACAGGCTGACAAAGCTGGAAACCCTCTAGCAAGACCAGCTTACACCAATGGGCATCACTGGTGCAGACTCAGAGGAAAGTCAGTCTTTCAAAGTAACCTATGATGATACTAAAACCCATACCTCTGGATAAAGAATTGAGATTCTAATGAGAGATACAACATATAAGTTGTATAAATGTAACAGAGAGAGACCAAAAAGGGGGGGGGGGACATTATTCAAACTCCAAAACTCCTTCTAAGATAAAGTAAAAGTCACCATCTGTGCAATCCCACTGCTGAGCAGTTAAACTTTCTATGGGCTTGGGCCCCCTTCCTCCCTTGGAAATGGATTTTTCCCAATAAAAACTGTCTCTGCTTCTGTTTCAACTGTGTTTCTTCTCAATTCTCTGTTCAGGAACATAAGAACCTAGGACCTTTCCGATGACACCCCCTAAATGCCAATATACACCAATGTAGGAACACCATTTAAGTGACTGTTAAAATGGTGTAAATAAGAATGAGCAACCAGAGTCCACCATTAGGGATGACCACCCTGACAAGGGGTAGCCTGACCAACTCTGCAACCATCTGGACCCAGGTCCAGTGCTTCTAGCCAGTCAACTACAAAATCTACCTCATCTATGAACTGCTCGATCACAAGGAGCAGCTGGTACTACACAACAAGATCCAGTAGCACATCATTGCTACCCAAGAAGAAAACCTAAAGCATGGCTGTGATCAAAAGAGTCTCAGTGATGCTCTGGTATTCTGGGGCTTCAGAGACGAAAGGCCTTAAGCCAGACCAATAATTCATGACAATGAGTATTATTTTCATGTAGAGCTGTGTGGGCAAAAAAATATACTGAGTGATGCACTGCAGTTTCCAATGTCACTGTGATGGAGGGGTTCAAAGGATGGAGGAGTCGAGTGGTGCCATGGAGAGAGGCTGAACCATGTCGATATCCTGAGCTGCCACAAGAAGCCATGTTAATGTCTGTGGTCTGTGTCTGGGTCCATGTTCCTGAGACAGCTGGGCCATGTTGATGTCCGTAGCCAGTGTTACCGCTGAAAGTCATGCAGATGTCCATGGTCTGTGGTCTGTGCTGCCGCCTGAAGCCATGTTGTTATCCATGGGCTGCACTGCTTCCAGGGTGTCTGTGGCCAGTACTGCCACTGAAGACCATGCTGAGGAGCAATGCATATGCTGACATGGGAGGCTATGTGGATGTCTGAGGTCTGTGATGTTGTCATATACCATGTGGAAGTCCATGATCCATACTCCTGCTGATTGTAAAGGACAAGGGGATGTCTTCTGTCATGGTATTGATGACTGCAGACTCACAGTTCAGAAAGGCATAGAAGGTTTCTGTAACAATGCCCCACCTCATCCCTCAAAAAAATTAACAACTAGCCAGGAGGCCATTGAAGAGAAATCTTAAAAGTTGTAATAAGGATGCTGAAGTGTAGCTCTCCATAATAGATGGTTACTGGCAGGGGTGGGAGTTGGGAAGGACTCACTTTTCTTAAAGAGTTTGGTCCCCAGTTTCTATGTATTACAAATAAAGCTGCTATGAACATAGATGAGGAGGTGTCCTTGTGGATTGGTGAGGAATCATTTGGATGTATACACAGAAGTGGTATGGCTAGGTCTTGAGGTAGAGCAATTGCAAGTTTTCTAAGATATCGCCAGATTGATTTCCATAGTGGTTTTACAAGTTTGCACTCCCACCAGGAATGGAGGAGTGTTTCCCTTTCTCCACAGCCTTGCCAGCATGAGCTGTCCTTTGAGTTTTTTATTTTGGCCATTCTGGCAGGTGTGAGACAGAATCTCAGGGTCGTCTGGAGTTGCATTACACAACCCAGACGTTCTTCAACTGAAGAATAGATTTAAAAAAAAAAACTGTTGTACATTTACACAATGAAATACTACTCAGCCATCAGAAACAATGAAACCTTGCAATATGCAGCCAAATGGATGGAACTAGAAAAGCTCATCCTGAGTGAGTTAACTCAGAAAGATGCATATGGCATCTATTCACTTATTATTGGATTTTAGCCATGTAGTACAGAATAGCTATCTTACAACCAAAACACCAAAAGGAGCAGGAACATAGACTTTGTTAACTGTTAGTGGGACACTTTACCCTAATAGAATTTCCATATAGACCCCCAGTGCAAGAGGAAGCTCTTAACACTCATATGTCTGTTGAACTGAGGGGGGCTGATATGTAGGGGCAACCCACTTCAAGGCAGTAGGATAGGTGGGGTGGGGAGTAGTAGGGTGGGACCAGGAGAGGTGGAGACAGGGGACTGTGATGTAGATGTAACTTGAAGTAATAAATAAACAACAACAAAAAAAGAGTCTGGTCCCCAAGAGTTTGATCATGCTCTAGTGACTGTATGGACAACATGAATTGGACATTTTTTTAATCTTTTTTGTGTGTGTGGGTAGGGGGGAAAGGCCACAGGAGTAGAGGGATGGACCTTGGAAGACTGGTAAGTAAAAGCGATTGGAGTACATTATGTGAAATTCCTAAATAATCAATTAAAATATTATGTTTAAAAAAAAATGATCCACCACTTTCAGGCTGGAAAGGAATCACTATACTGACTCTAATCTCATTTGTCACTTAGTAGATTCATGTCTGAGTTTCAGTTTCCTCCTCTGTCAAATGACACTCATGTGCCTACTAATAATCCTCCCCAGGAATTATTGTAGCATAGGTTATGAGGGCAATTGGGCACCACTTCAGAAGGGCCATTATGAGGTTGACAAGGTCTCCTCCTAAGGAAAGGAAGGCACTGGGAGACAATCTGCAGATCAATGACATTGCAGGAGGGAAGGCTGTCCTCACCTTTTTTGAATCCCTTTTCCCATTCAGTTGTTTGAAACTCTCATTAAGTCTGTTGCACAATCCAAACATCCTTAAATCAACTGCCCATCTTTGCCTTTGTTGTCCTAGACTTTAAGCTAACCTACAACACCAGCAGGTCTCAGTTCATTTGCTTCCCAATGAGCCACACATTCCAGCAGCAGGGCATATTTAGGAAGTGACATAAAAATCTGCACGTTACCCAAAGCTTGATGTCTCTAGGCAAAAGAGTGAATGGTGCAGATTTCCTTATGAGGAAAATATGGCATCTTCTCTGACAGGAAGAGAGGGAAGAATATAACTTGTAGAGCCGTGGGAATGAGACTGGGACCACAATGCTGAAGATGGGTGTTTGCTCTTTTCCTTCAGGCAAAGGAGGCTGTAAGGAGAGTCATGATTCAAAGCTTCAGTGATCTATGTGAGTCCGCAGGGGCCTTCAGTAGTATTTCCTATGGAATTCTCCATTTGCTTTCAGTTCGTCTTTCTCCCTCATCTACCTCCTGGACCCCTCTCAAGATCCTCACTCAAGGGCCCCCATCATGATTCATTTACACATGAATATCACACAGAAACATCAAATTCCAAGTCCCCACTCACTAAAACCATGATTTATAAATTCAAAACTTGTTTGTTCTCTCTTATTTGCTCTCTGAAAACCTATAACCCAGATCAGAGTTCAACTCTCTACTCCTTATTTGCCATCCCAAAGTTGGGGGTTGCCACAGGATCATCACTCCTGAAGCCCATTTCCAGTGCCACATGACAGACACTTACCTGAGAAAAGCAAGAGGTCACTGGCATCCAGTAGTCCTGACTCACAGTCTGGCAATCCCTTCCACATGATAGAATCCCATAACTCAGCTCAGTGTGAAGATGAAGGTCAAGAGGAAAATCCCTGAATCCAGCCATTATACTGGTAGGTGACACTCAACAGATTTGTGGAAATACCAGAAAACTGGAATGTAAATTAGGATCATTTTATTCTATAATAACTGACTTGTTACTAGTTATAAGCTCAGTCTCCTTTGTTCTGCATGACTAATTATACTTATTCACTTGTATAGTTGCTAAATGATAAGATGCACTATAGATATTAAAGAAAAAGATTTTCATGTACTTTGCTAAGCTATGTAATGAAAAGTGAAATTTAAAGTGGTAAAAACATCCATAAGAATGATATTTTGCTATTGTTGCAGACAGGAACCTAGCATAAGCCATCTGAGAGGCTTCATCCAGCAGATAATAAAAACAGATGCAGAGACCCACAGCCAAACATTAGGCAGAACTCAGAGAGTCTTGTTAAAGAGTTAGGGGAAGGTTTGGGCGAACTGGAAGGGTCAAAGATAACAAAAGGAGACCTACTGACCCAACTGACCTGGGCCCAAGGAGGCTCACAGGGACTGAACCACCAGCCAAAGAGAATGTATGCACTGTACCTAGGCCCCTACACATATGAAGCTGATGGGCTGCTTTCTCCTGAAGTGGAAGTACTCTAATCATTGGAGCAGGGGCTATGTCTGACATGGATTCTATTGTCTCCCATTGGATCCCTTTCCCCTAACAGAGCTACCTTCTCTAGCCTCAGTGGAAGAGGAGGCAGTTAGTCCTGATGCAACTTGATGTGCCAGGGTGGGTTGGTGGGAGGAGGAGGGAGAAGAGGGTGGGAGACTGGGGCAGGGAGGAAAGGAGGGAGTGGGGCTGCGATTGGGATGTAAAATGAAGAAATAAATAAATTAATGGGGAAAAAAACTTCACAAACTGGAAAGTGGCATGGTTTTTAATCCACATTTTTCTTCCCAAAGAAAAGACTTTAGCTTTTTAATTCTATTTTAGCCAAAAAGTCCAATGAAAGATCTTTAATAGAAAAAGGTAGTGCAATGAAGAAGATTCCTTGATGATGATGTTTTAGTTAAATCGTACACATACAAACACAGACATACATACACATATACACACACATGCATTCACATGCACACATACACACACATACACATGCTTGACATGCTTGGATTTCTTTTTTTTAATTTTTTTATTTCTTCAAGTTACATCCCATTGCAATCCCCTCCCTATTCCCCCCTCCAGTCCCACCCTCCCACCCTCAACCCCCCATCCTCTTCCCTTTTTTTTTTAAGTTTAAGGTATATCTTATTTCCCCCAATAGTCCCCCTTTCAGTCCAACAAATGGCTCTTTCTCTTATAATAATAGATACAATACAAAACCACAGAGGTAATTAGGCCACAGTTATGAGGGTTATAAGGCTTAGCATACATTCCTAATGTCCAGTCCATATGTATTTAGCATCTGACTTTAACTTTCTACTATCTAACCATTTCCATGAGTTTAAAGTTCTATATCTAACTCAACATTCATACTAACTTGCAACACAATTTTAAAAGCATCTTCCTAGATCTATAACACTCTCTTGACTCCTAAAGAACTCAAAATTTAATTATGAGACTCTAGCTATCTATTCTTCAACCACCTCAGAGACCTGAGAGGGATACTGAAGAATGGGTTAAAAAAAAAACTGTGGTACATCTACACAATGGAATATTATTCAGCTATCAGGAACAATGAAATTATGCAATTTGCAGCCAAATGGATGGAACTAGAAAAGCTCATCCTGAGTGAGCTAACCCAGACTCAGAAGGATGTATATGACATCTATTCACTCATAGTAGGATTTTAGCTATATAGTAGAGGATATCAATACTACAACTAACACACCAAAGGGAACATGGACATAGACTTTTTATTTGTTATTTTTTTATTTTTATTTTTATTTTTTTCTATTTTTTATTCTTTTTATCTGTTTGTCTGCTTATTTGTTTGTTTGGTTTTTAGTTCTCTCTCCCGGGCAATGAGACACTTTTCACTGGTGGTCCTGGTGGTACTGCCTCATAGACCCCCAATGAATGAGGAGGCTCTTGGCCCTCATATGACCTCTGAACTGAGATGAGGGACTGTTATATAGGGACACCCCACCCCAGAGAAATGGGATGGAAGGGTTAGGGGGTAAAGAAAAAAAATGAAATGTGAAGTTTCGGCCTTTTGCTACTAATTGTCATAAACTGTTTAGGATAATTAAGAAATGCAAACTAATAGTCATGCAAACCGGTCATTGTGTTAGGTACTATGACAGTCTATTATAGTTATTTTCTAAGCTAATAAGAAATAAAGCAGCTAAGAGACAAGCAACATCTTGTTGCTTATCCTAATATAAGAGATAGATAGGGCCTCTTCAAAAACCTCAAGAAATCTGCAGAATATGGCATTCAAAGATGTTTTCGTAACTTTAGATTTTTTTTATATCGAGACATATCAACTCCTGACAGCACCCCCTATTCTACTCCAAGTAGAAGATGAGCATCAAAGAATCTCCAGTGGGAGATGATTGAATTAGTCGCAAGCCTATCTCTTGGTAGGAAAAGCCCCTTGCTCAAACTGTAGACAGAATGCTGTCCAAAAAGGACAAAACTTGGAAGCAGGTAAGTCGACACCCTGGCTCTGCCAAGACAGGGTAAGCAAGTCCTTCATAACCCCTGCTCTACAATCAATGTCTGTCAGAGAAACGGGGCCAAATGACTGAAGATCGACGCTGTAATGTATGGAGAGAAAATGGGAATTGTCCAGGCAGCCACTGGTATGTCATTTCTTAGTTTTGGAAGCTGCAGGCTCTGTACTTCCTATGCTTGGATTTCTTAGTAGTGATTATACTATTATACTAGGTAGATAAAATAGTCAGTTTTTGAGGGATAGCTGGGATCTCAATGCATGGATATTACCCAGCTCTTCCTGTATGCAGGTTTAAAATGGTAAGACAGGTAAACAAAGTTGGCTTTAGAGCTTCTCCTGGAACTAGTTTGGCCAATTCAACTACCACTCACCAGTTGCCAGGCACTGAGACCCAAAAACCTCTTCCAGGGAGGCTCTGCTGCCCACACCGGACACAGAACATTGCAAGGTCAGCAATGCCAGGGTGAGATTCAAACCCAGGTCCTTGTAAAGCCAAAGCTCTCACCCTATCCTACCTGGCTGCCTCCCAAGTCTCAGAAGAGTCCCCTGGCTTTCTCACTTCAGCTGCTTCTGAGTAGTACGTTGTAGCCACACTGGTGATCTCCAGATGATGATGAGGAGCCTTCTCTCTGCATTTAACAGTGGATTCTCCATTCAGTGCTGACACGTAGAGGCTGTCTTTCCTTTCTGAAAATGTCACAGAGTCATCTTCACAGAGAAAAGCTGATGCTGACATTCTATTTTTCTTGTGACTCCCTAGAGAACGTTTAGTACCTCTGCCTGTTTGCTACTGAAAAGGAGCCAATCCTAGGTCTTGACAGTAGTGACAGCCAACATTTTGTCTTATGGGCCTGAATGTGGTCACCTCTGCAATAGGGAGAAGGAACTTCTGGCATTGAAGAACTAAATTCAGTTTCTGTGGTTATTATTCACTAACACTCAAACAAATATTTCCTGCATCATTTATAGACCAAAACAAAAACAAAACTTAAAATGATCTAGCAGATGTGCCTTTCTCCACAGAAGAATTCTAAACCCCTCTCCCAAATGAAACATTGCAGTATTAACAAATGTTGAAATATAAATAACTATGGAGGCCAGTTAATAACTACATAGATGGTGACCTTGATTATTTATCTGTGTTGTCCAAATGTCACCTAATAAATATTAACATATAAAATCACCCTCACTTGAGATAAAAATCTGAGGCCAAGTCAGAGACCTGGGTTCTAAGACTATTCTAAGAATAACTTGCAGGCCACCTATGATGGGTGTAAGGTCAATACTGAAAGTGTTTGGAGATTATCACAGGATGGGCTACAAAAATGACAACCAAGCAACATTTGACTTTTCTCTAAAAATTTGTTTTTATTCTGCACCAAATATCTGGGTTTGCAAGAAGGTTGGCCAGCCCAGACAGCTTTATCACCTAAAGCTGGGTAAATAATGTAAGCTCCATAAGAGAGATGTGTTTCTTCTATGTCATTCCCTGAGTAGTGTTAACAGTGGAACGGAGCCTGGCAACAAGTAGGTGCACAATAAATGTTGTTGAGTATTTTAACAAGTTTCAGTAGGCAGACACACTGAATTTTCACATTTTTACACACACTGGCATTTTTGCCTATGTCATCGAGCTGAAGACTCCCATAAAGTGAGTTAAAATGCATAAATTACCAAAATTAATGATTTCAAAATTCCAACTGAAGGACAAATTTCACATCACCTCTCTTATGTATGAAATCTAAAAAGTTGAAGTGAGAGAAGTTCAATGTGGTTTAAGCAGGCTCAAGTCCTGGGGTCACACATACATTCCAGCAAACACATGTGTGCCTACGTACATACATATGGAGGGGAGAGGAGAGAGAGAATGAGGAGACAGAGACAGAGAGGAGGAGAGAGAGAAATGTTTTTTTTTAATACTGATTACTGAATTTGGACAGTCCTTTTCATTTTTTCCATCTAGGAAAAATGCCTTGCCTCATTCTAAGCAAGCCCCTGCCAACTCCTCAGTCTAGTGAACCAAGTCTTCATGTCATTCTGTCTGCTCCTCCAGTCTGCATTTTGACTTACCATGCCTCAGTTTTTTTCACAGATAATATGGTTTTTCATGTTTCTCAGGCATCCATCATTTTTATCACACTCCTCATATGGCTTAGAAGGAATTTTTGTTGTTGTTGTTGTCGTCCAGCTCTTTCTAAAGATCAACTATCAAGTCCTCCAGAGAGCCTGCCATGAACTTCCAGGTTCACCCAGGTAACCATACACAAAAGTACTTCCCACCCTGTAAAATAATTATCACTTGTATTAGTATCTCTGGACTGTAACTCTTTGTCTCCTATGTTTCCAGTTATATCTTATACACCTGGACATCCCTAGCAGTGACTAGAGTATGACAGATGACCAAATATGTGTTTGTTTGACACATTGTCCCAATAATAGACATGCAACTGAGAAGAATCAGTCCTATCAGCCTGCAGCAAATGGGTTTTCTACAGAACCTTGTTGGTAAAGGGGATACAGGCTTCTCACACCAAATATCTGTCTGCAGAACAGTGAGACATTTCAAAGAATAGAGGTTATGCTGGAAGTGAATTCTATTTGTTTGAGATCTTATCCTAGAAGCAAAAACTCAAAAGGCTACATTTCAAAGTCAACTAAGGGTACAGAAGAATGATGCAGAGATGTGATTATGGAACAGATCCTGGAGGCCTCCACATGAGGCCTGGAAGTGACTGCCTTTAGTGAATGCAATGGCTGTTTTGCTGTTTTCTTAATTCATTCATTCCTTTTCACTGGTCATTCATCATTCCATGAGCATTGATGGAACACCTTATATGCACAAGATTAAGTACAGAAATCTACAAATCACAGACCAGACCCTCCTGGTAGAGAAATTCATAGTGAAATAAGTCTATTATGTACAAGTAAGAGACCACAAAAATAAAGGTGTTGAGAGCAAAATCCAGCCAATAGAAGTTTCTGCATTATCCCATTCTGCTTCTCCAAATTCTGCCTTCAACATTGTCTGTCTTGTTATACTCCAGGGAAGCTGAACTCCCTCAACCATACCACAGGGCTCTTGCTCATTGACTTCCAACTGCATTTGTTCAGCGTAGGTGGGAATTGAGCAATGGGACAGACTCAGTCACCACTTCCATGGGGTTGGGATGGGAGAGCTGTGTAACAGCCAGGAATCCTGTTAAGAGGTCTTCCCGACACCATCTCAACTGTGAATGAATTTTTTTCTCACTCACTCTTTCAAGCCTATCATGCCAATCAGATTTTATAATTCTCAGTCATTTCACCCCTCCCTGCGGTTCACTACACCCTGCTCCTAGCTTTGTAAATGATCTCTTTGCAAACCACTCAGATACGAGTGTGCCATCTGTTTCTCACTGGAATTTTGCCTGATACAATGAGCTACTAGGACAGGTGCGACAACACTGACAAGCAAGAGCTAGAAAGAATATCTTTGGATAAAGGAATGAGCATGTGTGGCTACCTGATGGGAAAAGAAGAGGTGGGAGAATCAAGGGTGAATGCTTCTGGTCGTTGGCATCCATTTCTAGCAGTCGGTTGAGGGCATCTGGGATCCACCTATTAAGGGCACCAGATTTGGAGGGCCACAAAAGGTTGATTTCTGCCCACAAATCCTTGAGCACAGGTCAGTGACTCCGATTGGGGGAGGGTATTCAGCCAGAAGCTTTCTGAACATAACCCTTCATTGGAGGCGTCACTTCCCATGCCACCCTGACACCTTGACGAAAATAGCAGACTAGGTTAGGCCCTTCATGTGCTAGAAGAAAAGACTCCTTCCTCAGAGTCAAGGCATAAAATGACCAATAGAAAGGCCAATGAGAATTCTTCCAAGTCACCACAAAGACAAGAGGGGATCTCCAAACCTGTTAAAGTTACCTGCAGAATGACAAAGCCAGGGATGCAGAGCTTCCAGCTTGGAGATCTGCCTTAGGAAGCAGCTCCTGGCAGGCTGCGCACAATGCCATTAGGCACTTCAATCACACTACCTTTCTGATTCTGCCTCCCTGAAAATGCCTTCCAAGTCTGATTTCACTTCCTAAGTTGTTTTTCTGAAAGTAAAGAAAAATGTATACATATATAAAGTTAAAAATCCTACCCTACATGAGTTCCCACAAAGCCTATGATAAAACCCTTTCTTAGAAAGAAGCCATAAATGCCAGTAAGCCTTAGCCCAGGGAAGTCAACTGTCCCTGGACACATGAAGTACCTCTGTGGACTGTCACCCACTATAAACGTGGGTTGTTTAAAAAGCCCAAGTGCCCACTTCCATCTCTGCCTTTCTTAAACAATGAATTATTTGATTCACCTTCAAGATTTACCCTAGTCTGTTTTATTCATTTTTTTTTACTTTTTTAATTTTCAAATTTCACTTTATATCCTGATTGCAGTTCCCCCTCCTTCCATTCTCCCCTTCACATAGTCCCTCCCTCAGACCCTCCTCCCCTTCTGTGAGAAACAGGAGGCCCCCCATGGGTACCACCTGCCCTGGCACATCACCTCGCTACAGAATTAGGCATATCCTCTTTCTACTTAGGCCAGGCAAGGTGGTCCAGTTAGGGGACCGAGATCCATGGGTAGATAACAGAGTTAGGAACAGCCCCCACTCCAGTTGCTGGGTGATCTGCATGAAGACCAAGCTGCACATCTGCTACATAAGTGGGGAGGGGGGACTAGGTCCAGCCCATGCATGCTCTTTGGTTGGTAAGTCTCTGTGAGTCCCCAAGGGCCAAGGTTAGTTAACTCTGTTGGCATTCCTGTGGAGTTCTTGTCCTCTCTGGGTCTCTCTCTTTTATTCTATTTTAATCTTAATTTTTCATTCCAATTGACAAAAAGAATTGTATATGGTTATTATATACCACTTAGAATTTCAAAATGAGCACACTTGGTGGAATGGCTGTTGAACTAATTAGCGTCCATTCTAGCTCAGGTACTTATCATTTTGTAATGAGATTCTTTAATCTGTTTCCTTCGTAGTCTGACATTGGCCCATTGTCATTCTTGACTGATTCTGCCAGTCACTGTATCTGCTACCTCTGTCAGACTAGAGCAACCTGCAAATCTGATAAACAGATGTGACCCAAGTGACTGATAAAAATTTTAAATAGGTCACCTTTCAAAACTCTGCTCTATCCTTTTGTCTTTAAGGCATCAAGCATCAAACTGTGGACACCGTGATGACAGGCATGTGTGTAACACAGTATGACTCTTGCCTCCATATCTGAAGTTCCCTGTTCCTGCTAACATAGAAAAAGATTTTTTAAATGTCCCTTTCACATGAGGTCTCATAGTCATGACAGGTAAGTGATCCCTCCATTTATTCTGCAACTGGAGATCCCTGGGGGTTTTTGGGCATTCTGCTGCTGCTAAGCCATGCTGATCCATCTTCCTGGTTTCCTTTTGGACTCATGCAGTTACACCTCATTATGCCCAAATAACTACTTTTTGGCCTGTTGAGCTCTATGAGTCTTGAAACAATGGACCAGATATCTCTCCTTACTTAGCTTTCCTGTAGCTCTCTGATGCCTCCCGGACCCTACTTCTGTTTCTATTTGGTTCAAACAATAGAAACTCCCTGGAAAATCCTCAATATCTTCAACCTGGGAAAAAATCTCAGAAAAGTATCAGGTGCATTCAACCTTTCTTCAACCCCTCCTATTCAAGCCCACATCCAAGCAAACAGAAGGCAGAGGGCATAGGAAGCCTCTGAGCTCTGGAACAGAAGCCAGCATCCTACCCCATCTTTTCACTCAGAAGTGACATTGGGGATATGAGCAGGCTGAAGGTCCAGCAGTCCAAAGGACACAGCAGAAATCCTTCTGCTTCACTGAGCCTGCAGCAGAGGTGGTTCATTACTCCACCACATCTATTCTCTTTCCTCCCTTAAGAGGAAGCTTTTCCAAAGCACATATGGCCTTTAACGATGGTATTTTCAGTTCCCTTATTCCTAGAAGTGATCAAGGAGACACAGTCTGACAAAGAAATGTAAGAGGTCATATATGGGTCACTGAGAAGGCTCTGCAGATAAAGGGGACTGGCGGCAAGCCTGATGACCGAGTTCAATCCCCATATGGTAGAAGTAAAACATCTACTCCAGCAACTTGTTCTCTGAGCTCCACAAGTGGGCTCAGTGTGCACACATGTGCCCATTATTAATCAACCAATTGATGTTTTAAAAATCTATTAGTAAACCTCCATAAATGATCATGTTTGCACTGCCTTTAAGGAAGAATAGTAAATTGTCTTAATCTCCATTCATTTTGGTGGGCTCCTTCCCTGGAATATGAATGTGATGACTAGATTTCCAGCAACCATTAAGGGCTACGCTGCAAACTGGATGTTAGACATTAGCCTTGAGGACTGTGAAAGGGAAAGATGAAAACATTATCTTGGGCCACTGTATTGGATCTCAACTGTCTTTATATGAGAATAGATAATAAGCCATTCATGAAAGTCATATCCTGGCTTGATTTCCTTATTCTGCGATAGTATCTTTCTCCTAACACTCTAATTGTGAAAAATCTTTCATTTTCTGTTACTTTAACTCAAAGTGGGAACAGACACCATGATGCACTCCATTCAGTTGTGTGCATTTGTCACATTTGGATCATTGAGGAGGCAAACAGAGCATGCAGGAAAGGAAAAGCAGAATTCCACCTGCAGGTTCTGTTTCCTGGTAACCTCTCACTGATCCCTTGCTTCTCCAAGGTGCTTTCCTCATGACTGTCAGCCATCAGGCCATAAGGTTGAGGGTTTTAGAAGATGGTGAATAGGGTTCAGATGACTGCAAGTATGATGGATTAGTAACAACCCAAGATCAGCTACAGAGAGGCAGATCAACTTTATTGAGATGAATGAAGGTTATATAGATCCAGGGTGAAAATAAATCATTGGCTGGAGCTAGGAGTGCTAGGGATGCTTAATTTGCATTTGGCAGCATGGTCCTATCATAAGAAGGGAACACTACCTAATTATCCTATGGCAGCAGCAGGGAAGAATGTTAGCAGGGAACTGTGTCAAAGGTTACACTCCAGAGAAGGTTAGGGGCGTTCCAGGGATCCCAGGAGCTCCATGAATGGGTTCTTATCAGGAGAAAGGAAGTTAAACCTGTAACATCATATGTGACTCCTCAGGTAGAGATTGTGGGTTTCCCAGATCAAGCAGAGAGGAGAGAGCACCTTTGAGAAAGGGAGTTCATCATTTAGCACCAAGCTCAGGGCTTTTGGACATGTGAGACCACAACATTAATAGTGGGGTTCAACAGCTTTCTCTGTTTTTCTTTGAATAGATATTTATAAGCACTGACAGAGGTAACAATCTAAACAATCTAAATGGGGCCAGACTTGCCACAAGTAGCAAATCTAAAATATGACTATTTTTAGTATATATAGGCCTAGCACAATTCAAACTTAACAGAGTGGCCTCTGTTTTATCTGACAACCCTACCTGAGCAACCACAGCACATAAACTTTCAAGGACCCATCCTATGAAAAGCCCCCTTGCTAGAGAAAGGAGTGCAAATAGCACACTGCCCACATCCACACTGCACACAGAGTTGAGTGGCATGAAGGAAATCAAGCAGCTGCAGAGTCATAGAAGAGCTGATGCTGAGCTTGTGACAGGAGGCACCTGTGAGGTTACCACAGATATCTGGAGGGTGAAATAGCACTGACCAAAGCAGGGGCAGATGAGACCAGCAAGAGTAGAGCTCTTCAGAAAGGATAATGCTTGGAATAGTCTAGTTATGATCAATGCTGATAGAAACAAGTCGGTGATAGACAGTGATAAATCTTATTTTAACTATATTGGGGAACCAACAGAGGCTTGAGCAAGAGGGGAGATAAGATGCAGTTTATGGTTGTTTATTTTCAAAAGAATTTCCTGCTTGTCCAGTAAAGATGAGACAGGGCTGGGAGGCCAGAGGAGCAGCCAACAAAAGAAAAGCCAGGCATCCCTTCAATAGCACAATGGTACAGGTGGAGCTTTGGATGTGAAGCAGAAGTTGCCAGAAATTTGACTGGGAGTGTGCTTCAGAGGCATCAAAACAAGATTGGTGGCAGCTCCACTGTGGGAACCTCAAACAGACATGAGTTAACTATGGTGTGTCTGATGGGAGCTGAAGACTGAGACAAGGGCTCTCTTGAGGAGGTAGGGGCAGACAATCTCCCAGGCCAGAGTGCTGGGCACAATGCATAGGTTGTCAAAGAATCTTTATTGCCAGATGCCTCTAGTTGAGATTCAAATGGAAGTGACAAAAACTCCAACTTGGGACTGATAAGATGTCTCCATGGGCAAAGCATTTGCATTAGGATCTGAGTTTGAATCCCTAGTACACAAGTGAAAACCAGATGTGGTAATTCACTTCTGGAATCCCATTGCTTCTTCTGTAACATAGAAGATGGAGACAAGAGAATCCCCTGGATGCTCAAGGGTCAGGTAGCCTGTCATGTGCAGCAGCGAACAACAAGAAACCCTATATTACACAGGGATAAGGCAAGGACCAAGATCCAAAGTTGTTTTCTGACCTCCACATTCACATAATGTCACTAGTATACACACACACACACACACACACACACACACATCTTCATTTATTGAAGAGAAGATTGAAGTCCAAGAGGTTACAAAGGAGAGCTCATCTCACATCCTTAAATCATACTATTTTAACCCCCCCCCCCCCACTTCAGAGCTAAACCAAACACCAGGTAAGATTACTGGGTTTTATGCAGACTACCATGGTGGCTAGTCTGAGGACATGAAACTGAGAATCTAGAGATCAATGTGCCTAAAGCTGAATTGGAGGCACCTCTACCACATGCTAGCATCAGTTACAGTCCTCAAGATGAGCTATTCCAGAGAGGTTTAGAGCATCCCTCAGAATCATCTGTATTGCCCTTCCTAAATTCCCCATGTAATTGAAATGGACTCATAAGCCCCCCCAAAACATCAAAGAACTGTTGACTAATTCATGGAGCACAGCCCCGCCTCCCCATTCAGGAAGAATAATGGGTCTGGATAGCGATACCAAGATACCAAGGTCAAAGAGAGCACCAAGTAGATCTCCATTAAAGAGGGGTCTGAGAAGCAAAGCCACTCTCTGAACTCTGAGTTACCAAGGCTAAAAGTAATATATGGACAAGCAAGACCAGGAGCCAATGAGGGAGAAGTGTCACAAGTCTGAGGTAAATATTACCTCTGCCACTTAATTCCTGGTCACCAAAGCTTTCAGACTTAACCCATCCTGTCCTTGGAAAGCAGCACTGACTCCAGCAAGAGGCAAGCTTACCAGACATCACCACTTTAGAACCTGCAGTAGCAATGTAGACAGAAAAATAGCAGATGCAATTTTCTCTGCCTGAAGTGCTTTCCTCCTACCCCTCAAGAATTTTGAAAATTCCCTCCTCTTTTACTTGTCAATTGAAAATAGATCATATTCTTATACAATATATCCTAATCATAGTTTCCCCTAATCCCACTCCTTTTAGTTCTTCCCTACTTCTCATCCCCACCAGATCCACCCCTTTTCTGTCTCTCATTAGAAACAAGCTTCTAAACATAGTCAAATATGACAAAATAAAATATCAAATGAAGTAAAAATTTTTATATAGATGTTGGACATAGCAACCCAGGAGTCTCACGAGCAGGCCAAAGAGTCAGAGACCTACTCATTCTCATATTCAGGAGTCTCATAAAAAAAATACTAAGCTAATAGAAATAATATATATGCAGAGAATCTGGTGTAAATCCATGTAGGACCGGTGCTTGTTGCTTCAGTCTGTATGAGTTCATATGTGCCTTGCTTAGTTGATTTCGAGGGCCATATTCTATTGGTGTCCTCCATTCCCTCTGACACAATCTTTCTACCTCTTTTTCCACAGGATAAACTGAGCTCTGAGTGGAGGTATTTGATAGAGACCTCCAATTTAGACGCTTTCTCTGTATAATGTCTGTCCATGGTCTTTGTGTCTGTGAGTCTGTTCCCATCTGTTGTCAGAGGAAGTCCCTCTGATGATGACTGGATCACACACTGATCTATGATTATATCAGATTACCTATAGGCATCAGTTTTATTGATTTTGAGGGGTTTCATTTTGAATCATTTTGTTTAGAACCAATCATGTTTGGTTTTACCCTAGGTCTTTGGACTATCTAGTCTCTGGTTCCTGGCACCAAGCAGTGCCAGGTATGGGTTCCTTCTCCTAAAACGGACCTTATATTAGATCAGACATTGGTTGGATATTCCCAGAATTTCTGTGCCATCATTGCCCTAGCATATATTGTAAGTAAGACAGATTGTAGGTCAACGGTTTTGTAGCTGGGTTGGTGTCCACATTTCTCTTTCAGTAACCTCCATAGTACCTTCTTGTTCTGAGAGAGACTAGAATATAGGAGTGAAAGCTCCATATAGGCACCAGCTCAATTCTCCATGTTCAATGAGTTGCATGAATATTGTCCTCAGCAATCCTATCTCCACAATCAGTTTGTGGAGCCCAAACTTTTTTTTAACAACAACCTGTGTTGTTTGGGAAATTCTGTGGAACACCCCTGGTCAGTAACTTAATTGAGAGCAAACCAGATCCACCTGTGAAAGTCTTGCCTGACCTCAAGAGATGGCCACTTGAGACTATGTGTCCCCATTACTAGGAGTGTTTAGGTACACCCTCATGCATTCCAGGAAGTTTCCAACATAGTAGATTTCCACACAACTCCCAAACCCCCCCCCCGACCAATTCCAGCCATCTGTCCCCACACTCTCTCCCTCCACTCTACTTCTCCCCTGCCGCCACAACCCGGTCATTCCTACCCATAAAATCCATTCTATTTTCCCTTCCCAGATTTATGCATCCCCATAGAGCCTTTATCTAATCTCTTTGGGTTTACAGATTGTAGCCTGGTTATAAATTGCTTAATGGCTAATGTCTACTTATAAGTGAATATATACCATATTTGTCTTTCTCAGTCTGGGTTACCTCACTCAGGATGATTTTTTTCCTAATTCTATTCATTTGCCTATAAATTTCATGATAAAATTTTAAAAATTTTCTTCTTTTTTATGTTTTATTTATTTATTACTTTAGGTTACATCTCCATCACTGTGCCCTCTTTCCACCCCTCTCAGTTTTTTTAACAGCTGAACAATACTCCATTGTGTAAATATACCACATTTCATTCTCCATTCTTCTACTTAGGGATATCTATGTTATTTCCAGTTTCTGGCTATTATGAATAAAGCCATAATGAACATGGTTGAGAAAGTGTCCTTGTGATAGGTTAGGGAATCCTTTGGGTATATAGCCAAGAGGGATGTAGCTGGGTCTTGAGGTAGATTGATTCCCATCTTTCTAGGGAACTGCCATATTGATTTCCATAGTGGTTGTACATTTTGCTTTCCCCCCAGCAATGGAGGAGTGTTCCTCTTGTTCCTCATCCTTGCCAGCATGAGTTGTCACTTGTATTACTTACCTTAGCCATTCTGACAGGTGTAAAATAGAATCTCAAAGTAATTTTGATTTGCATTTCCCTGATGGCTAAGAATGTTGAACATTTTGTAAAAAAAATAATGGCTAATTAAACGACTTAACCAATATTTATATTTATCTTTAATTGATTCGTGGTGTAAACCCTTAACCTGCCATTATAAATGAATACACACAGACACTGGGTGGATCTTAACAAGCCTAGGCCTGGGTTGTGCAATCCTAGCCCATCTTAGCTAGCTGATAATTCTATTACATAAATATGAACCCATATATACATACGTCCCTTTGGACTATTATTCTCCACGCTAAGCCGATGTTCTAGGCCACGTGGAAGGATCTTCTTTAATCTACCCCATGGCGTGTCTTCCTTGTTTACTCCTGGCTTCTTCTCTGGTGACCTCTTCCCAAGGTGCTCTGTGTCTCTCTAAAAGCCCATGAACCTCAGTCCTGCCTACCTCTGTCTTTGCCCAATCTCCAGACCTCAACATTATTTAACCAATCAGAGTCAATTAAGTAACAGACAGCAAACAGGACCAATTAACATTTAGAATGCTTAACACCACCCCATCAACATTTCTTTTTTTCTTTTAGATTTTATTTATTTATTTAATGTATATGAGTGTTCTATATACATGTATGCCTGCATGCCTGAAAAGGGCCTCAGATCCCAGTATAGATTGTTGTGAGCCACCATACGGTTTCTGGGATTTGAACTTAGGACCTCTGGAAGGGCAGACAGGGATCTCAACTGCTGAGCTATCTCTCCAGTGCTGGTAAACATTTCTTTAAGTGTTCTCAGCCATTTGAGGTTTGTCTGTTGAGGGTTCTCAGTTTAGACTTGCATTCCATTTTTAAATTGGATTATTTTTTTATATCTAGCTTCTTGAGTTCCTTGAATAACTTGAACACTAGTCCTCTATTGGATATGGAGTTGATAATAATCTTTTCCCATTCTGTAGGCTGCTGCTTTGTCCAGGTGATGATGTCCTTTGCCTTACAGAAGATTTTCAGTTTCATGAGGTCTTATTTATTAATTTTTATCTTAGTGTCTGTTCAGAAAATCATCTCCTGTACCAATTTTCCACATTTCTCTTCTATCAGGTTTAGTTTATCTGGTTTTATGTTGAGGTCTTTGATACAATAGACTTGAAGTGTGTGTAGGGTGATAAGTATGTATCTATTTGCATTCTTCATTATGCAGACACTCAGCCTGACAAGCACCATTTAGTGAAGATGCAGTCTTCTTTTCAGTGTGTATTTCTGAATTCTTTATCAAAAATCAAATGTCCGTGTGTGGATTTATGTCTGTGTCTTCAATTTGAATCCATTGATCAACATGTCTACTAATACCATATGGTTTTTATTTCTGTACCTCTATAGTAAAACTTAAAATCAGGAATGGAAAGACCCCCAGCACTTCATTTATTGTTCAGAATTGTTCTAGCTATCCCGGGTTTTTTTATTTCCATATGAAATTGAGAATTGTTCTGTCAAGGTCTGTAAAGAATTGTATTGGAATTTTGATGGGGATTGCATTGAATCTGTAGATTGCTTTTGGTAGGATGGTCATTTTTACTATTTTAACCCTTCCAACCTATGAGCATATATTCTGATACCTTCTTCAATTTTTTTCTGCAGTGACTTGAAGTTTTTATCATATAAATCTTTCACCTGCTTGGTTAGAGTTATTTTAAGATAGTTTATATTGTTTAAGGCTATTGTGAAAGATGTTGTTTCCATTAATTTTTTTTCAGTCCACTTGTCATTTATATATAGAAGAGCTCCAGATTTTTGTGAGTATATTTTGTACTCAACTACTTTACTGAAGGTGTTATCTAGTATGAGTTCCTTGATAGAATTATGAGGGTCACTTCTGTATAATATCATATCATTTGCAAATAACGATACTTTCACTTCTTTCTTTCCAATTTGTGTCCCCTTTATATCCTTCAATTCTCTTGTTGCTCTAGCTAAGACTTTGAGTTCTATATTGAATAGATATGAAGAAAGTGGACAACTTGTCTTGACTCTGATTTTAGTGGAATTGCTTTGAGTTTTTCTCCATTTATTTTGATGCTGGCTATAGGCTTGCTTGCTGTAAATTGCCTTTATTGTGTTTAGGTATGTCCCTTGTAGCCCTAATCTCTCCAGGATTTTTATCATGAAGGGGTGTTGAATATTGTCAAGGCCTTTTTTTGCATCTAATGAAATGATTATGTGCTTTTTTTCTTTCAGTTTGTTTATATAGTGGACAACCTTTACTGATTTACATATGATAAACAATCCCTGCATCCCTGGAGTGAAGCCTACTTAATCATGGTGGATGATCTTTTTATTGTGTTCTTGGATTGAGTGTGCAATTATTTTATCGAGTAGTTTTGCATCTATGTTCATGAAGGAAATTTATCTATAATTTCTGTAAGTGACTTTATGAGTCTTTATGTGGTTTGAATATCAGGGTGACAGTGGCTTCATAAAATGAATTGGGAAATGTTCCTTGTTGTTATTTTCTGAAATAATTTGAGGAATGTTGGCATTAACCCATCTTTGAAAGTCTGGTAGAATTCTGCACTAAAACCCTCTGGCCTTAAGCCAGTTTTTTGTTTGTTTGTTTGTTTGTTTATTTGTATGTTTGCTTGCTTGCTTGTTTGGGGGGTTGATTGGGAAATTTTTAATGACTTCATTTATTTCACTCTGGGTTATATGTCTATTTAAATTGTTAATCTGATCTTGATTTAACTTGGTAAGTGGTATCTACAGAGAAAATTATCCATTTCTTTTAGATTTTCCAACGTGGTGAAGTACAAGTTGTTAAAGTACATCCTTATGAGTCTCTGGACTTCCTCAGTGTGTTGTTATCTTCCCTTTTCATTTCTAATTTTGTTAATTTGGATATTCTCTCTCTGCCTCTAGTTAGTTTAGATAAGAGTTTGTCTATCTTGATGACTTTCTCAAAAAAACAACTTTTTGTTTCATTGATTCTTTGTATTGTTCTCTTTGTTCCTATTTTATTGATTTCAGCCTCAGTTGGATTATTTCTTGTCCTCTACTCTTCCTGAGTATACATACTTCTTTTTGTTCTAGAGCTTTCAGGTATGTTATTAAGTTGTTAGAATAAAATCTCACCATTTTTTTAGTAGCCACTGAGTGCTATGTAGTTTCCATTTAACAATTCATTTTGTCCCATAAGTTTGCGTATGCTGCGTATTTATTTTTATTAAATCTTAGAAAGTCTTAAATTTCTTTACTTATTTCTGTCTTGATCCATGTTTCAATCAGTATTGAGTTGTTCATTTTCCATGAGTTTGTAACCTTTCTGTTGTTTCTGTTGTTGATGATATCCAGCTTTAATCTGTGGTAGTCTAATAGGAGGCAAGGAGTTACTTTTATTTCTTGTATCTATTGACACTTGTATCTTTGTGTCCAAGTATGTGGTCAGTTTTGAAGAAAGTTCCATGAAGTGCTGAGAAGAAGGTATATCCTTTTGTGTTTGGCTGAAATGTTCTTATATATCTGTTAGGTCCATATGGTTTATTTATTTTTTTTTTTACTTTATTTTTTATTTCTTCAAGTTACATCTCAATTGAAATCCCCTCCCTACCCCGCCTCCAGTCCCACCCTCCCACCCTCTTCCGCCTCAACCCACCCATCCCCTTCCTTTTTTTTAAGTTTAAGATACATCCTTTCCCCCCAACAGCTCCCCCTTTCAGTCCAACAAATGGCTCTTGCTCTTATAATAATAAATACAATACAAAACAACAGAGGTAATTAGGCCAAAATTATGAGAGTTATATGGCTTGGCATACAATCCCAATGTCCAGTCTATATGTATTTGGCACCTGACTTCAACATTCTACTGTCGACCTATCTCCATGAGTTTAAAGTTCTATATCCAACTCAACTTTCATCACAATTTAAAAAGCATCTTCTTAGAACACCCTCTTGATTCCCAAACAACTCAAAATTTAACTATGAGACTCTAGCTATCTATTCTTCAACCACCTCAGAGACCTGAGAGGGACAAATATATCTGATTATATAGGAAGTGCAGGGCTGCAGCTTCCCAAACTAAGAAATGACATACCAGTGGCTGCCTGGACAGCTCCCATTTTCTCTCCATACATTACAGCATCAATCTTCAGTCATTTGGCCCCATTTCTCTGACAGACATTGATTGTAGAGCAGGGGATATGAAGGACTCGCCTACCCTGTCTTGGCAGAGCTAGGCTGTCGACTTACCTGCTTCCAAGTTTTGTCCTTTTTGGACAGCAGTCTGTCTGCAGTTGAAGCAAGGGGTTTTTCCTACCCTGTCTTGGCAGAGTTAGGCTGTCGACTTCCCCGCTACCAAGTTTTGTCCTTTTTGGACAGCAGTCTGTCTGCAGTTGGTGCAAGGGGTTTTTTCATGCCAAGAGAAAGGCTTGCCACCAATTCAACCATCTTACAGTGGAGGTTCTTCGATGCTTATCCTCTACTTGGAGTAGAATAGGGTTGCCGTCAGGAGCTGATATGTCTCGATATAAAAAAAAATCTTGATTTAAGATAACATCTTTGAATGCCATATTCTGCAGATCTCAAGGGGTTTTTGAAGATGCCCTATCCATCTCTTGTATTTAGGTAAGCAAATGTTGCTTGTCTCTTAGCAACTTGATTACTGGGTAGTTTAGAGAATATCTGTGATAGACAGTCATAGTAGCCAACAAAGAGACATGTTTGCATGACTAGGAGTTTGTTTTAACTATCCTAGACCATTTTAGACGGTTGGTATCAAGAGGTCAGAGCTTCACATTTTATTTTTAAGTATCTCTAGGTATGATACCATTGGGAAGCATTACCTTTAAATTTGTATCAATATACAAAGATCTATTCAATTGTGGTTAAATATACTCTTAATTATGTATCAATATACCAAGATCAATGCCTATGTAGCCCAATATAATCTTAATATTACGTCCATATGCAAGGGTCAATACCATTGTGGCCAACTATAATCTTAATTTTGTATAAATATACAAAGATCAATACCGATGTAATCCAATACAATCTTATTTTTGCACAATAAACAATGGTCAATACCACTTTAGCCAAATAAACTACTAATTTTGTATCAATATACAAAGGTATAAGGGCATATTCAATAATCTGCCCCTTCTTCTTGGACCTTCCTGTGCTATGTCTATATCTCATTTATCTCAAGCCCATGCACTCCTACATAGGAGAGGAAGAAGGATACAGAAAAGGAAAAGTAGGAATTCCCTGGGGCTAACCTCCAAAACCCATTAAGACAGGACCATTTATTAGCTTGTAGTCTCTTCCCCTACATAACAGAGTTTTCAGTTATCCTTCAAATAACCAAAAAGATGGGCGGAGAAACACCCTCCCCAACCTCTGGGCATGGGACGTCACTCTCTTAAAGTGACTTCCTGCTGATTTGGGTCGTAGTAGACCTGTTTGGGGCCCCAACCCAAATGGGAAAAATGATTAAAAATGTTAGTACAATCCTTTTACGTTCAGTCCTTCTGTTCTCAGCTGTTTAGATGACCTAAGGGGTTTGTAGGCAGAAGCTGATCTTGCAGGCTTCACTGAGGTTCCGGCTGGGGCATTGTGTAGAGCTGAACGGTCCCAGTGACACTGGATTGCAGTGGTGGTTGCAGGCCCCCGATGGAGACAGCTATTGAGGAAGTCTGCCAGGCAGAATCAACTGGGTCACTCATCCTCCTTGGTGCCTGATTCTGCTCTCTGCTGAGGATTCCGCTGTCCGCCATCCCCGGGCTCCCCTAATGGACACTTCGATTCTCCTGGAATGATAAGAACAGAGCCCTGCCCCAATCCCAACCCTAGGACAATTGCCCTCTTTTTTTTTTTTCTAGGGGGGATGGGGGAGGCTAGGTAGTACTTCTCCTGAAGCAAATTTGGCCTTCTGACAACATACAAAGCGTTATCTTTCAATCCGGGTTAAAGTAGAAATCATTCTGTCACCTTGGAGCTAAACCAGCTCTAGTGTATATATTTTGAGATCCCAAAGGACAATCTGCCTGCATCGAGAAGGCCTTTTGTAAGTAGCCTCCAAACCTAGGTCCCTCCAAATCCCATGTGTGTGTCTCTGAACTCTAATTATTGGGAACAGGGACCTGTGTTTCTCATCTGAAGGGATCAAAGATGGGTTCCACCACTCCTGGATCGAAGTCTTTCTCTATTTAGAGTTTACCCTGCATCAGGCTGACCCTGAGCTCCGGGATCTGCCTCTTTCTGTCTCCAGTGTGCTGGGAGCTGGGACCATGGTGTACTCTTCTTGAATGGTGGGACCAAGAGTATGCACCCTCACCACCCCGCTCCGTATGACTCCAGAGTACATAAGACCACCAACTCTAAGGTGCCCCCCCCCGTCTCCGCTGAAGTCAAAGGCATGGGCCAATACCTCAATTCTCTTGTATTTTACCTTAGCTCCACGTCTTCTCTACACCTGGAGGACTGCAAATCCAGGCCGAATGGCTGTATCCTCTGTTCCATTCACAGTGTTTCAGTCCTGCCCCCTGCCTTTTTTTTTCTTTTTTTTTTTTAGTTAATAAATTTATTTGTTTGTTGCTTCAGGTTACATCCTTATCATATTGTCCTCTTTTCCCGCTTCCCAGCCCCACCCTCCCATGCTCTACCCCCTGACCCTTCCGTCTTGTTCCTCTGGGGTGGAGTGTCCCTGCCTAACAGTCTCTTACCACAGATCAGGAGTCATATGAGGGCCAAGAGCCTCTTCATTCACCGGGGGCCTAAGAGGCAGTACTGCCAGTGACTGGTGTTTCATTGCTACTGGGGGAATACTAAAAAAAAGACCAACAAACACACAAACCCACAAAAACAAAGAATATCAACAAAAAAAGAGAGGAAAAAGAGAAGGGAAAAGGAAAGAGAAAAAAAGAAAAAAAGAAGGAAAAATAAAAAGATAAAAAAAAATTATGTCCTTGTTCCTTTTGATGTGTTGGTTGTAGTACAGATATCCTGTACGATATAGTTAAAATCCTACTATAAGTGAATAGATGCCATGTGCATCCTTCTGAGACTGGGTTAGCTCACTCAGGATGAGCTCCTCTAGATCCATCCATTTGGTTGCAAATTGCATGATTTCATTGTTTCTGATAGCTGAGTAATATTCCATTGTATAGATGTACCACAATTTTTTAATCCATTCTTCAGTTGAGGGACATCTGGGTTGTTTCCAATTTCTAGCTATTACAAATAAGGCTGTTATGAACATAGATGAGGAGACTTCCCTATGTCTCCGTGAGAGGTCCTTTGGGTGTATACCCAGAAGTGGTATGGCTGGGTCCTGAGGCAAGATTATTCCTAAATTTCTAAGATATCACCAGATAGACCTCCATAGTGGTTGCACAAGCCTGCACTCCCACCAGCAATGGAGTAGGGTTCCCCTTTCTCCACACCCTCGCCAGCATGCGCTATCATTTGAGCTCTTTATCTTAGCCATTCTAACAGGTGTTAGGTGGAATCTCAGGGTCGTCTTGAGTTGCATTTCTCTGATGATTAAGGATGTTGAACATTTCTTCAGGTGTCTCTCAGCCCTTAGGGATTCCTCCTTTGTGAATTCTCTATTTAGCTCCATCTCCCATTTTTTGATTGGATTATTTGGTTTCTTTGCATTTACTTTCTTGAGTTCTTCGTAGATTTTAGATAATAGCCCTCTATCAGATGTGGGTTGGTGAAGATTTTCTCCCAGTCTGTTGGTTGCCGTTTTGTTCAAATGACAGTGTCCTTTGCTTTACAGAAGCTTTTCAGTTTCATGAGGTCCCATTTATTGATTGTTGATCTCAGGTCCTGAGCTGATGGTGTTCTGTTCAGGAAGTTGTCACCTGTGCCAATGAGTTCGAGGGTTTCTCCTACTTTTTCTTCTAGTATCTTTAGTGTGGCTGGCCTTATGTTAAGGTCTTTGATCTACTTGGAATTAAGTTCTGTACAAGGTGATAGGTATGGGTCTAATTTCATTCTTTTGCAAGTAGACATCCAGTTGGACCAGCACCATTTGTTGAAGATGCTGTCCTTCTTCCATTGTGCGTTTTTGGCTTCTTTGTCAAAGATTAGTTGGTCATAGGTGTGTGGATCCATGTTTGGGTCTTCAATTCGATTCCATTGATCCACTGGTCTGTTTCTATACCAGTACCATGCTGTTTTTATTACTGTTGCTCTGTAGTACAGCTTGAAATCTGGGATGGTGATACCTCCAGATGTTTTTTCATTGTACAGGATTGATTTAGCTATTCTGGGCTTCTTGTTGTTCCATATGAAGTTGAGAACAGCTTTTTCCAGGTCTATAAAGAATTGTGTTGGTATTTTGATAGGAATTGCATTGAATCTATATGTTGCTTTTGGTAGAATAGCCATTTTTATTATGTTGATCTTACCTATCCATGAGCATGGGAGATCTTTCCATCTTCTAAAGGCCTCTTCCATTTCTTTCTTCAGGGGCTTGAAGTTCTTGTTATATAGGTCCTTTACATGCTTGGTTAGAGTTACCCCCAGGTATTTTATGTTGTTTGTGGCTATTGTGAAGGGGGTTTTTTCCCTTATTTCTTTCTCGGTATATTTGTTTGTTGTATAAAGAAGGGCTTCTGATTTTTTTGAGTTAATTTTGTATCCAGCCATCTTGCTGAAGTTGTTTATCAGCTGTAAGAGTTCTTTGGTGGAGTTTTTGGGGTCGCTTATGTATACTAACATATCATCTGCGAATAGGGATAATTTGACTTCTTCATTTCCAATTTTTATCCCTTTGATCTCCTTTAGTTGTCTTATTGCTCTAGCAAGGACTTCAAGTACTATATTGAAGAGATATGGTGAAAGTGGACATCCTTATCTTGTCCCTGAGTTTAGAGGAAATGCTTCAAGTTTCTCTCCATTTAATTTCATGTTGGCTACTGGCTTGCTGTATATTGCCTTTATTATTTCTAGGTATGGTCCTTGTATGCCCGTTCTCTCCAGAACTTTTAGCATGAAGGGGTGTTGGATTTTGTCAAATGCTTTTTCTGCATCTAGCGAGATTATCATGTGGTTTTTTCTTTCATCTTGTTTATGTGGTGAATTACATTGATAGACTTTCGTATATTGCACCATCCCTGCATTCCAGGGATGAAGCCTACTTGATCATGGTGTATGATACTTTTGATGTGTTCTTGAATTCGGTTTGCTAGTATTTTATTAAATATTTTTCCATCTATGTTCATGAGGGAGATTGGTATGAAGTTCTCTTTCTTTGTTGGGTCTTTGTGTGGTTTAGGAATCAGAATGACAGTGGCCTCATAGAATGAGTTTGGCAGTGATCTTTCTGTTTCTATGTGGTGGAAGAGTTTGAAAAATAATGGTGTTAGTTCCTCTTTGAAGGTCCGGTAGAATTCCGTGCTAAAGCCATCTGGCACTGGGCTTTTTTGGTTGGGAGATTATTAATGACTGTTTCTATTTCCTTGGGTGTTATTGGGCTGTTTAAGCTGTTAATCTGATTTTGATTTAGTTTTGGTAGGTGGAATTTATCGAGGAAATTGTCCATTTCGCTTAGGTTTTCAAATTTAGTGGAATATAGATTTTAAAGTAATGCCCGAATATTTTCTGGATCTCCTCAATGTCTGTTGTTATTTCTCCCTTTTCATTTCTGATTTTGTTGATTTGTGTTCTTTCCCTTTGCCTTTTAGTTAATTTGGCTAGGGGTCTGTCTATTTTGTTGATTTTCTCAAAGAACCAATACTTGGTTTCATTGATTCTTTGTATAGTTCTTTTTGATTCTAAGTTGTTGTTTTCAGCCCTAAGTTTGATGATTTCCTGCCTTCTGCTCTTCTTGGGAGTGTTTGTTTCTTTTTTTTCCAATTCACCCAGCTTAGCTGTTAGTTCACTAATATGAGCTGTCACAATTTTCTTTTTGAAAGCACTTAGTGCTATGAACTTTCCTCGTAGCACAGCTTTCAATGTATCCCATAGGTTTGGGTATGTTGTGTCTACATTGTCATTGGATTTTAAGAAATCTTTGATTTCCTTTTTTATTTCTTCCCTGACCCAGTGTTTGTCCAGTAAGGAGCTGTTCAATTTCCATGTGTGTGTAGGCTTTCTGTTGATTCTTTTGCTGTTGAAGACCAGCTTTATTCCGTGGTGGTCTGATAAGATACAAGGTGTTATTTCAATTTTCTTGTATCTATTGAGACTATCCTTGTGACCAACTATGTGGTCGATTTTGGAGAAGGTTCCATGGGGTGCTGAGAAAAAGGTGTATTCCTTTGTGTTTGGGTGAAACGTTCTGTAGATATCTGTTAGGTCCATTTGTTTCATGATCTCTGTTAGACTCAATATTTCTCTGTTTGTCTTCTGTCTTGATGATCTGTCCTTTGTTGTGAGTGGGGTGTTGAAGTCTCCCACTACTAATGTGTTGTGATCAACGTGCGCTTTAAGTTTTAGAAGTGTTTCTTTTACGAAAGTAGGTGCCTTTGTATTTGGGGCATAGATGTTCAGTATTGAAATTTCCTCTTGATGAATATTCCCTTTAATGAGTATATAGTGCCCTTCTTTGTCTTTCTTCATTAACTTCAGTTGGAAGTCTGTTTTGTTTGATATTAGGATGGCTACTCCAGCTTGCTTCCTGGGTCCATTTGCTTGGAAAACCTTTTCCCAGCCATTTACTCTGAGGCAGTGTCTATCTTTTGTAGTTAGATGTGTCTCTTGTATACAGCATAAGAAAGGGTCTTGCTTGCGGATCCACTCTGTAAACCTATGTCTTTTTATTGGGGAGTTGAGTCCATTGATGTTGGTGGATATTAGTGACCTGGGGTTGTTATTTCCCATTAGTTTGGTATAGGTGGTGGTCCTGTTCCTCTTTTGGTTTAGTTGCTGATGGGTTTTCTATTCCCTTTGTTTTCTTGGGTGGAGTTTTCTTCTCTGGGTTGGGATTTTCCTTCTAGGATTTTCTGTAGGGCTGGGTTTGTGGGTAGATATTGTTTAAATTTGATTTTGTCATGGAATATCTTGTTTTCTCCATCTATGTTGATGGAGAGTTTTGCTGGGTAAAGTAGTCTGGCTGGGCATCTATGATCTCTTAGGACTTGTAGTATATCTGACCAGGCCCTTCTAGCTTTTATCGTTTCTGGGGAGAAGTCAGGTGTAATTCTGATAGGTCTGCCATTGTATGTGACTTGACCTTTTTCTCTAACAGCTTTTAATATTCTTTCTTTGTTCTGTACATTTGGGGTTTCAATTATTATGTGGCGAGAGGAGTTTCTTTTCTGGTCTAATCTGTTTGGTGTTCTGTATGCCTCTTGGATTTTTATTGGCATCTCTTTTTTCAGGTTTGGGAAGTTTTCCTCTATGATTTTGTTGAAGACATTTCCTGGACCTTGGAGTCGGGAGTCCTCTCTTTCCTCTATACCTATAATTCCTAGGTTCCGTCTTTTCAATGAGTCCTTGATTTCTTGGATGTTGTGTTTGAGAGATTTTTTAGCCTTCTCATTTTCTTTGGATGTTGTACTGATTTCTTCCACTGAATCTTCCATGCCTGAGATCCTGTCTTCCATCTCTTGCATCCTATTTTTGATACTCACATCCGTAGTTCCTGTTCTCTTCCCTTGGTTCTCCACTTCCTCTTTTAACTCTGACTGTGTTTTCTTTATTGTTTCTATTTCTATTTTCATGTCTTGTGTGGTTTTGTTCGTTTTGTACATTTCCTTCTCCAGCTTGCTTGTTTTTGTATGAAAATCTTTCATAGCTTTGTCCTTTTCCTGTTCAAGCTCTGTCACCTTGGCTTGGAGCTCTTTAATGGTGTTGTTCCTTGTTTTGACTTGTAGAGTTGTGGCTTCTTTGAATTCCTTCATAGATTTAAGTTCTTCTTGCTGGGACTCTATCACTTTCCATAATGCAGAATTGTCGACGTTTTCATGTGTTTCTGTTGGTGTGTGGTCATCCGAATTGGATGAGCTAGGATAATTCTGCTTTGCTGGAGTCATATTTCCTTGATTTCTTTTTCTTTTTCTTTTTTTTTTTTTTTGACCTTTGGCCATTGGATGCGTTTAGCTGTCTATTTTCTGTGCTTGGAACCACAGTGGATGAGTTGGTGCAGGGGACGAGTTTCTTGGCTATCTGTCGTTGATTACAGGGGGATTTCAAGGTCACTGTGGTTTTAATCGCCTCAGGCACTGTGAGCTGGTGCAGCCTATTCCCAGGTTGTGAGTAATGGACCAGGATTGTTTCACTGCTCTCAATTCAGACTTCTCTATGTTGCACTCTGAGTTTTCAGCCTGTAATGGTTCTGATGGTATGGACCTGTTTGCCCAGGCACAGATTCTGTGGGCTTTGTTTGTCGTCACGGAGGCTGACAGGGTCTGGCTCCACACCTAATATGTCTGGATTTTCCAGAATAGAGCTATGGTCCCAATTTCTGGTTTCTCACTAGGCTTCTCGCCACAGAGCTGGCCTCTGTGCCTGATTCCCTTCCTGTCTGCGCTGCCGCAGGTCCCCCTCCCTGGCTGCTAGGCCGTGGGTACCCCATGCCCCGGATCCTCCGGCCGCCTGAGTGATCCTCTCGTTCCAGCAGCTCAGCAGTGGGTGCATGGATCCCTGTCCCCGCGCATGCCTGTCCCTGGCCCCGCCCATGCCTGTCTCTCTCCCCAGTTGACCTGCCGTGGGTTCGCGGGGATTTGGCCCTGCCAGCCAGGCACCCTCCCCATCTGCGCTGCTGTAAGTGCGCGGGATTCAGCCCCTCCCACCCGCCTTTGTGTTCCCAGCTTCCAGCACTCTCTTGAAACCTCCAGCCCTCCGCTTCACGAGCAGCTGCAGACCACCCGCTGAGCCCCCTGTTTGTTCCTTGCTAAGCCTTCCACTATCTCGCAAAGTTTTTTTAAGTGGGTATAAGTTCTACCTGAGGTGTGGGGAGCCCAATAGGCCAGCGATCTATGGCCAAGTGGACCCTGATTCTGCCTGCTGTAAGTTGGGATCAATCTTACCAGGCTCCTCTCCAAATGGGAGTTCCCGAATCCTGGGTTTAGTGGCTTCTGTGTCTGCGAGAGATGGGGAGAGAGCCTTGCCCTGGGACTTTTAACAGTCCCTTGGGAGCTGTGAGTGTTCCGGGGTGGGGGTGGGGCATCTAGCCCCTCCGTTTTTTTCACAGTGCCCAATAACTCTGTGTTTTTTATGGCTCTTTTTTCCCCACGTTCAAAATGCGTCAGTGTAGGTCGCTGCCATCTTGGCCCCTGTTTCAGGAATTTTTTAAGATTTAACATTTTCTTTGACGAGTGTGTACATTTCTTCTACCATATTTTCATTGCCTGAGATTCTTTTCATCCTTTGTATTCTGTTAATGAAGCTTGTCTCTGTGGTTCCTGTTCAAATTCATTTCCAGAATTCCCTCAGTTTGTGTTTTCATTATTGCTTCTACTTCCATTTTCAAGTCTTGAGTAGTTCTATTCATTTCCTTCAACTTTTCATTTGTATTTTCTTTAAGGGATTTATTCATTTCCGACCAATTTTTTGTTTTCCTGGATTTACAGAAGGGCTTTTTTGTCTGTTTCTCTTTAAGGACCTCTATCATCTTCATATAATTGGGTCTAAGGTCTTTTTCTTTTGCTTCAGCTATGTTGGAATATTCGAGGCCTGCTGTGGTACAAAAGATGGGCTGTAATGTAGACATTGCCTTGGCTGTTATTGTTTGTGTTTTTATGCTAGCATTTAGGCATCTAGGTTTGGGATGTTTATAAGTCTAGGTGCTGATTTCTGGGTTTGCTTTTGTTGGATGGGTATTTTGTACCTTGTTTTCTGTTTCCTCCCTGGATTTTTAGTGTTTGATGTCTGTTTTACTGGCCTGCTCAGCTGGCATGTTCATAGAGAATGCCTGCTGGTGTTGAAGGCTGGGATGCAGCAATGAGTGAGGGGAAGAAGGCTAGGAGGGACTGGACTGTGGGATCCACAAGAGATGTGGGCAGAGGACAAAAGAGGCTGCAGACAGTATCCTGTTGCAACTCTGGGTATGAGATTGAGGAACTGTGTCTGGGGTGGGGGTGGGGGATAAAGAGAGAGGAGAAGGTCTGTAGACTGTCTATATGGTAGGCATGGCCTGTGGTTGAGCAGGGGGTGCCAGCTTGATTTGGGGCTGGGATACAGCAATGAGTGGGAGAAGGGATATCAGGAAGGGATGAACTGTGGGATCTACAGGAGATGTAGGAAAAAAGAGGATGCTGCTGGTGCTCTGTTGTAGCACTAGGGATTAGTCTGAGTTATTGTGTCTTGGGGGACAGAGAGCTGAGATGGTCTGTGGGCAGCCTACTTGTTTTTTCCCCCTGGTCTTTTTTTTTTCAGGAGTCACTCCAAGGTCTATCTCCTTGTGGAAGCCCTTCCTCCATTCCCCCAGGCAAAGCAGGCCTTTCCACATGAACTACATGTGAGTCTTTACTATAATATAGATGTCCCTTTCTTATACTAGAATTGAAGTTCCTTGAGACAGAAACTCTTTCAATTTGCAGTCCTAGAACACAATTAGATCTTTGCACATACATAAGAAATGGATGAAAAAAATAATACAAATAAATACAGTGTATGACTTGACTTACAAGATTTTTCCCCACACATTGCATAAAATATGGCTCCTTTAAGGATGACTATTAGACAAGAACAAGACAGACATAAAAGGAGCAAATGTAAACCAATCTACTCTGCACTTTCAGGAGTCTTCCTGCCCTTTACCTTTAGCCTGGACCATCATTCTTTTCTTCTGATCACATCAGCTTCAGCCCTCTGAATTTAGCATTTGGTTGCTTCTCTGGTAACTTGATTCTTAATTGGGTGACTAGGTTCTTGAATCAAGTCATACATTCTGTTTCCAATGTGATTTCTCACCCTTGCCACTTAGTTATATATCCCCATATTTTTTATTAAGTTAGCTACTCTGGGAATTAACTTCCTTTCTTGTTCAAATTAAGCTCGCTGGGAGTAGTGCAGGAGTAAAGATAATTTTTACCTTGTTTGTGTTAATGTGACCAATAAAGGAGATAATGGTTAAGTAGTTTCTGACAGCTGTGTTGGCCATTTATAGAAAATACATTGCTGACACTGACTCTGTATCTCTATGCTGTTTTCCCTTCTAGAACAGGCATCTTCACCTTGTTTCCAGACCTTATATCTACCCACCAAATAATCCATAGGCAATGAGAAAATATACTTGGCAACTTTGTGGGTCTTCACTTATTTCCTATCCCTGGGTGCACATAAAGAGCCAAGAGCGAAGATCTAGGTTATCATATATACTTCTAAATTATCTACCTAACCTGTCTGTCCAGAGCCTACAGCACCTAAATCTCTAGCTTATACTTTTTGTTTGTTTGTTTATTTGTTCATTTTACATCCCAATCATATAGCCCCTTCCCCTCCTCTGAATCATGTCCTCCCACCCCCTTCCCCCACCTCCCCTCCCCTTCACCTCAGAAAAGGGGAGCCCACCCTATGCCCTCTACCAGTACCATCTCACCCCAGCACATTGAGTGTCATCAGATCTGAGTGCTTCCTCTTCCATGGAGGCCAGGTGCCACAGTCCCATTAGGGGGGAGTGATCTAAAAGTAGGCATCCAAATCCTTGCCAGAGAAGGAACCAAGATGGCAGTGGCCAGCACAAACACATTTTGGGTGTAGGGAAACCAGCTAGAACACTACAGAGATATAATCACACTAAGCAACAATCTGAGAGGCACCAACATACTAGGAATCACCCAGCAAAGCGAGGGACAAATAAAAATCCCTGGGCTACACTTTCAGACACTCAGAAAAACAGACTGGCCAGTCGTGGAAGCAGGAGAGCTTCATATTGAGAGGAGCACGTGGGCCACTCAGGACCCCAGCTAGCAGTTCCAAACCCCAGACGGGGTACTTACCAGCTTCCTGAGCCCCCAACTTCCATGCAGATATTCCAGCACCAAAAAGAGAACCAGCAGAGCCACGAGAATGAGTATATTCTCAAAGGAACAATTATGATGGGCACGGAAGCACATTCTGAGCTACGCAAGAGTTGCTGGACTACTGTGGTGTATCTCCAGAGGAGTGGTTGTCTGGGAGGTGCAAGCATGCATAGGCTCACCCAGAAAGGCTTTGGACAATTCAGATCCCTCTACTGGACATACAAACATTCAGAAGAATATAGCATCCAGACAAGGCAGCAGGGGGCATGGACTGGCCCACAGGTCTGATCAATTCAGGGTTGGAGTGGCTGGTTCTGACCTCCATACAGAAGTCCTCCTGGCTTCCTGAGTCCCTAGCTTCCATGTAGTCACTGTAGCACCCAAAAGAGAACCAGAAGAGCCACACAAATTGTAAGATCAGATCAGACTAAAAGGCGGTGGTAGAGTTAAAAGGTGGCAGAAGTCTACTGAGTCCAAGCCCTGTGGACGGGTTGTGGTGTTCATATTGGATCTCCCTGCCAGTGCACCTTACCCTCCCCAGATTGGGTACATGATCTTCAGCATCTACAGTTCCGGCCCTGGAGCAGTGGGTTTTTAGTCATTGTGCACTGCCTGATTGACAAAGACAACAAAGGCTCAGTGCTTCTGACCAAGAGGCACAGGGGTGCTCCAAGATCACCTAAGAGGAGCTGTCTGTGGGCAACACGACCACAGACCTGATGCTTGGAAATGACACATGAGCTGCAGGGTACCTGGCAGCTCTAACCTACAGTTATGGTCCTCCAACACCACCCCTACAGATGTCACTAGGAAGATCAGCTGGATTTCAGGAATCCACAGGCTAGGATAATACATCCCATGCTAATCCCCAACCAGAACACACAGTAGGGACACAACAGGAAGGGGTGAACTTCTGGAGGCCCACTGAAATCCAGGCCACAACACAAGGCCCCACCCACCTTGTGGAGAACTACAGACCACCAAGATTACACAGCCTCTACAACAAAACTCCTTCCTTCACACCAGGCCCAGAATATACTAGGAACAATCAGCTAAGGAAAACCAGATGGCAAAAGGTCATTGAAAGAACAAAACTGGCAAAAGTCAGGGAAATATGACTCCAACAAAATTCAGCTATGCTAATACAGCAAGCCCTGACCATGCCACCACAGCTGAAACACATGAAAATGATGACAAATCTATACTTATGAAAATGATAGAGGCCTTACAAGAAGAAAATAAGTCCCTGAAAGATTTTAAAGAAATCACAATTATACAAATGAAAGCAAAGGAGAATTCCATTAGAGAACTCCAAGCTATCTCACTAAAACAAGAGTAGGAAAGAGACAAGGCTATGAAAGATTTGCAGGCAAAGATAACCAAAGTGGAATAGGAAATGTACAAAACGGTTCAAGACCTGAAGTTGGAAATGGGAGCAAAAAGGAAAACACAAGCAGAAACAATCCTGGAGATAGAAAGAGAACAGGAACTACAGATATGAGTATCACAACTAAGATACAAGAGATGGAAGACAGAGTCTCAGGTGTGGAAGACTCAATTGAAGAAGTCAGTAAAATAACCAAAGAAAATGAGAAATCTAAAAAATTCTTCAACCACAACATCCAAGAAATTAAGGACTCAATGAAAATACAAAATCAAAGAATTATAGATAAAAGAGAAGAATCCTGACTCCAAGGTCCAGGAAATATGTTCAACAAAACTGTAGGAGAAAATTTCCCAAAGCTAAAGAAAGAGATGCTGATAAAATTCCAAGAGGCATTCAAAACACCAAATACATTAGACCAGAAAAGAAATTCCTCTAACCATATAATTGAAATTCCAAAGAAAGAATATTAAAAGTTGTAGGAGAGAAAGGTTAAGTAACATATAATAACACACCCATCAGAGTTACACCTGACTTCTCCTCAGAAATTTTAAAAACAAGAATGTCCTACAAGCCCTATGAGAACATAGGTGCCAGACCAGACTACTATATCCAGCAAAACTTTCTATCATCATAGATGGAGAAAAGATATTCCATAACAAAACCAAATTTAAACAATATCTACCCACAAATCCAGCTCTACAGAAGATCCTAGAAGGAAAGTTCCAACCCAGAGAAGATAATTACACCCCAAAAAAGCACAGGAAGCCAAAAATTGCACCACAGATAAAGCAAAAGAAATGCACAAACACGCAACCACCACCTACATAAAAATAACAGGAAATAACAACCTATGGTCATTAATATCTAACAACTTCAATGGACTCAACTCCCCAATAAAAAGACACAGGCTTACATAGTGGATCCCTAAACAAAACCCATCATTTTGCTGCATAAAAGAAATGTACCTCACTAACAAAGATAGACTCTACCTCAGAGTAAAGGGCTGGGAAAAGATTTTCCAAGCAAATGTTCCCAGGAAGCAAGCTGAAGTAGACATCCTAATATTTGATAAAATAGACTTTCAATCAATATAATTAAAAAAGATACCTAATCATCAAAGGAAAAATTCATCAAGATGACATCTCAATAATGAATATGCTCAAACACAAGGGCACCCACATTTGTAAAAGAAACTCTTCTAAAGCTTAAATCACACATTGTTCCCCTCACATGAATATTGGGAGACTTCAACTCTCCATTCACACCAATGGGCAGATCATTGATACAGAAACCAAACAGAGAAATAATGAGACTAACAGAGGTCATGAACCAAATGGACCTAACATATCTACAGAATGCTTCACACAAACACAAAAGAATATACCTTTTTTCCAGAACCTCACAGAACCTTCTCCAAAATTGACCATATAGTCAGACACAAAGCAAGCCTCAACATATAGAAGAAAATTGAAATAACCACTTGTACCTTATGAGACCATCATGGATTGAAGCTGGACTTCAACAAAAACAGAAATAACAATAAGCTTACACATTCATGGAAACTGAACAACTCTCTACTCAATGACCACTGGAGTCAGGGAACAAATGAAGAAAGAAATCAAAGAGATCCTAAAATCAAATGAAAATGAATGCACAACATAGCCAAACCTGTGGGATACAATGAAAGCAGCAGTATGAGGAAAGTTCATAGCAATAAGTGTCTTCTCATATTAGCAACTTAACAGTTGAACTGGAAGGGCTAGATAAAATAAGAAGCAAACACTCACAGAAGAGCAGATGGCAGGAAATCATCAAACTCAGGCCTGAAATCAACAACTTAGAAACTAAAATAAAAATACAAAGAATAGATAAAACCAAGAGTTGGTTCTTTGAGAAAGTCGACAAAATAAACACACTCTTAGCCAAGCCAAATAAATGGCAGAGGGAAAATACCCAAATCAAAAATATCAGAAATGAAAAGGGAGAAATAACAACAGACATCAAGAAAATCCAAAGAATCTTTTGGTCTTACTTCAAAAACCTGTACTCCACAAAATTTGCAAACTTAAGTGAAATGGACAATTTTCTTGATAAATTCCACCTATCAAAGTTAAATCAAGATCAGGTTAACAACTTAAACAGACCTATAAACCCTAAGGAAATAGGAGCAGTCATTAAAAGTCTCCCAAAAAAAAAAAAAAAAAAAAAAAAAAAGCCCAGGGCCAGATGGTTTCAGCACAGAATTCTACCAGATATTCAAAGAAGAGCTAATACCGATACTCTTCAAACTCTTCCACAAAATAGAAACAGAGGGAACACTGTCAAACTCATTCTATGAGGCCACAGTTACACTGATACCTAAACCACACAAAGACTCAACAGAGAAAGAAAATTGCATACCAATTTTCCTTGTGATCATAGATCTAAAAATGCTCAATAAAATGCTTACAAACTGAATCCAAGATCACATCAAAAGTATCATACACCATGATCAACTAGGCTTCATCCCAGGGATGCAGGAGTGGTTCAACATATGAATGTCCATCAATGTAATCCACCACATAAACAAGTTGAAAGGAAAAAAACACATGATCATATCACTGGATGTGGAAAAAAGCATTTGACAAAATCCAGCACCCCTTCATGTTAAAAGTCTTGGAGAAATCATGCATACAAGGACATACTTAAACATAATAAAGGCAATTTACAGCAAGCAACCCAGTAGCCAAAATCAAACTAGATATAGAAAAACTTAAAGCATTTCCTCTAAAATCAGGGACAAGGCAAGGCTGTCCACTTTCTCTTTATCTCTTCAACCTACTACTTGAAGTTTTACCTAGAGCAATAAGAAACTAAAGTATATAAAGGGGATACAAATTGGAAAAGAAAAAGTCAAAGTATCCCTATTAACAGATGGGATGATAGTATACATATGTGGCCCCAAAAATTCTACCAATTGATCAATGGAATCAAATCAAAGTTCCAGAAATAAACCAACACACCTATGGTCACTTAATTTTTAACAAAGAAACCAAAACCGTACAATGGAAAAAGGAAAGCATCATCAATAAATGGTCTAACTGGATGTCAACATGTAAAAGAACACATAGACCCATACTCATCACCTTGCACAAAACTTAAGTCCAGGTGGATCAAAGACCTTAACATAAAGCCGGACACACTAAATCTAAAAGAAGAGAGAGTGGGGAAAGACCTCAAACTCATTGGCACAGGTGACAACTTCCTGAACAGAACACCAATAGCTCAGGCTCAAAACCAGCAATCAAGAAATGGGAACTTACGAAACTGATAAGCTTCTATAAGGCTAAGGACACTGCCATTTGAACAAAATACCAACCTATAGATTGGGAAAATATCTTCACCAATCCTACATCTGACAGATGGCTAATATCCAAAATTTATAAAGAACTCAAGAAATTAAACACCAATTTTTATTAAATTAAAAACCAAATAATCCAACTAAAAAATGGGAGTGCAAACTTGTGCAACCACTATGGCAATCAGTCTTGGGATTCTTAGAAAACTTGGAATAACTCTACCTCAAGGCCTAGCTATACCACTCCTGGGCATACATCCAGAAGATTCCTCACCAATCCATAAGGACATCTGCTCAACTATGTTCATAGTAGTTTTATTTGTAATTGCTAGAAACTGGAAACAACACAGCTGTCCCTCAACCGAAGAATGGATTAAAAAAAAAAAAAACTGTGGTACATTTACACAATGGAATACTACTCAACTATTAGAAACAAGAAAATCATACAATTGGCTGCCAAATTAATGGAACTAGAAAAGCTCATCCTGAATGAGCTAACCCAGACTCAGTAAGATGCACATGGCACTTATTCGCTTATAACTGCATTTTAGCCATATGTTTATAGGATAACTATCCTACAACCAACAGACCAAAAAGAACAGGAACATGGACTTCGTTACCCGTTAGTAGGACACTTTGTCCTAGTGGAACTACCAAGTAGGCCCACAGTGCAATAAGAAGCTCTTAGCCTTCTTATAATTGATGAACTGAGCTGGGCTGAGATGTAGGGATACCCTGCACCTGAGGGGTAGGATATGTGGGAAATGGGGTAGAGAGTAGGAGGCTGAGACTAAGAAAGGTAGAGGAAGGGGGCTGTGATGGAGATGTAACTTGAAGTAGCAAATAAACATAATAAAATAAATTTTAAATTAAAAAAATCCTTGCCAGAGATAGCCCCCACCCCACTTGCTAGGGAACCCACAGTATGACCAAGCTGCCCATCAGTTACATATGTGTAGGGGACCTAAATCCAGTTCACAAATGTCTTTTTATTGGTTGTTCCATCTCTGTGAACCCCCACGGGCCTAGATTAGGTGTCTTTGTTGGTTGTCTTGTGGAGTTCTTATCCTCTACAGGTCTTTCTATCCTTCCCCCAATTTTTCCACAAGACATCCCAACATCCCATGTTCTGCCTAATGTTTGGTGATGAGTCTCAGCCTCTGTTTGGATCCTCTGCTGTATGGAGGTTCTCAGAGGACAGTTATGCTATGCTCCTGCCTGTAATCATAGCACAGTATCATTAATAATGATAGGGGTTGGCTCTCTCCCTTGGGGTAGATCAAGTTTATATTTAGACTACTTAAACTTAATCCTGAAGATATAGTAGCTGTTGGAATTTAAGTAAAACATAAGGATACTTTCTTAAATATTGCATATGTATTTTTAAAACAACCTGCATGCATTAGCACATTTTCATTTAGCTTAAGAGAAACTGAGGCACAGAGAGACACCTTATGTGTGAAAGCTGGGCATGCTAGACTGTTCAGTAGAGCTTGATCCTTGGGCTATAAGTTCACATCCTGAGGAAGCAAGTATGATCACCCCTGAAGCATCCTATCAGCCTATGTTCTAGATAGACATCAAGGAAAACTCAAGCTCTTTGTAGAAAATCAACCTTCTGAATCATGGTTGCCATGAATAATTTTCACTATCATCTGTGCTCACACTCTTCAGTTAAGATTTTTCAACATTGATTGGTACTTTTAATTAAGTGTATGAAAATTGAAACTTCCCTTCAAAACATGTATGGCCAGGGGTTAGACAAGGAAGGGAGGACTGTGTAGGGATCCTAGGGACAATAATAAAGTAATATGTATCTTGTGAGCTAATTGCCCACTGGTAATCTTAGAATTGATTCCTGTCTGCTGTCTGGGAGCCCTGCCACCTATTCTTTATGCATCAATGATACTGCGGGGAATGAAGATTTGGACTGAGTTCCACCTTGCACACTTGTGTGAAAATGAAATCTGCAGTTTCTGAAACAGTTGTATTGCTATCAGCAATAATAAGAGACCCAGGATAAGGAATAAGAATGGATCTCACTCTACCATGGAGTGTTGCTCCACCCACATTATCCACCCATGTGAATGAGGATTAGATCTCACACACAACCCTGTCACGTTTCTTTACCTGCTTAAGGTAAGTGACCCCCACTCAAGAAGGAAAGTGGAAGCCCCTTTTTAACTACACTAGGAGGCAGTTGTGGGTCAGACAGCTGGGTTTCAAAGGATGAAAGAAAAATAAATTAAACTCCCTCATCTGGAAAATAAATACCAAATGGCTGGAGATCCTGTGATCTGCATGAATGAATAAAAGAGGTTTAATTCTTTAATTACTGCCTCTATTCTCCCCATGGAGATAAAGAGCAAGTTGGTAAAGGAAGATAATCAAAGCGTGAAGCACTGTGTCTCCTCCTCAGCTTCTTTTACTCAATGAAATAACAGAAATATTTCCCTTAAGTAAATACCCACTTCTGACATGTGGAGGTAGAGATATAGATGGAGATGATGGCCATGGGTATATGTGTACATTCGAGACGGTGTTTCTCTTTCTGACCCTGTCTCTCTGTGTCTCTGTGTCTGTGTGTGTGTGTGTGTGTGTGTGTGTGTGTGTGTGTGTGTGTGCACGTGCACACACTGGCCCACATCCAGGACCTCATGCTAACTATGCTGAGTTCCATTTGAGTCAATATTTTTATCTTGACCTCTCTGTTCAAAACAGATCCATGGGCTGGTGATTTTGAAAGAAACAAGAGTACAGTGTAAACATGGGGAAGCAAAGAAAGCAAGGAAATATGCAATTGCGACTAATACTAATACAAAAGCATCATCTTCGCCTGCCTGTCAGCTACAGCAGGTCTAAGGACACAAGTGTCAGCTTTATTCACAGAATTGAACTAGCTTCTTGCCCTCCCCTTTACCTCCAGAGGGAGGAACAACCTCAGGCTGGGTAAAGGGCTCCTTCCCTACACGGTACCATAGACCACTGTTTCCCCAAAACTCATGTTACAGAAACTGAGTCTTCAGCACAGCAGTACTATGAGGTAGAACCTTTAAAAAAATGCTAGAAAAATCTTTCTTTCCGTCATGCAAGTTTCCTAGAGTCATAGGTAGTTCTGGGCCAGTAAAGAATATTCAGTGCGTATTTCCTGGGAGAATGTGTGTACTTCAAAGAGTCAAGTTCCCAAACCATGAAACATTGATTTAATGTAGACTGAATTATATAACAAACAAGAAAATACTTTGTGAGTCATGAATTTCTGAATAGCAGTTTATCTAAATCTGAGATGCTACTATTTGAATTTCATTACTGTTGAGTCTGTGTCTTCCACATGCTATGAGCTTGGAGAGAAACAAGTGTTGGACGCAACTTTGTTCTGCCATTCATTCTGATCACCACGAAGAAAGGTTTGTTGTAAACATGATACAAAATAAGCTGGAGAATTAAACCAGAATATTTGAACAACACTTGTATAGTGTTTCCTACAGGATTTAACCCTTTAAATGAAGGAGGATGGATTGGTTTCAGGCATCTGTACTCCTCTCTCAAATGGAGGACTTTGTATCAACTGGCAAAATAAACAATCATAAACAAAACAAAGCAAAAAACTTATAAATATCAATAGATGCTACAAGCCACATGAAGAAAGGCTGCAAAATGAAGATTATCCTCTCTCAGTTAGAGGAAAGATAAAAAGGAATTGATGAAAGATGTTTGCAGATAGAACTTTCATCAGCACTAGGGTGACTCAGAGCCCTGGGAGAACAGTGAAGGCGGTGGGGGAATCCAGTAGATGGTTTATCTGGGAGTCTTTCTGCTGATAAAACAAGGCTATACTTGGAACCCAAACTGGCTTCCTGTCATTCTCCCCAAGGACTGGACTGTTTTTCTGACAGCCTTTGCCTTCTTTTTGAATAATCTTCCAGAAAACATCCTTATGGATGGAGATTCTGGCTCATTAGCTCCCTCTTACCCACTTGCTGTAAGATATGCACAAGGACCTGCTGCTGCCTCCTAGAGGGAAGCCCTAGAGCACACAGCAGTCTGGGATGAAGAGCCAGCTTTGATCTGGTTTATCTTGCAAAGCTCTGTCTGTGGAGCCTCTGGCTCTCCTGTGACCACAGACATGCCCTCCAAGATGAAACTCTGACTAATCTCTGCAATCTCTTTTCCTACTACACACATCCCCCTTAGGTCTTACACTTTCTGAATTCTTACCCTCTTCCTTAGATCCATCCTAATGTGTAACAAGACTTGTTTTAATCAAGTATGGGAAGGCATGGGACAAAGAAATGGCTGACAGTATGATCAGTGTTCTTGAAGCACCCTCTTCAGGACCACCTTAGGATCAAACAGGAATGGATTTGAGAGCAGGCACTGGGGACAGATCAATTTTATTTGGGATCCACTGAAGCAGACTTGGTATCAGTTAGTAGGAGAGATTTCCGTGGGCTCTTAGACACAGAAGCTCTCCCTAGTGTATGGTACCTGGTAGCAACACTGTGGCCTAGGGAACAAAAACTCTATATAAAGAACTGAAACTACTAGTTTAGATGGTTTGTACCTGAAAGAGATGCTCACAGTTATTTGTTGTCTCTACCTACGAGCTGGTCCTGGGAAGGCTCATCCTTTCAGGGTCAGCAAAGCTCCAAGATGTCAAACAACAAAAAGTCAAATTAAAATGATACAATTACTAGAATATAGGTAAAATTAAAGTAGAGCAGAAGAATACTAGGCACAGGAAGGTTTATTCAACAAAGTGTAAGGATGGGGAAAATTAAGGTGGGGGAAAAGTTAATCAAAATAAAAAACATATGGAAATCCACATAGAAGCTTACTGTCTTAGAACTCTATTCAAACTGTAATTGGAAGAGATAGCAGTACTGGGGCTAATAGTTTAAGCAGTGGATGGAGGAGAGAAGACAGTAGAGCAGTAATTGTCAACCTTCCTAATGCTATGACCTTTTAATGTAGTTCCTCATGTTGTGGTGATGCCCAACCATAAATTATTTTCTTTGTTACATTATAACTATAATTTTGTTATTTTTATGAATTGTAATGTAAATATCTGATATGCAGGATATTTAATAAGTGACCCTTGTGAAAGGGTCAATCAACCCCAAAGGGGTCGCAACCCACAGGTTATATCCCACTGCAGTAGAGGGTAGGATTTTTGCAACTAAGGATATATGCAAATTCCTTAGGAAAGCCCACTAACTTGAAGATAATCAAAAGCATAATCTTAGAAGTGTTTGAGCATAAGTACGTGTTGATATGTATAGGTCTGTGCCACTCTCAACCTTGGTCAGGGATGACTTTTTATGCAGTAAACTGCAGTTAATGCAGATAATCATAACTGTTCAAAGGGCTATATATAAAAGATGGTTAATGCTTACCCCTAAAAGAGCCATCCATATCACCTCCCCCCACAAAGATAAGGGAACATCACAGAGGAGTGTCAAAAAGGATGCAAAAGCTGGAGGATGGAGAAGAGTGATATGAAGTGTCTTTAGAACATAAGAAAATGGCTTCACCATAAGCTCACAGCAGCTGTGATTATTTGAACAAGACCTGATAGAATCAAATCAGTAAGAATTCTAATATGGATGAGAGAGGGACTCCAAAGACCTCACCCTATCAAAAGAGCTATTAACATGGAAATTCATGGCAGTTGTGGTGAAAGAGTAATTTTTCTTTGGGGTTGGGGCTGCTGGTACATTGCCCATGATCTAGTGGGTGCCCTCAGGCCCATGTGCATATTGGCAGCACTTAATTGGACTCATTGTAAAAAAAATAATAGTAATAAAGAGAAAGAAGAAAAGGAAAAGGAGAAGAAGGAGGAAGAAGAAGAAGAGCAGCAGCAAAGGACATGACTTTGGAAAGGAGATGTATTGGAGGGACTCCAGAGAATGGTAGAGGGCAAATTGGGTATCAATATTATCAAAATAAATTGCACATGTGTATGAGATTCTGAAAGAATAAATTTTAAATAGTTGATGAAAGAAATCCTGAATAAATTGCTTTTAATAAAAGCAAATAAACAAGATATTCTTAATAAAACTCCCAGTTCTTCAAGTACCCTAGAGGGCTGCTCTCGAGCATGTCAGTACCCTGAGTGGTGGCTTACTAGTTACTCTCCTTGCCACAGTGACAAAATACCTAGCAAAAGCAGCATTAAGGAGGAAAGAATCATTTCAGCTCATAGTTCTATGGAAATGTGAGGAAGTCATGGCAGCAGGAACACAAGGCCACTGATCATGTTGCATCAGCACTCAGAAAGCAGAAAGTTACTCAAATTGGTGCACAGTTCACTTTTTTTATTCAGACCAGGTCCCCAGCCCAAAGAATGGCATTACCCACATTTAGGGTCTTTCCCTGTCAATTAACCTAATCTATGTAATCCCTCACAAACATGCTCAAAGGCTGTCTCTTTGGTGCTTCTAAATCCTGTTATGCTGTCAATCACTATTAGTCATCTCCTGGAAATCATGTCTCTCATCCCTGACTGCACTCCAAGAATAATTGGAGAACTTCTTTTAAAATATGCCAACTAGGGCTGGAGAAATGGCTCAGGGGTTAAGAGCACTGACTGCTCTTCCAGAAGTCCTGAATTCAATTCCCAACAACCACTTTGTGGCTCATTATCATCTATAATGAGATCTGGTGCCCTCTTCTGGCCTGCAGACATACATCATACAGAATACTGTATATATAATAAATCAATCTAAAAACAAAAAGGGGGGTTTAAAAAATGCCAACTTTCAAGCCTCATTCTTATACCAACTGAGTCAGAGTTGTAATAGCTTTAAAACTTTCCCCAGATACTACTGTAGGATGAGTGCTGAGATATGCTACCTTTCAATGGTGCTGAGCTAAGCAAGTGATCCTGTATCACTTGGGAGTCATCACCAAGTGGTTGGCTTGGGGCTACAATTTACTGAGCATATACCTGAGAAAAATTCCAAAGACATGGAGATTAACGGCATTATCTTGTCCTCAAGGGTCTCATCATAGCATGAGTGAAACAGTTCACCTTAATGGAAAAGTCTCTTAAGCTTTAGGATAGAGTTGACAGAACACTATGCAGTCACAAAAAGGTGGCCCATCTTAGAGAAAGGACCCTGAAGAGGAATTGAGTGTAAAAGGAGAATACGATGAAGCCAATGAGAACACCGAGAGAAGGAACATTTACAGTTGGGAGAATAAATCACTTAAAAAAAAAAACATACAGGAAGAGTATCCCCAAAACCTTGACAGGCTTTAAAAGAAATAGTCAATCCAGTGTAAATACCTGATGATTTAAGAAAGCTACATTTGGGCTGGGGATTGTGTAGGGGGAGTGGAAGCTCCATAGGAACTTGCTGGAGAGACTGGATATCTGTTGGAGTAAATCACACCTTTGAAAAGGTATTAGGGGGAAAAGTGAAGAAGTCCCTAAATATAAAGTTTTTACTTTGACATTATACACATGTTTATTATACAGGGAGCTAGCATTTAGTACATTCTTCTCACATTTCGGGATTTTTTTTTGATCACATTAGTAATTCAATTTACACAGCTACAAGTTGTGCACTATTGACGGTGTAGGAAATATCACAGTGGACAGTCAAAACTCTGTCCTCAGGAAGTTTCCAAATTAACAGAGGAGAAAGACTAGAGGCTGATACAATAACAAAAATAAGACAAAGGCAGTAAATAGGGCATGTTGGGGTGTCTGTTCCTTTGAAATGTCCCTTATCAAGGCTATAGTTCCCTAATTCTTAGTTAAGCATTAACCTGCTTATTAATGGAATGATAATTGTAGACATGATGGAAGTCCATTAGTAGTCTCCTAGACTTTGTCTAGGAGATCATCCTAGATGGATGCATTGATCCACCTAGGTAGATGCATTGATCAGTGGGGAAGCCACAGAGTGGAGCTGTGACTCCCTGTGGAAGAAGAAACTGCCTATGAACTGCAACATCAGCATTTTGCCTGTGAACTCCAGCCTGTCTTTCCCAACAGCCACTCAGTGTGTTTCCAACTTGTCAAGCTAATATCTATAATTATATAACATAATCCCTACAGTATACTTCTCCATACATATGCCCTACTGTTTCTGCTTCCCTGGCAGGGCTGTGACTGGTGTACCAGGAATCTACTGTTTAATAGAGAAGTACAAATGAACTTAACTTATAAGGTAATAGATGGAGAAGAAACCAGAGAAGATGAATAAGGTATAGTGGATGAATAATTATGGTGTGTATGGGAGGCGGACAGTTCCAGACAAATTAACAAGTACAATGTTACTCTTCCATCTTTCCAGTTCTTACAAAATTACGACAATATCATCAAGAACTGTGACAGGTGTTGGAAGAAGGTCTAACACTTTGGTTCTAAAGGGCTAATTTCAATGCTGATATCTGATCACTGCCCCTCTGAGGCATTCTCTTGATTGGTTAATAAAAGTCGCTGATGGCCAATTATCTGGGCAGAAAGAGTATATGAAGGTGGGACTTCCTGAGATGGAAACAGGAACCCTGCATTTTATACAGAAGAATCTCTCTTTCCACCAGGAGACATGGAGGCAGATAAATGTGTTTGAGAGCTCTGGAAGGAAATAACAGGCACATGGTTGTTTGGCATTAAGTGGTCTGGGTTAGTTTTGATTATCTAGTTGAGAGTATGACCAGCTAAGGGCTAAGAATTGAAACATTAAAAGGACTTGATGTATTTAATTATTGGGGAGAGGGCCATGGCAGACTATAGGCCGGCCACCAGGCAAAACAATCCAGGCCCATTGGCCTTCTGGTGAACCCCAATGGTCTGTCCCTCCAGACCACTGGCAATTATGCTTGTCTAATAAAATAGTTTATAGTTATTAAAAAGTATCTAGCAGCTACCCCACCAGCTTTGCCATCAGACCACACTGCCAGGCCATCCCTCCAGGCATACAGGCTTCTAAGGCAAGTCAGGCCTGCCAATCTCCCTCCAGGCCACTAGCTGCTCCACTGGACTAATCTTACAGTTCATACTTATTAATAAATACAATTGATAACTAAATTGCAGTTTCAGACAGGTCTGCAATTTTTCCCCAGCTTACTAAAAAACAAGTCATCTTGCCACATGTCTTTGCTGCCAGAAGATACTAGACTCCTGCATCAGAAGCATATGTGCTAGTACCCATGGCATACTTGGCAATAAGAGCTTCATGCTCATATGAGTTCTCTTTGTTTCCCCACACCCCAGAGACAATATCAATGGCTTAATATCATTATCACAACTGAGAAACCCAAGCTTCAAAAATCCCTAGCCTTTTACTGTGACCACCTGCAATCTTTCAACCTGTGTCTAGCAAAAGATGATACATTTACTATACTGTTGAGAAAGGGAACCTGCCCTCTCCACTGATAGTAAACACTTGATTTCTCAAGTCTGTTATTATTCACAGATGCACAAGTATTCCAGAATGAAAGCTTGCAAGGGGTGTAGGACAAAGATCCTGTAGAAAAACATCTCCCAGTTAACAGATGAGAAAAATAGGACATAGACAGTATGAATGCTTTGCCTGAAATCATATAGCTAATAAATGAAGGCTGTGTGTCCACCTATCTTCTTCCACTAAAATATCATAAAGTTAAAAGTTGGTAAACTGAAGAGGCTTACAGAACACTGAACAGAATAGATCAGAAAAGAAACTCATCTCGCCACATAATAATTGAAACACCAAATGTACAGAACAAAGAAAGAATATTAAAAGCTGTAAGAGAAAAAGATCAACTCACATACAATGGCAGAACCATCAGAATTACACCTGACTTCTCCTCAGAAACTTTAAAAACTAGAAGAGCCTGGAAAGATATCCTACAAGTACTGAGAGAACATAGGTGCCCAGCCAGACTACTATACGCAGCAAAACTCTCTATCAACATAAATGGAGAAAACAAGATATTCCATGACAAAATCAAATTTAAACAACATCTACCCACAAACCAAGCCCTACAGAAAATCCTAGAAGGAAAATTCCAACCCAGAGAAGAAAACTACACCCAAGAAAACAGAGGGAAAAGAAAACCCCACAGCAACTAAACCAAAAGAGGCACAGGACGATCAACTATACCAAACTAATGGGTAATAAAAACCCCAGGTCACAAATATCCATCAACATCAATGGATTCAACTACCCAATAAAAAGACACAGGCTTACAGATTGGATCCGTAAGCAAGTCCCGTCTTTTTGCTGCATACGTTAAACACATCTCACTATCAAAGGTAGTCACTACCTCAGAGTAAAGGGCTGGGAAAAGGTTTTCCAAGCAAATGGACCCAGGAAGAAAGCTGGAGTAGCCATCCTAATATCAAACAAAACAGACTTCCAACTGAAGTTAGTGAAAAAGACAGAGAAGGGCATTATATACTCATTAAAGGGAATATTCATCAAGAGGACATCTCAATATTGAACATCTATGCCCCAAATACAAAGGCACCTACTTTTGTAAAAGAAACGCTTCTAAAACTTAAATTGCAAGTCAATCACAATACATTAGTAGTGGGAGACTTCAACACCCCACTCACAACAATGGACAGATCATCAAGACTGAGGCCAAACAGAGAAATATTGAGTCTAACAAAGATCATGAACCAAATGGACCTAACAGATATCTACAGAACGTTTCACCCAAACACAAAGGAATACACCTTCTTCTCAGCACCTTATGGAACCTTCTCCAAAATCGACCACATAGTTGGATACAAAGATAGTCTCAACAGATATAAGAAAATTGAAATAACCCCTTGTATCTTATCATACCACCATGGAATAAAGCTGGTCTTCAACAGCAAAAGAATCAACAGAAAGTCTACACACACATGGAAATTGAACAACTCCTTACTGGATGACTACTGGGTCAGGGAAGAAATAAAGAAGGAAATCAAAGGCTTCTTAAAATCCAACGACAATGAAGGCACAACATACCCATACCTATGGGATACAATGAAAGCTGTGCTATGAGGAAAGTTCATAGCACTAAGTGCCTTCAAAAAGAAAATTGTGATAGCTCATATTAGCGAATTAACAGCTAAACTGGGTGAATTGGAAAAAAAAAGAAGCAAACACTCCCAAGAGGAGCAGAAGGCAGGAAATCATCAAACTTAGGGCTGAAATCAACAACTTAGAAACAAAAAGAACTATACAAAGAAACAATGAAACCAAGAGTTTGTTCTTTGAGAAAATCAACAAAATAGACAGACCCCTAGCCAAATTAACTAAAAGGCAAAGGAAAAGAACCCAAATCAACAAAATCAGAAATGAAAAGGGAGAAATAACAACAGACATTGAGGAGATCCAGAGAATATTTGGGTCCTACTATAAAAATCTATATTCCACCAAATTTGAAAACCTAAGCAAAATGGACAATTTCCTCAATAGATTCCACCTACCGAAACGAAATCAAGAACAGATTAACAGATTAAACAGCCCAATAACCCCTAAGGAAATAGAAAAATTCATTAAAAATCTCCCAACAAAAAAAAGCCCAGGGCCAGATGGCTTTAGCATGGAATTCCTCCGGACCTTCAAAGAGGACCTAACACCAACACTCTTCAATCTCTTCCACCACATAGAATCAGAAAGAACACCGCCAAACTCATTCTATGAGGCCACAGTCACTCTGATTCCTAAATCACACAAAGACCCAACAAAGAAAGAGAACTTCAGACCAATCTCCCTCATGAACATAGATGCAAAAATACTTAGTAAAATACTAGCAAAACGAATTCAAGAACACATCAAAAGTATCATACATCATGATCAAGTAGGCTTCATCCCAGGAATGCAGGGATGGTTCAACATATGAAAGTCTATCAACATCATTCACCATATAAATAAGATAAAAGGAAAAATCACATGATAATCTCGCTAGATGCAGGAAAAACATTTGACAAAATCCAACACATCTTCATGCTAAAAGTTCTGGAGAGAACGGGCATACACGGATCGCACTTAGAAATAATAAAGGCAATATACAGCAAGCCGGTGGCTAGCATCAAGGTAAATGGAGAGAAACTTGAAGCATTTCCTCTAAACTCAGGGACAAGACAAGGATGCCCACTTTCACCATATCTCTTCAATATAGTACTTGAAATTCTTGCCAGAGCAATAAAACTACAAAAAGAGATCAAGGGGATAGAAATTGTAAATGAAGAACTCAAAATATCCCTATTTGCAGACTATAAGATAGTATACATAAACGACCCCAAAAATTACACCAAAGAACACTTACAGCTGATAAACACCTTCAGCAAGGTGGCTGGATTCAAAATTAACTCAAAAAAATCAGAAGCCCTTCTATATACAACAAACAAATGTACTGAGAGAGAAATAAGGGAAACAACCACCTTCACAACAGCCACAAACAATATAAAATACCTGGGGGTAACTTTAACCAAGCAAGTAAAGGACCTATACAACAAGAACTTCAAGCCCCTGAAGAAAGAAATGGAAGAGGCCTTTAGAAGATGGAAAGATCTCCCATGCTCATGTATAGGTAGGATCAACATAATAAAAATGGCTATCCTACCAAAAGAAATATATAGATTCAATGCAATTCCTATCAAAATACCAACACAATTCTTTATAGACCTGGAAAAACTATTCTCAACTTCATATGGAACAACAAAAAGCCCAGAATAGCTAAATCTATCCTGTACAATAAAAAAGCGTCTGGAGGTATCACCATCCCAGATTTCAAGCTGTACTACAGAGCAATAATAGTAAAAACAGCATGGTATTGGTATAGAAACAGACCAGTACATCATTGGAATCGAATTGAAGACCCAAAAATGGACTCACACACATATGACCAACTAATCTTTGACAAAGAAGCCAAAAACGCACAATGGAAGGATAGCATCTTCAACAAATGGTGCTGGTCCAACTGGATGTCCACTTGCAAAAGAATGAAATTAGACCCATACTTATCACCTTGTACAAAACTTAAGTCCAAGTGGATCAAAGAACTTAACATAAGGCCGTTCACAGTAAATCTACTAGAAGAAAAAGTGGGAGAAACACCCGAGCTCATTGGCATAGGTGACAACTTCCTGAACAGAACACCAACAGCTCAGGACCTGAGATAAACAATCAATAAATGGGACCTCATGAAACTGAAAAGCTTCTGTAAGGCAAAAGACATTGTCATTCGAACAAAACGGCAACCAACAGACTGGGAGAAAATCTTCACCAACCCCACATCTGATAGAGGGCTAATATCCAAAATCTACAAAGAACTCAAGAAACTAAATGCCAAGAAACCAAAAAATCCAATAGAAAAATGGGAGACGGAGCCAAATAGAGAATTCACAAAGGAGGAATACCTAATGGCCGAGAGACACATAAAGAAATGCTCAACATCCTTAATCATCAGAAAAATGCAACTAAAGATGACTCTGAGATTCCACCTCATACCTGTCAGAATGGCTAAGATAAAGAGCTCAAATGACAGCACATGCTGGTGAGGGTGTGGAGAAAGGGGAACCCTACTCCATTGCTGGTGGGAGTGCAGGCTTGTGCAACCACTATTGAGGTCAGTATGGTGATATCTTAGAAATCTTGGAATAGCTTTGCCTCAGGACCCAGCCATACCACTTCTGGGTATACACCCAAAGAACTCCTCACGGAGTCATAGGGAAGTCTCCTCATCTATGTTCATAGCAGCCTTATTTGTAATAGCTAGAAATTGGAAATAACCCAGATGTCCCTCAACTGAAGAATGGATTAAAAAACTGTGGTACATCTATACAATGGAATATTACTCAGCTACCAGAAACAATGAAATTATGCAATTTTCAATCAAATGGATGGAACTAGAGAAGCTCATCCTGAGTGAGCTAACCCAGACACAGAAGGATGCTATGGCATCTATTCACTTATAGTAGGATTTTAGCTATATAGTACAGGATATCTGTACTACAACCTACACACCAAAAGGAACATGGACATAGATTTTTTTTTCTTTTTCCTTTCTTTTTTGGTTGTTGTTCTTTGTTTTTGTGGGTTTGTGTGTTTTTTGGTCTTTTTTTTAGTTTTTCCTTCGTAGAAAGGAGACACCTTTCACTGGCGGTACTGCCTCGTAGGCCCCCAGTGTGTGAAGAGGCTTTTGGCCCTCATATGACTCCTGAACATGGCGAGAGACTGTTTTGTAGGGACACTCCACCCCAGAGGAACAAGAGGGTAGGATTAGGGGGAAGAGAATGGGAGGGTGGGGCTGGAAAGTGGGGAAAGAGGACAATATGATAAGGATGTAACCTGTAGCAACAAACAAATAAATTTATTAATTAAAAAAAGCAGGTAACAATGTTAAAACACTGTAAATAAAATAAAGGATACAGCCATTCAACCTGGTTTTATAAACCTCCAAGAGTCGAAAAAACTTAGAGCTAAGGTAAAATACATGAAATGTGTGGTGTTAGCCCATGACTTTAACTTCAGCAGAGACGGGAGGAGCACTATAGTGTTAGTTGTCTTATAAATTCTAGAGTTACATGGAACAGGGTGGTGAGGGTGCACACCCTTAATCCCATCATTCAAGAAGAGTACACCCTTAATCCCAACACACTAGAGACAGAAACAGGCAGATCTCAGAGCTCAAGGTAAGCCTGATACAAAACAAACTCTAAATAGAGAAAAACTTCGATCCAGGAGTGGTGGAGCACATCTTTAATCCCTTCAGATGGAAACCACAGGTCTTTATCCCAATAATTAGAATGCAGAGACAGACACATAGGATTTGGAAGGACTTAAGGTTAAAAGCTACTTACAAAAGGCCTACTCAATATAAACAAATTGTCCTTTGAGATCTCAAAATATATACACTAAGGCTTATTTAGCTCCAAAATAACAAAATAATTTCTTCTTTAATCCAGATTGAAAGATAATACTTTATATATTGTCAAAAAACCAAATTTGCTTCAGGAAAAATATTACCTGACTCCCCCCATCCCGCACAAAAAGGTTAATTGTCCCAGAGTTAGGATTAGGGCAGGGCTCTGTTCTTATCTTTACAGGAGATTTAAAGCATCCATTCAAGGAATCCAGGGCCAACTGGACAACGTAAACCTCAACAGAAAACAGAATCAGACACCACAGAAGACGAGTGGCCCAGATGATTCAGCTTTGCAGACTCCCTCAATAGCTGTTTCCTTCAAAAGTCTACAACCACAACAACTCAAAATCGCTAAGATAGTTCAGCTCCACACACTGCCCCAGCCAGAACTTCAGTAAAGCCTGGAAGATCAGCTTCTGTCTACAAACTTCTTAGGACATCTAAACAGATGAGCACAAAAGGACTGAACATAAAAGGATTGTACTTACATTTTTAACCATTTTTCCATTCTGGTTCGAGCCCCAAACAGGTTTACTATGACCCAAATCAGCAGGAAGTCATTTTAAGAGAGCGACATCCCATGCCCAGAGGGTGGGGAGGGTGTTTCTCCCCCCCCCTTTTTGGTTATTTGATGGATAACAGAAAACTTTGTTAATTAGGGAAAGAGACTACAAGATGTTAAATGGTCTTGTTAAATGGGTTTTGGAGGTTAGACCCAGGGACTTCCTTCTTTTTCTTTTCTGTATCCTTCTTTCTCTCCTATGTAGGAGTGCACAGACTTGAGAATAATGGGACATAGACATAGTATAGGAAGGATCAAGAAGAAGGGACAGATTATTGAATATGCCCTTATACCTTTGTATATTGATACAAAATTAGTATTGGCTAAAGTGGTATTGACCATTGAATATTGTGAAAAATTAAGATTGTATTGGACTACATCGGTATTGATCTTTGTATACTGATACAAAATTAAGATTATAGTTGGCCACAATGGTATTGACCCTTGTATATTGATGTAATATTAAGATTGTATTGGGCTACATAGGCACGGACCTTTGTATATTGATACAAAATTAAGAGTATATTTGGCCACATTGGAATTGATCTTTGTATATTGATAAAAAATTGAAGGTAATGCTTCTTAAAGGTATTGTACCTAGTGATACTTAAAAATGAAATGTGAAGCTCTGGCCTATTGATACCAACCATCTTAAACCGTTTAGGATAGTTAAGAAATACAAACTCCTAGTCATGCAAGCGTGTCATTTTGTTAGCTACTATGACAGTCTATCACAGATATTCTCTAAGCTATTCAGAAATCAAGTTGTTAAGAGACAAGCAACATTTGCTTATCTAAATACAAGAGACAGATAGGGCATCTTCAAAAACCCCGAGAGATCTGCAGAATATGGCATTCAAAGATGTTGTCTTAAATTAAGATTTTTTTTTATATCAAGACATGTCAGCTCCTGACAGCACCCCCTATTCTACTCCAAGTAGAAGATGAGCATCAAAGAATCTCCAGTGGGAGATGATTGAAATGGTGGTAAGCCTTTCTCTTGGCAAGAAAAACCCCTTGCTTCAACTGTATACAGACTGCTGTCCAAAAAGAACAAAACTTGGAAGCAGATAAGTCGACAGCCTAGCTCTGCCAAGACAGGGTAGGTAAGTCCTTCATAATCCCCGCTCTACAACAAATGTCTGTCAGAGAAACAGGACCCAAAGGCTGAAGACTGATGCAGGAATGTATGGAGAGAAAATGGGAACTGTCCAGGCAGTCATTGGTATGTCCTTTCTTAGTTTTGGAAGCTGCAGGCCCTGCACTTCCTATATAAGCAGATATATTTATCCCTCTCAGGTCTCTGAGGTGGTTGAAGAATAGATAGCTAGAGTCTCATAGTTAAATTTTGAGTTGTGTAGTAATCAAGAAGGTGTTCTGGATCTACGAAGATGTTTTTAAAATAGTGATGCAAGTTAGTATGAAAGCTGAGTCAGATATAGAACTTTAAACTCATGGAGATGGTTAGATGGTAGAATGTTAAAGTCAGGGGCCAAATATGTATGAACTGGACATTGGGAATATATGCTGGGCCATTTAACTCTCATAAATGTGGCATATTTATTTCTGTTGTTTTGTATAGTATTTACTGTTATAAGATAAGGAACCATTTGTTAGACTGAAAGGGGGAGCTGTTGGGGGGAAGAGGGTGGAAGGGTGGGACAGGAAGGGGGAGTAGGGAAGGGATTGTGACTGAGATGTAACTTGAAGAAATAAAAAAAATAAAGTATAAAAAAAAAGTTGGTAAATTGTCAGACAATCGGAGCATAGAAAAGTGCTTGGCACTCAAATCAGTGCTCCTCAAAACATATGTAAATAAATAAAATGATGCCTGGATGAAGGTGCACAGAGAAGACAGCAAGGATACTTCTTGCTTTCACAAGCTGAGTTTCTCAATGTTTTTCTAAATGTGGGGTGTGTGTGTGTGTGTGTGTGTGTGTGTGTGTGTTTGTGAATACATATATGTCTGTGCCCCTCAGGTTCTTCTGTTATGAGAAGGAAATGAAATCAGCTAGAGATTTTGACCAAGAAGATAAGAGAACAAAACAAGCAAAAATTCAAGTGAGTCTCTGCAGCATGCTTGGTGATATCATATTATTCGTTTCTCACAACTCTGGGACACACTTATCATTGTGGTGCTCATAGGGAAACAAACTTGGAGAAAAGCTGTCTTGTGCCTCTGTATTTACATTCAGTAAGAACATGTGCAATAAAAATAAGAATCAAAAACAAAGCATGTTCTTGACCCTGGTCCCTTCCTTTCTCTCTTGAAACCCTCTACTTAACTGGATTTTTCAAGTTCAAGAATTAGAGCCTCTGGACACTTTCATCTGCCTGCTTCTACACATAAAGTTTCTTACTGAAAAAAGAATTCTATGGTTCTTATTGAAGAACTAGATTCCAACTATCAGTGGATTTCTTTTACAATAATCTTTCTTAAGCTAAGATGAACATACAAATGGCACCCTTTCCCCCAAATAAATCATAAAGCATGGGAGAATTTGCTGAGGAAAAGAACACATTAGCATAAGAAAAGTGAATTTAGTTTACCCAGTCTGACTTATTTTAAACAGATATTTACCATGCACAGAAGCCAACAAGTACTTGAAGTCATTTTACTTCCCCTAATCACTGTCTCCTCCTCCCCAAAGGAAGAAGTTGAATTAGATAAAATCTAATCTTCCTGTCAGCTATGCTACTCTAGTATAAATGAATAAAAGCCCTTGAAAATCTTATTTGTCCATATTTCTTTGTTTTTTTGTTTTTTTTTTTTTTGGTTTTTCGAGACAGGGTTTCTCTGTGTAGCCCTGGCTGTCCTGGACTCACTTTGTCCATATTTCTTAAATGTTCATTCCTCTTAAAACTCCTGTGAGACTCATATAAAATAAATAATACCATCTACAAGAGTCCAGATCACTGTAGTCTAAAGAATGCCTGTCTTTCTGTCATCATCATTATGAATTCTCTGTAGCAATATCCCCCTGGTAGCAAAAAGAAACAGTAAACTCCAGAACACCAAGGCACAAACAAATGACAGTAAGTGAAGGGGTCAATGATAAGTGGGGCAAGATTAGCTATATTGTGTAATTATATTCAGACTATGAGAGAGTTGTTAAATAATACACTGTTAAGGTTTGGGTATGAAATGTGCTGAAGGTTGGTCCCAGGCTGGTAGTGTTACTGAGAAGTGGTTGGATCATGAGGTTGCTTGACCTAATCAATGTAATCCTCCATTAATGGACTCATAATTTGATGCTACTGTTGGGAGCTAATGAAAACTAGAAAGTGAGGCTAAGTTGGAGAACTAGGTCTTTAAATGTAATATCTTGTCTCCTGATCCCTTCGGCCCTGGAGTCTATAAGATGAGAAGCTTCTTCTGTCACATGCTCCCCCTGTAAAGATGCTCTACTTCACCACACCATCATTGCAATGGAGCCAGCCAACAACAAGCTAAAATCATAAGCCAAAATACATCATGTTTCCCTCAAAGTTTTTAATGCCATATATATTGTCACACCAGAGTTTAACATACACACTAAGTGCCATTGCAAGTCCAGATGGAAGAATCTAAGCTCGAGACTGGCATGACATTGGCATTTTGAGATATCACTTTTACTAGTTATTTGCAGAAGAGGCACAGACAAGACAATGAGAAGAAAAAAAAAATCCAGAAATCAACACCATTATCCGGGTGAAAAATGACAATATGATATCAGTAGTCCTAAGTAAGTGAGTAAGTAAGTTTGAAATTTTAAAGAGATGAATTAATAGGAATTTGTGTTATATTTAATGTCAAGATTATAGGAGACGAGGGGGATAGATGACCCACAGGTTTCATATGTGAACAACTGGTTATTTACTGAGTTGAGAAAGTTATATCTGAGGGGGGGTTACGTTCTGTTTTAAATTTTCTTTATTGTTGTAACAAGACACCTGACCTGAAGTAACTAAGTTGGGGGATTACTTTGTCTCACAGTTTGAGGGTACAGACCAACATGGTAAGAAATGCATGGTTATAAAAATAAGCTCTCAGCTGCAGCAGAAGAATATGAAGGTATTTACTCACATCTGGGAAGATTGGAAAGCAGAGACAGAAGAGTAAGCAGAGCCAAACAGTAGAGCTCAAGGTCTGCCAAACAAGTGACTTCTTACAACCAGACCTCACCTCCCACAATTTCTGTACCTTCCATAAAAGCATGAATCAGTGAGGAATGGTTTATATCAGATTGATATATAATATTCTACTCCGGGCATCTATTAGCCCATAGCCATTTAATGATGCAAAATCCATTAAGTCCAAATTTAAAAGTCATCACAGTCTTAACAGTTTCAATATAATCAAAAGTCCCAAAGTAAGCATTCACTTTCCAAAAGAAAGACTGGTAAGCCAACAAAGAAAGGTCATACCAAAAGCAGACAAGAATCGAGAAAGGAAATGCCAATCTCTGCAGCTCTATGTCAGGTATCCGGGTCTTCTGATGACATCATGAATGCTCTGACAGCTTGGGTAGTGTTACCTCTCCAGCTCTCCTACTTGTGACACATTCATTCTCCTTTTTGGGAAGGCTCCTCGCAGTGCCTGAAGCATTCCTCAGTGAACATCCCAAGTTCTGGACTCTTCCATATCCTAAAATCTCCATTATTACATAGGTTTCACCTTCAGAGTTTATGCACTGGTTTCTCAGGACTTAGTTGCAGGAAATCTGATGCTGTTTGGCATTTCCTTGCTTCAGATTTCTAGAGCTTTGGTGCAAGCCTCCATACCTCTTTATATGGAAACTTTCATGTCGGTACAATCAACACTATGTGGATGAGATGTCTGGAAAACATTCAAGTAGAGTTGTTGAGATGGTATTGAAATATAAATCTGGGTCTGAGACAAAGGAAGACTGGATTATCAGAATAAACTGGGGAGTTTGTAGCACTAAAGAGTTTTTTTTTATGTCAAGTGAATAAATAGAATTGCTTAGAAGGGGCCTTGTGGATAAAGAAGAGAAAGGCTCAGATTTATTTCCAGAGATGTGTCAATGAGATAATATTGGGAGGAAGGAACGTCCATCAAAGACTTGGAAGAAAATTCTGGGCACCTAGCATAAACATCTGGAGAGTCTGAAATCACAGAAGCCTCAACGAGAAGGTATTTCAAGAAGGAAGATATAGCTAACTTTGCAGAACAAGAACAAAAAAAGTCACATGACATGATACTGAAAGCTTTTCCACTGGCTTCTACACTGAGAACATTTAGTTCCTGTGGTGTTTTGAAAGAGAATGGCTGCCATAGGCTCATACAGTTGAACGTTTTGTTCCTCATTAATAGACTGTATAGGATGGATTAGATTGTACAGCCTTAAGATAAAAAACTGAAATGACAGGAGGTTGTGGAGAAAGGGGAACACTCCTCCATTGCTGGTGGGAGTGCAAGCTCGTACAGCTACTATGGAAATCAGTTTGGCGATATCTTAGAAAACTTGAACTATCTCTACCTCAAGACCCAGCCATACCATTTCTGAGTATGCATCCATAGATTCCTCATCAAACCACAAGAACATTTCCTCATTTGTGTTCATAGCAGTCTTATTTGTAATAGCTAGGAACTGGAAACAACCCAGATGTCCCTCAACTGAGGAATGGATTACAAAAAACAAAAAAAAAAAAACAAAAAAAAACAAAACTGTGGTACATCTACACAATGGAATACTACTCAGCCATCAGAAACAACGAAATCATGCAATTTGCAGCCAAATGGATGGAACTAAAGAAGCTCATCCTGAGTGAGCTAACCCAGACTCAGAAGAATACACATGGCATCTATTCACTTATAATCAGATTTTAGCCATATATTACAGGATAGCTATACTACAGCCAATGCACCAAAGGGAACAGGAACATAGACTTTGTTACCTGTCAATGAGACACTTTGCCCTAGTGGTGCTGCCTTGTAGGCACCAGTGTATGAGGAGGCTCTTGGCCCTCATATGACTGCTGAACTGGGGTAGGGGACTGATATGTAGGGACACTCCACTCCAGAGGAGTAGGATGGAAGGGATAGGGGGTAGAGGGTGGGAGAGCGGGACTGGGGGGGGGGTTAGAAAGTGGGTACTGTGATGGAGATATAACCTGAAGTAATAAATAAGCATAAAAAAGAATGTATAGCCTTTCCAAAGGAGGTGTCTCACTGAAGGTGGACTTTGAGGTTTCAAAAACCTGTGCAAGGCTCAGTCTCCTTCTCTCTGCCTCCAAATTGCAGATCAGATATGAGCTCTTAGCAACTGCTCCAGTGCCATGCTTACATGTTAACACTCCCTGACAAGATAGGCATGGACTCTAACCCTCTGAAACTGTAAGCAAGACACAACTAAACCACTTTTGTGGGTTTCCTGGGTCATTGTGTCCCTCACACCAACAGAATAATAACTAAGACAGTCCCTTTAAAATGAAGATGAGGAGGAATTGTGATAGATGTAATAGAATTCATGCTGAATGGATGGAGAAGAGCTTTGTAAAAAAAAAAAAAAAAAAAGGAGTGGAAGCAACTTGTGTAAATATACCATTCAAGAATCCAGAAAATTGCCTCTAGAGGCAATGTAGATATGGCTGCAGCATCTCATGTGCATCAGTAAGTGGCAGAGAGGAGAGAGGCTATGTCTACATTCCGTGTTTGACCTATGAACAAATGAATGAATAGTAGCCTAACATTCCCTGAAAAAAGCAAGCCTGAGACCACACCAGCTTTGCTCCAGGGGCCCCAGTTGGGGAACTAACCTGTGATGACCACCCGTACAGCACCATGCAAGCACCAGAAGGGTTCCCGGGACAGGAAGCAAGCCAAAGACCAGAAGAACTCTGCCTGGCACCACGAACCTCAGGCCAATGGCCATTCTGGAGAACTGGGCAGGGAGCTAGCACGAGACAACAACTGGTACCATGTGACATGTACTGGTACCATGGGACATGAACAGGGAGCTAGCCTGAGATGAACACCAGTCTGGTTCCACACAGGCCTGGGAGTCAGACCATACTGAACATGACCTCTGCAGGCACATCGTAGGCAATGCACAAAAGGGGCATAGCACTCCTGAGACAAGCCCAGACACTCAGAGACCTCAGGCACCACTAAGAGGGGCAATTAAGTAGTAGAGAAATGGAAGAGAAAGAGAAACAGAAGGATGTGGGTACAACAAAGAGAGGCAGGAATGGAGACTTGAGGGCAGTGAGGAACAACCTGATGTGAGTAGCCAGAGATGCCACCTAGAACCATGTTGGGGTCCTGGCCTCTGCTGCCACCAGGGGCCATGTCTGGGTCCATGGCCTGGCAGCAGCACAGGTTGTTACCACCAAAGGCTAGGTGGACATCCCTAGTCTGGGCTGCCACCAAGGGACATGCTGATGTCTGAGGGCTCTGTACAATTGGCTCACCCCCCTACCACCAGGGCATAATGAGAGAACTGGCCCTAGAGACATAATAGCAGGAGAACTGACCCTGCCCCTAACCAGCTGCACTACTCAGGAGTTCAGGCCCTGAACATTTCAGAAGTGATAGAGTTGGCCCCAAGGATGCAAGCTTGGAGGACAGCCACTACCACTCATCTCCCTGTGGTGGTATGGACAAGGGAGAGATACCTCCTTTCCCTTGCCCCTCATCATCCACAATATGTGAGAGACCTGGCCTTGGGGTCATGAGAGAGCTGCAGCACTTGGGAGAGCAGGCCCTGAACCCCAAAAGGGCAGCACAGTACAGCTGACCCTGGACCTAGATGTTGTGGGTGAGCCGGCCCCAAGTGTGTGAGTGTGAGATAGCCAGCCCTGTCTTTTGTCTGCTTTGTGGTGGTTTTAGAGAGGAAGAGATCCCCTCCACTCTCTTTTGCCCCTGCCACAGGTAGCATGCAGGAAAGTTGGCCCTGATGGAGTCATGAGAGCAGGAGAGCTGGCCCAGCCTCTTACCTGAGGCAGCACTCCGGAGAGCAGGCCCTCCACCTTACCTGGATACCACAATAGAACTGGTCCTGGATGTGGGGGCTTCAGGCCCAGAAGCAGGGTTTTCAATTGGCCGACCCCTGTATCTACTCCATGGACAAACTGCTGGAGTGCACAAAGAGGCTAAATATGTAGGCCCAAAACTATAGGAACTGACAGAGGCAACAACAGGATATCTGAGAGGAGCCCAGTGAGGTTCCTGTATTGACAATGTAACAGAAGCCAGAGGGCCTCGTACTAGACCAAGGAGTCATTATAATGAACATTAGTAAGCAAAAGAAGTGTAGACAAAATGGAATATTGTGGGACACACTGAGACACACTACAGCCTCCACAATGAGATTTTTTTGTTATGTTGGGAGAGGTTTTAAGAGTGGAGGTGGATCTGAGGGGAGGTGGGAGATGAGAGGGAACAGGGTTCATGATGTGAAATTCACAAAATTAAAAAAAAACAATAAAAAGAAAAAAGAGTGCCAAAATAAATAACAGATTAAATTAGTAGATTAAGACAGAAATAATCAGTAGAAATCAATAGAAGGGGATATGATTTATGAATGAAAGTAGAGTTCACTTGGAAACACCATCTGTGATCAAAGGATCAACATGGGGAATGAAGAGAAGGAATGGGAGCAATCAGAGGAGAACTGCGAGAAGAAGGGTTAACAATATCTGTGTTTATATTGCTCTTCAGTAATCACTTCAGTTTATCCTGTAGCATGAAGTCTGGAATCCTTACTCCCATTATACATATAAGGAAATACAATTACAAATTGTCTTAAGGGACCAACATAAGCCCTTATAAAATGTTGATCTTAAAGCCAGAATTCAACCTGAGTCTTTAGTCTCTAGACAGAAAGCTCACCCTCTCCCTCCTCACCATCCTCCTCATCTATTTTAATTCTCCCTTCCCATGTCTTCTCTCTCTCCTCAACTCACCTTCTTGTCTCCCTGCTACCTTTCTTGCTGTTGCCTGTTTTGAATGCTGCTCAGGTTCTGCTGCAAAATCAATCTTAGAATTAGTGTACTGAAACCCCATGGCACATATTTTTCGGCTTAGATTTTTACAGTCTATCAAAGGGCAGATTCACCAGCAGATTAAAGCTGTTTGAGGCCTTCTGGAGTTTTATGCCTGGGTTTTTTGTACTTAGCAACCTCTCAAGTTCTGGGTGTTAAAATGGGGCTTCTTTTCTTCTTTTCAATTCTGTTGACAATTTCTACTAGAGCCCTGTTATCCCTCTGGATTGCTTCAATATGAAACTGCATTAGAGGTTAAAGATTGCATTTGCCAAGGTTGGAAGCTGACGTCAGCTTCCCAATGCAAGACTTCACCCTAAAGATGGGATTGTCTGTGCTGTAAGTTCATTTACACTTGGCATCTGCTGTGACTTAAATATTCCCCAATGTTCAAGTGTTGAAAATATGATCTCAAGTGCAACATTGTTGTGAGGCAAGTCCTAACAAAAGATGATTAAAGATGGTATCACAGGACTTTGTCAGCTATTATGAAGAGGTTTGTTAAAAAAAACAAGCAAACAAAAAACAAACAAACAAAAAAACACTCTGGCTCTTCCCCTTGCCCTCTTTAACCCAACATCTTCTACCACAGAATGAAGTGGCAGCAGGACACTCCAGTATAGATGCCATGATCCTGGACATTCCAGATTCCAGGACAGTGGCACAAAAACATTTCTACTCACTATAATCAGCCTGTTCTCAGTTGTTATGGTTTGGATCTTACATATTCCCCCAAAAGGCCATGTGCTACAATAGTGGTTCTCAACCTTACTAATGGTATAACCATTAATTCAGTTCCTCATGCTGATGACACCCACCATAAAATTATTGCTACTTCATAACTGTAATTTTGTTACTGTTACCAATCATTATGTAAATATCTTACATGACAGATATCTAATTTGCAACCCACAAAGGGCTTGAGACCCACAGGCTGAGAACTGCTGTGGTGTGCTACAGCTTTGGTCAGTAGCTTGTGACACTATTGAGAGGCAATGCATCCTATAACATGTTGGACCCAGTAGAAGAAAGTTCACAGAGAATCATGATCTGAGCACCTCAGCCTCTCTCTTTCTTTATTTCTTGCAGACCATGAGGTGGACAGTTCCATCTGCCACTCACATCTGCAGTAGTACGTGGCTTCATTCCACATCTAGCAACAGCTAAGCTAAGTAGCCATAGTCTTAAAACTCCTAAAATATGAGCCAACCTCCTTGTAGGCTGGTCATCCCATATTAGCTGTCACAGTGATAGAAAACTAACACTGCTGCTGTTCATTGTTTTGTGACATTGAGACTTGAAACTAGAAGTTCATGCTAAGCACGAATGCTATTGTTAACATTTTAACTACATACTCAATTCAGGTACTGTTGCAGCATCCAACAATATGCTACTAGAGCATCAAAGTGAAAACATTCTACTTCCACTAAAAGGGACCTGAAACAGTCTTTAAGAAAGGATGAGAGATAGCGGACATTAAATAATTCAACAAAATGTCTTTCATGTGTAAAATGAATGAGAGTGTATAAATGAACCAAGTGTAAATGAGGAAGAATTAATTGGGTTACATTTTACTTGAAATCTACAAGCAAACAAAAGGTTTAAATGGGAGTCTGAAATTTCATAAACTGTAAATATGCCAGGTTCCAACCACCTCATTAGCATAAAATAATATGCTAGCCCAGTTCATTTTGAGTGCTGTAGTGGAAAACTTGGTACAAATAAATTATTTTAATGAAAAGGTATCTGCTTCATTGCATTAAATAGTACTCTCATAGCCTAAGTGCTAGAAATAGGCCAAGGCACTTTTAAGGACCTGCACTAAAATTGTGCTGTTGTTTAAATAAAGATGGAGATTATCTGCAGTGCAGAGAATTGCACAATGGAGTGAAAAAGCAGACATGAATTGAAATTTCGAGGCGGATTCCAATCTGCCATATTCTGCCTGTGTGACTTCATGCACAATATCTACCCTTGGTTTTTTGAATGAGAGAAGATAAAAACAATAAAATCTCTCTTAGGAATGCACAAGAGTTCTACGAAAGTGGTCACATAAGCATTCAGTAAGAACTAGACATTATTTGCCTCAGACTCTTAGACCCTGTACACCACTAGGTTGTTGGTCAATAGTATTTGGATTCTTAAGGTTTAAACATGAAACTAGCCTTGGGGAAAGCAGTTGCCCTTGTCTGTCCTTCCCCTATGCCCAATCCTTTCTCTTGATGCACAGATTTCAAATGCAGAACCTAATGCAACATGAAGAGAACTCTGAGATTTCAGTCTTCTCTGGGTTTTAAACAGCTGAGGAAAGAAGGTTCCCAATATGGGAAGGCAGTTAGCTTAACAGCTTACAGTTGATTACCATACTTTCTTCATCCTGTATTTCCATCGCTAAAGGTGAGGTGAGTGGGCATATGAAATGGTCAATATAGCCTGATAGGCAAGGGTAGAATTAGAAAGCTCACTTAGACACAACCCTGAGATCAGCCAGCTCCGTCACCGGTCTGGAAAGGAGCTCTGGCTAGAGATCTAGCCCAGGAGCGGATCCAGCCCAGGGCTCCAGCCACAGACCAGCGGCCCCACCTGTCTGCCTGATATCCAGCCTGCACTCGAGCCGCACCACAAGAGCAAAGAAGGCCTAAGGGAGGAAATCAAACACCTCAGAGAGCAAAAACAAAGTACTGCAAAGGAGGTGATGGAAATGAATAAAGCGCTTAAA
>CAJQZJ010034331.1:3748677-3804543 GCA_907164525.1 Lophiomys imhausi
TCACAAAGACCCAACGGAGAAAGAAAATTTCAGACCAATTTCCCTTACGAACATGGATGCAAAGATACTTAATAAAATACTTGCAAACCGGATCCAAGATCACATCAAAAGTATCATACACCATGATCAAGTAGGCTTCATCCCAGGGATGCAGGGGTGGTTCAACATTAGAAAATCCATCAATGTAATCCACCACATAAACAAGCAGAAAGAAAAGAACCACATGATCATCTCATTGGAGGCTGAAAAAGCTTTTGACAAAATACAGCACCCTTTCATGATAAAAGAGATCAGGCATACAAGGACCATACTTAAAAATAATAAAAGCCATTTACAGCAAGCCAATAGCCAACATCAATCTAAATGGAGAGAAACTTAAAGCATTTCCTCTATAATCAGGGACAAGGCAAGGCTGCCCACTCTCTCCATATCTCTTCAACATAGTACTTGAAGTTTTAGCTAGAGCAATAAGAAAACTAAAAGAGATCAAGGGGGTACAAATTGGAAAGGAAGAAGTCAAAGTATCCCTATTTGCAGATGATATGATAGTATACATCAGTGACCCCAAAAATTCCACCAGAGAACTTCTACAGCTGATAAACTCCTTCAGTAAGGTGGCCGGATACAAAATCAATTCAAAAAAATCAGTATCCCTTCTTTACACAAAAGATAAATTGGCTGAGAAAGAAATAAGGGAATCAACAGCCTTCACAATAGCCACAAATAATATAAAATACCTGGGGGTAACTCTAACCAAGCAAGTGAAAGACCTGTATGATAAAAACTTCAAGACCCTAAAGAAAGAAATTGAAGAAGATATCAGGAGATGGAAAGATCTCCCTTGTTCATGGATAGGTAGGATCAACATAATAAAAATGGCAATCTTATCAAAAGCAATATACAGATTCAACGCAATTCCTTTCCAAATACCAACTCAATTTTTTACAGATCTGGAAAAAACAATTCTCAACTTCATATGGAATAGCAAAAGACCCAGAATAGCTAAATCAATCATGTACAATAACAGAACATCTGGAGGTATCACCATCCCGGATTTCAAGCTGTACTACAGGGCAACAGTAATAAAAACAGCATGGTACTGGTATAGAAACAGACCAGTTGACCAGTGAAATCGAATTGAAGACCCAGAAATAAACCCACACATCTATGGTCACTTAATTTTTGATAAAGAAGCCAAAAACATACAATGGAAAAAGGAAAGCATCTTCAATAAATGGTGCTGGTCTAACTGGATGTCAACATGTAGAAGAATGCAAATAGATCCATACTTATCACCCTGTACAAAACTTAAGTCTAAGTGGATCAAGGACCTCAACATAAATCCAGACACACTAACATTAATAGAAGAGAAAGTGGGGAAAAGCCTTGAAATCATTGGCACTGGTAGCAACTTCCTGAATAGAACACCAATAGCTCAGGCACTAAAACAATCAATCAATAAATGGGACCTTATAAAATTGAAAAGCTTCTGTAAGGCAAAGGACACTGTCCTTAGAACAAAACAGCAGCCTACAGAGTGGGAAAGGATCTTCACCAACCCAACATCTGACAGAGGGCTAATATCCAAAATATATAAAGAACTGAAGAAATTAAACACCAAAAAATCAAATAACCCCATCAATAAATGGGGTACAGAGCTAAACCGAGAATTCACAGAAGAGGAATCTCTAAAGGCTGAGAGGCATTTGAGGAAATGTTCAACATCTTTGGTTATCAGGGAAATGCAACTTAAAACATCTCTGAGATTCCATCTCACACCTGTCAGAATGGCTAAGATAAAAAACTCAAATGGTAGCACATGCTGGCGAGGATATGGAGAAAGGGGATCACTCCCCCATTGCTGGAGAGACTGCAAACTTGTGCAACCACTTTGGAAATCAATCTGGAAATATCTTAGAAAATTGGGAATAAATCTACCTCAAGACCCAGCCATACCCCTCTTGGGCATATATCCAAAACATTTGAAACGAAACCACAAGGACATTGCCTCAACAATGTTCATAGCAGCTTTATTTGTAATAGCCAGAAACTGGAAACAACCCAGATGTCCATCAACTGAAGAATGGATAAAAAAACTGTGGTACATTTACACAATGGAATACTACACAGCTATCAGAAATGAGGAAATCATGCAACTCAAAACCAAATGGATGGAACTAGAAAAGCTCATCCTAAGTGAGCTGATGCAGTCCCAGAAAGATAAACATGGTATGTATTCCCTAACAAATGGATATTAACCATACATCAGATGATAACTATCCTACAACCCACACACCCAAATAGATAGGAACCTAGCATATCTATCCTAGGAAAAATTCTACCCACCAGTGAGTCATGGAATCTGCTGCAGGTTAGTGGAACCCCACACCCTAGATGGTGTGCATTATCAAGCTCCAGTACGAGTGGAAGCTCTTGGGCTTCACATGACACAAGATCTGAGGGAGTATGATATGTGAGGACCCACCTCATCTGAGGAGAAGGAGAGTACCAAGTAGAGGAACAAGGAGGGAGGGAGGGAGGGAGGGAGGGAAGGAGGGAGGGAGGGAGGGAAGAAGAGATCGAGGGAGGGGCCAAGAGGGGAGGAGGGAGGAATCTATGTTCTAGAAATAAATAATACTTTTTTAAGAAAAGAGTTAATAAGCTTAAAAATATAATAAAAATACAATATAAAATTTTCAAACTGTAATTTACCTTACTGGCATGAAAGGAAAATGGCCTTAATTTCAGATTAGAATGTTAGACTGCAGGTGGCTACAGAGATTACACAACTTTTAAGCTGATAGCAGCTTAAAAGTTTTTTTTGTTTTTGTTTTTGTTTTTGTTTTTGTTTTTGTTTTTTGTAGAGGTATAGGCTATTTCCATGGTTTGGCATTAAAAAGCAGGTAACAGGTTTAAAACACTGTAAATAAATTAAAGGTGACAGCTGTTCAACCTGGTTCTACAAACCTCCAAGAATTGAAAAAACTTAGAGCTAAGGTAAAATAATGCATGGTGTTAGCCCATGCCGTTACCTCCAGTAGAGACAGGAGGATCACTATAGAGTTAGTTGTCTTATAAATTCTAGAGTTACAAGAAACAGGGTGGTGATGGTGCACACTCTTAGGCACATCATTGGGGAAGAATACACCCTTAATCCCAACACACTAGAGACAGAAACAGGCAGATCTCAGAGCTCAAGGCCACCTGATACAAAACAAACTCTAAACAGAGAAAAACTTTGATCCAGGAGTGGAGGAGCACATCTTTAATCCCATCAGTTGGGAACCACATGTCTTTGATCCCAAAACTTAGAATGCAGAGACAGGCACATAGGATTTGGAAAGATTTAAGTTTAAAAGCTACTTACAAAAGGCAGGCTGCAATTCAAACAAATTGTCCTTTGAGATCTCAAAATATATACACTAAAGTTTTGTTTAGCTCCAAAATATCAAAATAATTTCTTCTTTAATCCAGATTGAAAGGTAATACTTTATATATTATCAAAAAAACCAAATTTGCTCCAGGAAAAATATTACCTGACCCCTCCCCCAAAAAAAGGTAATTGTCCCAGAGTTAGGATTAGGGCAGGGCTCTGTTCTGATATTTCCAGGAGATTTAAAGCATCCATTCAAGGAATCCAGGGACAACTGGACAACGGAAACCTCAGCAGAAAACAGATCAGACACCAAAGAAGACAAGTGGCCCAGATGATCTAGCCTTGCAGACTTCTTCAATAGCAGTTTCGTCAAAAGTCTACAACCACAACAACTCAAAATCGCTAAGATTGTTCAGCTCCACAGACTACTCCAGCCAGATCTTCAGTAAAGCTCTGAAGATCAGCTTCTGTCTATGAACTTCTTAGGTCATCTAAATAGCTGAACACAAAAGGACTGAACATCAAATGATTCTATTAACATTTTTAACCATTTTTCCATTCTTATTTGGGCCCCAAACAGGTTTACTACGTCCCAAATCAGCAGGAAGTCATTTTAAGAGAACAATGTCCCATCCCCAGAAGGTGGGGAGGATGTTCTCCCCCTTTGGTTTTTTGATAGATAATAGAAAATTTTGTTATTTAGGGGAAAAGACTACAAGCTGTTAAATGGTCTTGTTAAATGGGTTTTGGAGGTTAGACCCAGGGACTTCTCTCTTTTGCTTTTCTGTATCCTCCTTTCTCTCCTATATAAGAGTGAACAGACTTGAGAAAAATGGGACATAGACATAGTATAGGAAAGATCAAGAAAAAAGGACAGATTATTGAATATAGCCTTATACCTTTGTATACTGATACAAAATTAATATTATATTTGGCTAAATTGATATTGATCATTGTATATTAATGCAAAATTAAGATTGTATAGGGCTACATCGGTATTGATCTTTGTATATTGATACAAAATTAAGATTATATTTGGCCACATTGGTATTGATCTTTGTATATTGATACAAAATTAAGGGTAACGCTTCTTAAAGGTATTGTTCGTAGTAATACTTAAAAATAAAATGTCAAGTTTTGACCTCTCGCTACCAACCGACATAAACTGTTTAGGATAATTAAGAAACAGAAACAAATAGTCATGAAAACATGTCATTTTGTTAGTTACTATGACAGTCTATCACAGTTATTTTCTAAGCTACTCAGAAATCAAGTTGCTAAGAGACAAGCAATATTTGCTTATCTAAATATAAGAGATAGATAGGGCATCTTCAAAAACCTCAAGAGATCTGCAGAATATGGCATTCAAAGATGTTTTCTTAACTTAAGATTTTTTGATATCGAGACATGTCAGCTACTGACAGCACCCCCTATTCTACTCCAAGTAGAAGATGAGCATCAAAGAATCTCCAGTGGGAGATGATTGAATTGGTGGTAAGCCATTCTCATGGCAAGAAAAAACCCTTGCTTCAACTGTAGACAGACTTCTGTCCAAAAAGGACAAAACTTGGAAGCAGATAAGTCGACAGCCTAGCTCTGCGAAGACAGGGTAGGTAAGTCCTTCATAATTCCTGCTCTACAACCAATGTCTGTCAGAGAAGCAGGTCCAAATAGCTGAAGATTGATGCTGCAATGTATGGAGAGAAAATGGGAACTGTCCAGGCAGCCACTGGTATGTCATTTCTTAGTATTGGAAGCTGCAGTCCCTGCACTTCCTATATAATCAGATATATTTATCCCTCTCAGGTCTCTGAGGTGGTTGAAGAATAGATAGCTAGAGTCTCATAGTTAAATTTTGAGTTGTTTAGGAATCAAGAGGGTGTTCTGGATCTAAGAAGATATTTTAAAAATTATGAGGCAAGTTAGTATGAACGCTGAGTTAGATATAGAACTTTAAACTCATGGAGATGGTTAGATAGTAGAATGTTAAAGTCAGGTGCCGAATACATATGGACTTGACATAGGGAATGTATGCTAAGCCATATAACTCTTATAATTGTGGCCTATTTATTTCTGTTGTTTTGTATTGTATTTATAGTTATAAGAAAAAGAACCATTTTTTGGACTGAAAGGGAGAGCTGTTGGGGGGAAAAAGAAATACCTTAAACAAAAAAAAAGAAGGGAAGAGGATGGGGGGGTTGAGGGGGAGGAGGGTGGAAGGGTGGGACTGGAGGGGGGAGTAGGGAGGGGATTGTGATTGAGATGTAACTTGAAGAAATAAAAAATAAATTATTAAAAAAATCCTAAATAAATAAATAAGAAAGAAAAAAAAAAAAGAAAGCTCACTTAGTAGAAAACAGCCAATCTCTGATCATTGTCCAAGATTTATTGAATCTCCCTCACCAATAAGTCATGAAGTACATAATGGTGTAGCTTAAAATAAACATGGTCCTAAGTCTGGCATGTCTGGCAATATCTAATAAGTGAATACCAATGATGACGCATGATGCTGAAAAGTCATTTGACCTAACCAAGGAACCCAATTAGGGTGTTACTGTGAGTTGCATGTGCTCACTTTCTGTAGAAAAGAAAAGCAATTTCAATTAACTAAATGAGTCTATATATTTACCTGGCTCTGCACAAACTCTTAAGGGACATAAAGCTATTTAATGTTGTCAGTGACTTCATAGCTTTATAAATAGTTCAAGAGCCAAAACAGCCTTGAAAACTAGTTAACAATACAGCAGATATTAAACAGATGTCACTGAGGTGAACAAGATGCTGCATGGATTAACCAGGCAACAAACGATGGCATTTTTTGCAGTTACAAAATGTTAAACACTATATTAAGATTCACAAATGTGAATAACTTAAAAATCATTGTTACCTTCAACACCGTCATGCTGTCTAAGAAGATGGCAAGTAAATGGGGATGTGTCATAGAGTATAGGGTCATACTGATAGTAACATGGGTGAGGCACTATGGCATCATAGAAAAAGGACAGGTGCCTGCCATTAATTGGACTTCATTAGAAAAAGTGACATACTCTAAAAGCTGAGCAATGATAATTTGAGATATCTCAGGTGCAAAAGCCTTCTATGTGCATGAGATTTGTGGGCATGAGACAGAGTTTACAATTAGAGTCAAATTTGCAGGCTTATAAAGTTATTCTTTTAGAGAACAAGATTATTTGATTGGTTGATTACATCTCCATGAATTTCAAAGACTTCACTTTGCATCTCTTGAGAAATTCAGATTATAGACTGTATACCATAAACCAAAGTCTAAGATAAAATGATTAACCACAGAACAGATTCCTTGTCTTAAAGAGACCAAAGTCCAACTTGCTTGAGAAAAAGACATGCCATTTTCAGACCCTAAAACCAGAATCAAGGACAGGGTTACAAGATCACTTCTAAAAGAAGACAGCAGCCACCAGAAAGGGCCACATATGAGTAGGAATCTTGCCACAATATGAAGGAAAGGGACACATCACCTTCCTGGTAACTAGGATCACCTTAGGGAAGAAAGTTAGAGAAAGAGACTTCAATTGACTAAATTAGCATCCTGACTTGTCCATCTTAACATAGACAAATTACTTAGCTGCTATGAAGTGATGAGCCACACTTTCACACCATAACAAATACTGCATTTCCTGAGAACATCTGAAATAAAGAAACAAGGCTCCTGAAGAATGCGAAGGAAGAGAGGTGACATTCCCACACATGTAACTGGTATAGTTTGAATACCACGCACAGTTACAAAGGTGAGGAAAAGACGATAGCATGAATATGCTTTGTTCAAAGCATTTTGGGGGATCAGGTTCCAAATGCAAGCATTAGGAGAGACAAGATAATAAAAACAAAACCTCAGGCTTTATCCTAAAAATTCTGGGATGCACTGAAGGACATGAGCCATGGAAGGCCATGTTGGACCTGCTTGGAGAATACTTGGAGAAGCTACACATGTGGAATGCACTGTTCAGTGGGAGTAAACACGAAGTATACAAGCATTTAGAAAGTACATCTGATGCATGCTAGGCTTTGAGAAAACATCAGGGTTTTGAAAGCTGGTTTTGATAAAGATGACAGGAAAAACCTAAGCCTAGGCATGGAGTGAGGCATTCACCCAGAATATGCTAGAAAGAAAGTAGGCACACACATAATCAGTGAAGAAAGAGTTTGGCACCAAGTTTCCTTTATTCTGAATCCTGACAGTCGTAAGACTCAAACACATGACTTCCAAGTCCTGCTTAATTTACATCTGGGTGGACAAACTTCTTTTGTAAATGATGTTTCACTGAAATTGAACCACTTCTGTCCATGTCTGTACTATCTATTGCTGCCTTGACTCAGGGGTGAGTTTAAGTGGTAATGAAGAAATTAAATAGCATGTTATTTGGCCTTTAACGGAAAATTGTTGCTGAATTCTACCTCTTAATGTTTGAGCATCTAAACCATGGAATAAAAAAGTAGCTGTGAGAGATCAGGGTTTAGATGATTCATCTTAGGCTAGAGATCCATATTTTTATCACCATGTGACAGGCTTCTTTATGAATCTCTGTTTTTTAATCTGTATAATGGGTAAAATATAGCATTTGCCACATAGGGCTGCTCTGCGGCTCAAGTGATGTAATGTAACCCTCTCAGCAGAGCAGCAGTTGCCCCCTGATCTTAGAGTGGTGGCCTATCTTACTTGAGCTCTTCTGCTTGATAGAGAACTAGAAAAAAGGAAGTAAAAAAGTCAATCACTCTATTAGTTTAAAACTTATTTTAAAAACTTAACAACATGGTTCCCTTGTTTCTGATACCTGAGTAGTGTTCTATTGTGTAGATGTACCACAGTTTGTTTTTTTTTTTAATCCATTCCTCAGTTGAGGGACATCGGGGTTGTTTCCATTTCCTAGCTATTACAAATAAGGCTGCTATGAACATAGATGAGGAAATGACTTTGTGGTTTGGTGAGGAATCATTTGGATGCATACTCAGAAGTGGTATGGCTGGGTCTTGAAGTAGAGATATTCCAAGTTTTCTAAGATATCGCCAGACTGGTCATGCAATTTGCAGCCAAATGGATGGAACTAGAGAAGCTCATCCTGAGTGAGCTAACCCAGACCCACAAGGATGCACATGGCATCTATTCACTTATAATTGGATTTTAGCCATATACTACAGGAAAACTATCCCACAACCAACAGACTGGAAGGAACAGGAACATAGACTTTGTTACCTGTTTGTGGTACACTTTACCCTGGTGGTGCTGCCTTGTAGGCCCCCAGTACATGAGGAAGCTCTTAGCCGTCATATGACTGCTGAACTGGGGAGGGGGACTGATATGTAGGGACACCCCACTCCAGAGGAGTAGGAAAGGAGGAAGAGGGGGTAGAGGGTGGGAGGGTGGGACCAGGAGGGGTAGAACGAGGACACTGTGATGGAGATGTAACCTGAAATAATAAATAAACATAAAATTAAAAAAAAAAACTTAGCAACATGAGATTTGTAAATCATTGAAAAGACAGGCCATCTATTTTCCCCCCAAGACTCGCATCCATTAGTTTCCCTGGAGTCATTGATATTATCATCATTTGGTAGTGGTGTGGAGGCCAACTTCTTATCAAAGTCTTGTTAAACCACACCCCCTTAGTTTGTGGCCAAAAACATACAATTTATAAGCTTCACCAGCAATTTCCACACAAAATTATTTCTTAGAAGCTTTCTCTAAATTTGCAATATTCCATCCTGCAGGGAAGCTCATTAAGAAAGGAAGTAAACAACTCAAATAGCTTCAAGAAGTCCACAAAACTGATCAGATTTACTAGCACCCTTCCTCCCCAAGAGTATGTAGGCAGTGAAAACTGAGAGTCCATTTCAAAATTTCAAAGAAGAGTCTTGAGACTAGACCAGGTTACAGACCAGCCAAACCTTCTAGAAGAAACAACGACCAAACAATGGACTGGAAAGGAACAGAACAACTAAGACAGCTGGAAATGATGCTCTCTAACCAGCTGATATACTTGCATGGCTGTGCAGTGTGTGAGCTCTAGGTTTCCAGTTTTGCTGAGCTATCACCCATGGTGGTGTGTGTGAGCTTTGGTAATGCAACTGTCTTTGAGTCATTTCTGCTCGTGTTAAGTAAACCCACATTCCTGTAAATAACCCTGTATGTGGTACAGGGCTGAGGGGAAAGGTTTCCCCAGTGCGTGTGTTATAGCTCTGAAGGGAAAGGTATCCTGGAAGTCAAGAGCCAAAAAATACCACAAAGTGACATCACAGAACAATCCTCACAGAAGAGATTTGTTGGGAGGAAAAAATCCAAGAGCTCAAGGATTGGTGGGGTTTGGGGATCAGAGACTGTTGAGTTTTCAAGTTTAGGGATGGGTGCATTTTTTAGCTCAGGGATGGGTGGGTTTTCTAGCTTAAAGACTGGTGGGCTTGGCAGATTTTCAAATTGGGAAGTAGGCTCAGACATTTTACCATATAAGCTCCAATGAAACTCGTTGGTTTACCAAGTTAGTCTTTGGTGATACCTGTACTTTACCTTCAGTTCCCTATCTGTGGTGAATAGATGTGTGTGTTTTATCTCCCCAGGAAAATAACTGTCATACAACAACAGTGAGCATTTGAGAACCACTGTTCTGAGTCTGTGCTTCCTCATTTAGGGAATGGAGTATTCCCTTACGAGAAAATGGCTTATTGTTTTGTGTCAGTTTTAATGAGTACAAGAAATTAAATATTATGACTTGGAACTTCTCATTCGTAGATGGTAAAGCTCACTGTGAGAACAAAAGATAAATTTAGTTTTACAGGTAGTCTATTTCAAATACATTAAATTTTATTCAGAGAAGATATATTACCTACACCTAGAAAAGTAGGTGATAATTTGAAAATGATCTAACTTTTGGAAACTGTCAAAAAGAACCTTCCCAGATGCCAGGCTATATTTAAACACTGTTTGGGCATGTCACAGTCATTTGCCCCACCTATTTTACTTAGAGATTTGTGGAAAAGTCATATCTTACATTAAAACACACAGGGACTCACCAAGAAGATTAAAATGTATATGAAATTTGAATCTAATGTATAAGACCTGAAAGGAATTTTTTATTGTTTCTCCAGATACACACACCTCAACCTTCTTACCCACAAATAAATTATAAATTCTAAGTGTATCCCACAAATTCTATCCTCTCTTATTAGCAGACCTACACTAAAAAAAAGTCTTAAGAAATATTTTTTGTGGGACTTTTATTTGAACTCTCCTCCCCACCCAGAAGATGATGCAGGACCTCACTTTCTCTACTCTAAGTGACCCTCTCATAGATAAGCTTCTGTTAAATATCCTGGGATGCTCTCTTCAGACACCAAATGGCACAGACTAATGAAGTACATTGCTACTTTCAAAGGATGTGAAGTCTTACTCAAAATTTTACTCTGTCATTTGATGGTGAACTTAAATTTCGTTCACATATAAAGCAGCTGAGAATTCACACACTGCAAAAAATTTGGTTTCTCTGAAGGGTTGGCATGTCCCTTTCAGAACCTAAAAGGTATCACATATATTAACATATGAGTCAACTTACAAGTAAATACACCAATGCATAGGTACACACTCCTGTGGGTACATACTCATAAGAGTCTTTCATCATCCTCATCTGCCACTTGCAGACAACAAAGACAACAATGATGCCCAACTGCCTCTAATGGCCCCAGGGCCTGAAGGATACTTACATAACTCAAGAAACTTACTAGACTATGACTGACGCTAGAAGTTGTACACTTGTATGCATTCCCCAGGCATCCACTTCAGCACCAACCTCAGCCTCAGATCCTGGTTTTTCTACACCAATTAACACCCACTGCTCTCCTGACCACCTAAAGTCTCAGGCTGTTGACAAATTCCCTGTGATGTACAAGTGAGACCCATAGGAGTGCTTAGTGGTTCTCAATCCTTTGGGGGGTCACAGATCAGATATACTATGTATCATATACTTACATTACAATTTATAACAGTAGCAAAATTACAGTTATGAAGTAGCAATCAAGTAATTTTATGATTGGGGGTCACCACAACATGAGGGAACTGTATTAAAGCCTCAGAGCCTTAGGAAGGTTGAGAACCACTGGCGTAGAGTCCCAGCTTTCCATCTGTTTCCTGGCTATCTGTATCTCCCTGCTTTACTACTACTACTGCTCCCTCCTCCCCTTCTCTGTGCTTTCTGTGGCCACTGGAGAATATATATATAGTCCTTGAAGGAAACCAGAGGAAAAAGCAGGGGCGGGGGGAGAAACTACGGTCACTCACACACAATGAAAAAGCTGAGAGAATTTCAGAGAGAAGTTGACCCCTCAATCCAGTATGCTTTATTCTACTTTCTGTTGCATGACCAAAAACAACCTGGAGAGGGAAAGTTTCATTTTAGTGAGCACACTCCATCACCAGAGCAAGTCAGTGTAAGAACTCAAGTCAGTAACCTAAGGCAGGCCGAAGCAGAAACCACAAAGAAACACTGCTTACTAGTCATGCTTTTCATGGCACACTCATCTTGTGTTTTTCTTAGAACCCAGGACCACCTACCCAAGATTGATACCTCCTACAGTAGGATCAGCCACCCTACATAAATCATTAATCAAGAAAATATCCCATAGACTGCCCAACAGGCTGAACTGGTGTAGGTAGGCATTAGGAAGGTTGAGCCTCATTTGAGGCTCCCTCTTCCCAGATATGTATAGGTTTGTGTCTGGTTGATAAAAACTAAACAGCACACCATGCCAAAAAAATATCTTATTTTTTAACCTCTGGATTATGTAATTCCTATTCAGTGGGATTTCTGCTACAGCTATGAGCTTTCTAACAGGTACAAGGACCTCTGATAAATATCTCATGGGAACTAATGCTGTAGTATGCTGCCCAAAGCTGTCCTCTGCAAATGTCTTGGACACTAACAACAGACTAGGTTTGGATACTGTACCACTCACCAACTCTGTGACCACTCAAAAGTTATTTGACATTCTTGAATTACATTTTCTTACTTACAAAATAGTGGCTGGCTGACCATCCATGCATAGGCAGAGCCCTAATGGAATTCTGTGTTGTTTAAAAAAAAATGAAAAGGAGATATTTTAGGAGGCCCAAGAGAAGCTGCAAAGGTAGGGGTGAGTAAGATCAACATACACTGTAAATGTGTAAGAAATTTTCAACAAATAATTAATAACAACAACAAAAACCTCCATGGGACTATTATGAAACAAGATATTCAAAAATCTTTGAGTGTATAGGTCAGGAGTAAAGTACCTGTCTTATATGAGTGTGGCCCTGGGTTTGATGTAAAGTTTTTTTAAAAATAACTGAATGTTAAGTGTTTGGTATAGAATGTTGCTAAAGAACAAGGCCAGTCCGCATCAATGAGAGCATCATTAGCCTACCTCTTCTGAGACTTTTAACAGTGTAAAGAACCAAGAATTCTGAAGAGCCTTTAATACCCTCTATTAGCTCTTTCCCTTTATCCCTCTCCTTTTTCTCTATAAGAATCTCCCAGAAGTCACTAGGAGTTCATCTTCACTTCCCTGCTAATGATATTGAATTTACACATCTTGGCCTGCCTCCCACTACACTGGGGTCAGCTGCAGAATTTATTAACATCTGAACCAGACGTTTTCTTCTCATCCCACAGAAACTTCCCACATCAAAATTTGAATAAGCCTAAGATCTTCTGGCGCAAAGTTGATGACCACTGCCCTCTTCTCAGATTCCATTTTCTTAGGGTCATTTCTACATAGATATTGCTTCTTTGATCAAATTACCAGCACACAGATAATTACACTAACCCAGCATTTTTCATCTCCAAAGCAACAGAAAGGCCATACTGTCTGTCTATTCAGTGAATTTTCCATCCTTAATAAAAACAAGTTCCAGCACCAACTTCAAAAGCTGATGCAGGCAAACTCAACTCCCAGAGAGCAGGTGCACAGCATGCATATTAATGTGAAGAAATCAGAACCGAGAGGCAAGGAGGACACTTCAAAGGCATAGAATATGGAGTCAGGAGACAAAGATTTGCTCTGGAAATTCTGACTTAGCATAAGATGTTTAACCTCTGAGTCTTACTTGCCTGGAGTGTGAAATGGGGCTGATGAACATGTCTAGCTCATACCCTTTGTTCTGAGCGAAGTGGGGGGACAGGAGAGAAAATGACCCATTATGACAGGAATGCTTCGCATTCATCATTACTTCCCAAAGGGGTTATTTTTAAATAAATATTGAGGCAAGGCTTATCAATAAATATAAAAATGTGCTTCCTCTGCTCTTGAACAAAATATTCCAAAAGTGACTTCTTCTTCAAAGAAAAAGTGGGGAAATCGTACCTCACTGTCAGCTCATGGAGCAGAAATTATAATTGGCTTTCCTAGCATATTAAAATCTGCACTAAACTAGGAGACCTTACATAATCCTAACAGTAGTTCTAGAAGGCTAGGAGTGTTAATGAAACCCCCTCTGTAGTGCAAAACTGAAACATGGATGAACTCTTCACACAATAACTCACTTCTCAACTATTGGTTCTCTATATCTGATCTAGGAACCATCAGATATTTTTCATGGGCATGGTGGATAACAGAGCTGTCTTTTTTAATGCAATCAAGTGTCATTTGCCTCCCCTCTCCCTCCCTCATTCTCTGCCTCCCTCTCTTCCTTCCTTCCTCTCTCTCTCTCTCTCTCTCTCTCTCTCTCTCTCTCTCTCTCACATGTACACATCTTTATGAGGATGCATTAAGTTTACCAGGATTCCTAGAACCAGGGCAACACTCCCTCCCCTCTCTGTCTCCCTCCCTCTCCCTCTCCCTCTCCCTCTCCCTCTCCTTCTCCCTTTCCTCCCTCCCCTCTCTCTATCTCCCTCCATCCCTCTCCTTCTCCCTTTCCTCCCTCCCCTCTCTCTCTCCCTCTCTCCCTCTCCCTCTCCCTCTCCTTCTCCTTCTCCCTTTCCTCCCTCCCCCTTCCCCTCTCCCGTCCACCCCCTCCCCACATACAGGCACACACTTTTATGAAGATGCACTAAATTTATCAGGATATCTAGAGCCAAGGTAACACATGATAGTAAAGTGAACTAAATCAGAAATATGGAAGAGAGTCTTGTGGCTTCCATGAAACTAGAAGAGACTGAAACAAATGTAAAATAATAGCACTATTTTTAAAGAACTGATTATTTTGGGAAACATCTTTATTTTTATTTTATTTTAAAAATAACTTTATTGAGATATAATTCACAATATATTATGACTTTCTTATAATAAAGTCTGCAACTTGTTGACTTATATCTTTACAGCGTTGTACAAACATACCCTCTAGAGAACTGTAGTTCTTTTAAATATTTATTTATTACTTCAGGTTATATCTTCATCACAGTGTCCTCTTTCCACACCTCCCATTCCCACCCTCCCACCCTCTATGCCCCAACACTTCCATTCCACTCCGCTGGAGTGCAGTGTCCCTACATAATAGTCCCCCACCTCAGTTCAGCAGTCATATGAGGGCCAAGAGCCTCCTCATACACTGGGAATCTACATGGCAGCACCACTAGGGCAAAATATCTCATGGATAGGAAACAAAGATGCATATAATACATGCATTCATATACACATGTTTTATATATATACCTAAAATACACATATACCTATATATTATATATAGGTACATATACATATGCACACTCTACATGCATTCATATGGATGCATCATAATATACACATATGTAAACATACATATACTTATCATACTCATACATATACATCATACATGCACACATACACATACAATACACTCAATACACACACAACATATATACACACATCATACAAACACATACATACACATATATACAAATACATACACACATACATGAAAGACTATTAAAGGTTAAAATGTTACCTTCTTTTAAACGTATATGTATGGGCCTGCTTACATGCATATCACATGCATATGGGTGCATGCAAAGTCCATAAAAGGCATAAGATCCTCAAGATCTGGAGTTATAGGCAGTTGTGGGCTAGCAGATGGGGGTGCTGGGAGCAGAACCCAGGTCCTGTGGGAGAGCAGAGAGAGTTCTTAATGGCTGAGTCATATCTTCAGGTCCCATATTACCTATTTTTAATATGCAATATATTTTACTATTTTAATGAATTATCACCCTCTTTTTTGACTTTTTTATGTTTATGTATTACTTCAGGTTACATCTCCACCATAGTATGCTCTTTCCACACCCCCTGGTCCCACCCTCTCACCCTATACCCCTCTCCCTCCTATCCTACTCCTCTGGAGAGGGGTGTCCCTACATATTAATTCTCCCACCCAAGTTCAGCAGTAATATGAGGGCCAAGAGCCTCCTCATACCCTGGGGGCCTACAAGGCTGCACCACTAGGGCACAGTGTCTCATTGTCAGGTAACAAATTCTATGTTCCAGTTGCCTTTGGTGCATTGGCTGTAGCACAGTTATGCTGTATTATATGGCTAAAATCTGATTATAAGTGAACAAATGCCATGTGCATCCTTCTGAGTCTGGGTTAGCTCACTCAGGATGAGCTTCTCTAGTTCCATCCATGTGGCTACAAATTGCATGATTTTGTTGTTTCTGCTAGCTGAGTAGTAGTATTACATTGTGAAGATGTACCACAGTTTTATTTATATCCATTCCTCTGTTGAGGGACATATGGGTTGTTTCCAGTTTCTAATTATTACAAATAAGGTTGCTATGAACATAGATGAGGAAACATACTAGTGGTTTTGTGAGGAATCATTTGGATGTATACCCAGAAGTGGTATGGCTGGGTCTTGAGGTAGAGCTATTCCAAGTTTTCTAAGATATCAACACACTGATTTCCATAGTGGTTGTACAACTTCACTCCCACCAGCAATGGGGGAGTGTTCCCCATTCTCCACAATCTCACCAGCATGAGCGTCATTCGAGTTTTTGATCTTAGCCATTCTGACAGGTGTGAGATGGAATCTCAGAGTTGTCTTGATTTCCATTTCTCTGATGATTAAGGATGCTTAGCATTTCTTCAAGTGTCTCTCAGCCATTAGGAATTCCTATTTGTGAATCCTCTGTCTAGCTCTGTTCCCCGTTTTTTAATTGGATTGTTTGGTTTCTTGGCATTTAATTTCTTGACTTCTTTGTAAAATTAGGATATTAGCCCTCTGTCAGATGTGGGGTTGGTGAAGATCTTTTCCCAATCTGTAGGATGCCGTTTTGTTAGAATGACAGTGTCTTTTGCCTACAGAAGCTTTTCAGTTTCATGAGGTCCCATTTATTGATTGTTGGTCTTAGATTCTGAGCTGTTGGTGTTCTGTTCAGAAAGTTGTCACCTGTGCCAATGAGTTCGAAGGTTTTTCCCACTTTCTCTTCTAATAGATTTAGTGTGTCAGACCTTACGTTAAGGTCTTTGATCCACTTGGACTTAAATTTTGTGCCAGGTGATAAGTATGGGACTAATTTCATTCTTTTACATGTCGACATCCAGTTAGACTGGCACCATTTGTTGAAGATGCTGTCCTATTTCCATTGTACAGTTTTGACTTCTTTGTCAAAAATTAAGTGACCATAGGTGTGTGGGTTTATTTTTGGGTCTTCAATTTGATTCCATTGATCCACTGGTCTGTTTCTATACCAGTACCATGCTATTTTTATTAATATTTCTCTGTAGTACAGCTTGAAATCTTTGATGGTGATGCCTCCAGATTTTTTTTATTATACAGAATTGATTTAGCTATTCTGGGTTTTTTGTTATTCCATATAAAGTTGAGAATTAGTTTTTCAATGTCTATGAAGATTTTTGGTGACATATTGATAGGAATTGCATTGATTCTGTATATTGCTTTTGGCAGGGTGGCCATTTTTATTGTGTTGATCCTATATATCCGTGAGCATGGGAGATCTTTCTGTCTTCTGATGGCATCTTCAATTTCTTTCTTCAAGGACTTAAATTTCTTGTCATACAGGTCATTCACTTGCTTGGTTAGAGTTACCCTCAGGTATTTTACATTGTTTGTGGGTATTGTGAAGGGTGTTGTTTCCCTAATTTCTTTCTCGGCCCATTTATATTTTGCATAAAAAAGGGCTTCTGATTTTGTGGAATTAATTTTGCATTCAGCCACCTTGCTGAAGATGCTTATCAACTGTAAGAGTTCTCTGGTGGAATTTTGGGGATTGCTTATGTATACTATCATATCATCTGCAAATAGGAATAATTTGACTTCTTTGTTTCCAATTTGTATCCCCTTGATCCCCCTTTGTTGTCCTATTGCTCTAGCAAGAATTTCCAGTACTATGTTGAAGAGATATGGTGACTGTGGGCATCCTTGTCTTGTCCCTGAGTTTAGAGGAAATGCTTTAAGTTTCTTTCCATTTAACTTGATGCTAGTGACTGGCTTGCTGTGTATCACCTTTATTATTTCTAGGTATGGTCCTTGTATGCCCATTCTCTTCAGGACTTTTAGCATGAAGGGGTGTTGGATTTTGTCAAATGCTTTTTCAGCATCTAGTGAGATTATCATGTGTTTTTTTCTTTCAGCTTGTTTATGTGGCAAATTACCTTGATGGATTTTCTTTCATATGTTGAGCCATCCCTGCATTCCTGGGATGAAGCCTACTTGATCATAGTGTACAATACTTTTGATGTGTTCTTGGATTCAGTTTGCCAGTATTTTATTAAGTATTTTTGCATCTATGTTCATGAGGGAGATTGGTCTGAAGCTCTCTTTCTTTTTTGTTGGGTCTTTGTGTGGTTTAGGAATCAGGGTAACTGTGGCCTCATAGAATGAATTTGGCAGTGTTCTTTCTGATTCTATTTTGTGAAAGAGTTTGAAGCATATAGTTATTAGCTTTTCTTTGAAGGTATGGTAGAATTCTGTGCTGAAACCATCTGGCCCTGGGCTTTTTTTGGTTGGGCGATTTTTAATGACTCTATTTCCTTAGGGGTTATATGGCTGTATAATCTGTTAAGATAATCTTGATATAACTTTGGTAGGTGGAAACTATCAAGAAAATTGTCCATTTCATGTAGGTTTTCAAATTTGGTGGAGTACAGATTTTTAAAGGAGGACTTAAAGATTCTCTGGATTTCCTCAATGTCTGTTGTTATTTCTCCCTTTTCATTTCTGATTTTGTTGATTTGGGTTTTTTCCCTCTGCCTTTTAGTTAATTTGGCTAAGGGTTTAACTATTTTGTTGATTTTCTCAAAGAAACAGCATTTCATTTATTGTTTATGTTGTTCTTTTTGTTTCTAAGTTGTTGATCTGCCCTAAATTTGATGATTTCTTGCCCTCTGCTCCTCTTTGGAGTATTTGCTTCTTTTTTTTTTCCCAGTTCTTTCAGTTCTCTTGTTAATTCACTAATATGAGCTGTCACAATTTTCTTTTTGAAGGCACTTAGTGCTATGAACTTTCCTCGTAACAGTGCTTTCAATGTGTCCCATAGATTTAGGTATGTTGTACCTTCATTGTCATTGGATTTTAAGAAGTCTTTGATTTCCTTCTTCATTTATTCCCTGTCCCAGTGGTCATTCATTAGAGAGTTGTTCAATTTCAATGAATGTGCATGCCTTCTATTATTTCTGTTGTTGTTGAAGTCCAACTTTATTCCATGGTAGTCTGATAAGATGCAAAGGATTATTTCAACTTTCTTGTATCTGTTGAGGCTTGCTTTGTGTCCAACTATATGGTCAATTTTGGAGGAGTTTCCATGTGATGCTGAAAAGAAGGTGTATTCTTTTGTGTTTGGGTGAGACGTTCTTTAGATATCTGTTAGGTCCATTTGTTTCATGACTCTGTTAGGCTCATTATTTCTCTGTTTGGATTCTGTCTCAATGACCTGTCCATTGTTGTGAATGGGGTGTTGAAGTCTCCCACTACTAATGTGTGGAGATCAATATGAGTTTTAAGCTTTAGAAGAGTTTCTTTTAAAATGTGGGTGCCTTGTATTTGGGGCATAGATATTCAGTATTGAGATGTCGTCTTGATGAAATTTTCCTTTGAAGAATATGTGGTGCCCTTCCCTATCTTTTTTGATTAACTACAGTTAAAGTCTATTTTATTTGATATTAGGATGGCTACTCCTGCTTGCTTCCTGGGCCAATTTTCTTGGAAAACCTTTTCCCATCCCTTTACTCTGGGTAACATCTATCTTTGTTAGAGAGATGTGTTTCTTGCATGCAGCAAAATGTTGGGTCTTGTTTGTGAGTCCATTCTGTGAGCCTGTATCGTTTTACTGGGGAGTTGAGTCCATTAATGTTTATGGATATTAATGACCAAAGGTTGTTATTTCCTGTTATTTTGATGTAGGTGTTGGTTGGTTGTGTGATTCTTTTGGTTTAGCAGCAGTGGAGTTTTTTGCTTTTTCTGTTTTCTTGGGTGTAGTTAGCTTAACTGGGTTGCAATTTTCCTTTAAGGAACTTCTGTAGGGCTGTATTTGTGGGTAGATACTGTTTAAATTTGATTTTACCATGGAATATCTTGTTTTATCCATCTGTGTTGATAGAAAGTTTTGCTAGATATAGTAATCTAGCGGTCACCTATGATCTCTTAGGGCTTGTAGGACATTTGCCCAGGCCTTTCTGGCTTTTAAAGTTTCTGAGGAGAAGTCATATGTAGTTCTGATGGGTCTGTCATTATATGTTACTTGACCTTTTTATCTTACTGCTTTTAATATTCTTTTTTTTTTTGGTCTGTACATTTGGAGTTTCAATTATTCTGTGGCACAAAGAATTTGTTTTCTTGTCTATTCTGTTTGGTGTTCTGTATGCCCCTGTGTCCCTTGGAATTTTATTGGCATATCTTTCTTTAGGTTTGGGAAGTTTCTTCTATGATTTTGTTAAAGATGTTTCCTAGACCTTGAAGTCATTAGTCTTCTCTTTCCTCTATGCCAATAATTCTTAAGTTCTACCTTTTCATTGAGTCCTTGATTTCTTGGATGATGTGGTTGAGACCTTTTTTAGATTTCTCATTTTCTTTGGGTTTTGTAATGATTTCTTCAATTGAATCTTCCAAGCCTGAGATTCTCTCTCCCATCTCTTGCACCTTATTTTTGATACTCATGTTTGTAACTCCTGTTCTCGTCCCTTGATTTTCCACCTCCAAGATTACCTCAGTTTGTGTTTTCTTTATTACTTTCACTTCCAATGTCAAATCTTGAACAATTTTATTTGTTTTTGACATTTCCTGCTCCAATTTGCTTGTTGCCTTGTATCTTTCCTGTGCATGTTGAGCCACTTTGGCTTGGAGATCACTAATAATATTCTACATTGCTTTTGTTTGTAAAATTGATGAAACATTGAATTCCTTCAGAGATTTAATTTCTTTTAATGCTATCACTCTCCAGAGTATAGATTTGTCATCTTTTTCATGTTTTTCAGCTGTGGTGGAGTGACCAAGGCTTGCTGTACTGGCATAGCTGCATTGTGTTGGAGTCATATTACCCTGACTTTTATCAGTTCTGTTCTTTCGCTGACCTTTAGCCATCTGGTTGTTCTTAGTTGTTTGTTCCTGGTGCCTTCTAGGCTTGGTGGCAAGAAGGGCGCTTTGGTGTAGAAGCCATATAGCTTGGTGATCTATAGCTCTCCACCGGCAGTATGGGGTCTTGTGTGGAGGTTAGTTCTCAGTGTGTTTCCCAGAGCTCACCCCTTCCTGTTGTGTCCCAATTGGGAACTCAGGTCAGAGGTTGTGGTGGGATGTGTTATTCCTGTCTGCAGGTTCCTGAGATCCAAGTGGTCTTTGTACTGATGACGGTGCAGGTTGTGAGGCCACAGACTGCTTGTTGGAGCTGTAGCTCCCCTGAAGCTTATGTGTCAGGACTGTGATTGTGGTCCTGCAAAGCTGCTATCAGGGGGTTCTTAGGTTCAATGTGCAACTTATAGCCAGAGCCACTGTGTTTTGGTACAGCCCACATCACCCAGGCAATGAACAATGATCTGGGCTTGTTTCAAAGCTCTTGAGTCAGAGCTCTCTGTATTGTAGTGTGGGTATTCAGCTAAGGGGCAAGGCAGGTGCAGTCGGGGAGATCTGATGTGGAATTCACACCCTGTTCACAGTGTTTGGAATCAGGTATGCTCAGCTACCTTTTCTCCACCAGAATCACTGTGCTTCAGTGTAGCTAGCCTGCACTTATGTGGCTTCTGGCAGTTTCTCATGTAGCGGCTCTGCTGGTATGCTCCTGGGTGTCCAAGCCAAGCCTCTGCACAGGCGCTGAAGACTCAGGCAGTCCTATGTTTGGAGGTTGAAACTGCGAGCTGTAGTCCTGAAAGGATCTGGTAAGGAGGGAGTGCAGTGTCCCAGCTGGCGGGAAGCACTCCATGCCCCTGTCTGGTGACTCTGATATTCCCGTGTCTATATTTCCAGTACTGAGTGCTTTATTGGTTTTCTGGGCAAGCCCAGATAGGCTTGTGCCTCACAAACTGCCTTCAGCGGGAGTATATCTCTGCAGTTTTCAAATCTGTCTTCCCAATGATTGAAATTCATCCTACTTTATCGCTGCCATCTTTCCCCCCCTCGCCATGGACTTTTGAAACCTCAAAGCCTACCTCCAGTAACACATTTTCTCCAAAAGGAATTGTCACCCTCTTAACTATCGATTTTAATAATTAAAAATGTAAATCTCAATAGTTTTGAGATTTTTCAATACAAGATGGAAGGGTAAACACAAGATTTCTAATATCCTCAATTTTTTCAATGGCTTTAAGTGGCCCTGACACCTAAATCCTAGAGAAGTGCTGCTATCAAACTAACACTCAAACTGTAAAACTGTTCCTGCTTTCAGAGGAGAGAACTAGAAGAACCCCTATAACTTAACTATAACCTCCCACAAAAATATATAATTATTTCTAATTTTTAATAAAGAAACAGGTTTTTATAGGTTGAGTTATCTGGCTCAAAAGAAATGTTGTTAAGACAAAAGTGTATTCTCCTGCTTTGTTAGCAATTTGCATACTGTTTTTTTTTTTTCATGGCTCTTCCTATCCTTGTTTGCCAGCAAAAACTTCCACCATCCAAACTGTCCATCTGTCTTTTTCAGAACCACTCAAACAACAGCATACACATATCTAATAACTTGCTTCTAAACCCTTGTATGAGATCTAAGACACATCATAGGTTATACAGGTAGTTTTGACTATCCTGGAAGATAGCACACCAAATTTCTCACATGATAAACAACTACTCTGTCAAGTTCACTTTACCTAAAGATCAAAAACAATAAAATGTATTGCTGTCTGCCAACCTTCTCCAGTTCTCAAAGCCCCCAAGAAGACTTCTCAATGGTCTAAATTAACTAGAGGAATTTTACTCAACTTGACCTCCAAAAACAATTCGTGTGGCCCAATCCTAGAAATCTACTAGATTGAACTTATAAGAAACTGTTGAAGTCAGTGAGGAAAAGTTTTTTTTTTCTCTTTGCTACTTGGTATGTAGCTATGATGTCTGCAGGCTTGTAGTTTTCTTGAAACAATGAGGTTACCATCATAAGGAAAACAACAAAAGAAATTATCATAATCTTTTTTACTGGGTTATTGAATCAGAATGAGCAGTTGCTTGCCTTCTAACACTTTTATGAATCAAGCAAATTCCTGTTTATTCATATTTCAGCTATTCTATTACTTAAAGCCAACTACACTAGTAACTGACACTGAAGTTTTCTGCCGATTACACTGATATGTCTGTGCATAGATAATGCAATGTCTTTTGTCCCTGAAATGTCAGCAATAGTGGAACTAACAGACAAGCATTTTAAGGGAACTATTCTGAATATGTTCAATGAATTTACAAAAGTCCATGAATGTGATAAGGAGAAAAATATTTTTTTCAACATTTACTTTTCTTCAAGGTATATTTCAATCACAGTCACCTCCCTCCTCCCTCTACTGGTACCACCCTCCTATCCTCTTCCCCCTCCATCCTATCTGCTTTTTTTTCTATTTAAGGTGTATCTTCTTCCCCCAAAAGCTCCCCCTTTTAGTCCAATAAAAGGCTCTTTGTCTTGTAACAATAAATACAGACCAAAACAATAAGAACAATTAGGCAACAATTATGAAAATTACAAGGTATAAAATACATCCCCAATGTATGTCAAGGGTGTACATTGGCCTGTCCAGTCCACACGTATTTAGCAACTGATAATAAAATTCTATTATCTATCTCTCATGATGAGTATAAAGTTCTATACCTAACTCAGTTTCGATCCTAACTTTCATTACCACCTTAAAGACATCTTCTTAGACCTAGAACATCCTTTTAATTCCTAAACAACTTAAAACTGTGAGACTATAACTATCTAGTTGTCAACCACATCAGAGACCTGTGAAGGATAAATATGTCTAAATAAACAGGAAGTGCAGAGCAAACAGCTTCTAAAACTAAGAAATGACAGAGAACTGGCTGGCTGAACAGTTCCCAATTTCTCTTTATAACATTGGAGCATCTATCTTCAGCATTTTGGCCCCATATCTCTGACAGACATTAATTGTAAAGGAAGAATTATGAAGGACTTGCCCACCCTGTCTTGGCAGAGCTAGGCTGCCAACTTACCTGCTTCCAAGTTTTATCTGATAAGGAAAAATTTTAAATGATAAAAACTCAAAAGAGTTTCCTAGAGCAGAAAATAAATATTCTCTAAAATTACATATATATATATATATATATATATCTCACAGAAATAATAACAGAGTAGAAAATACATGTGAAAAGATAAATTTGTTCTGAAAACATAAAAAGAGGAGTCACAGAAACTTAGGCAAAAAGTAAAAAGATGATTAGGAAAATGACACAAGGACAGTATTAGTAAAGCAGGGGCAACATCAACGTGTTTGAGCCTAATATAAATGCAACTTGAGCCAGAAAAAGAGAAAGAGGAAAGAATATTTAAAGAAATAAAGGATAACATCTTATCCAAATGTGATTAAAACCATATATAGGCAGTCAAAAACTTCAATGCAAAGCAAAATAAAAACATTACCATAGTGTGCATGATAAAATCACTACTATTTAGTAACACAGAGAAAACTTTTAAAAGGAAATATAGGTTGAAAAAAAGGCATGTTGCATTCAGGAAAACAAAGATAAGAACAACTGCCATGTTCATATCACAAAGAACACAAGACAAAAGACAATGAAACAGCTGTAATGTCCTGAAAGAAAAATGACATTGTGTATCCAGTGGAAATAGCTTTCAAAAATTTTCTCACATAAGAAAAATACTGAGGGCTAACTTGTGAATGATTTGTATAAAGGAAAGGTTAAATAAAGTTCTGTGGAGAAAAAGAAAATGGCATCACATACAAACTTCAGTCCACTCAAAGCAGCATAGGTCACTTTGCAAGATACATCTCTGTTAAAAAAGAAAGAAAAGAAAACCTTTGCCAGTGTTCTAATTCTTCAAACGTATTTAGGAAAAACTAAAAGAAAATAATGTATAATATAGCATGTAAAATATATTACAAGGGGTGGAGATGTAGACTAGTTTGTTTCAGAATACCAGTTGCTCTTCTAGAAGATTGGCATTTTATACCCAGCACTCATATGGAGACTTATCACTACTTGTAACTCCAGTTCCAGGGGTGTGACATCTTCTTCTGGCTTCTAAGGTCACCATCATGCACATGTAGTACAAAATATACATACAGGCAAATTAAAGGATGGGACCGTAGAGGACAACCCATGGGCAGTATTTAAAAGGAGATGGAAGTAATATGTGGGGTTCCCACATGTGGGCATACTTAGGTGGTCTGCACAGCTTTCAGAAGCCACACCCTGGTTTTGGTGACCCAGTTAGGGAAGATGGGTACTTGGGTCTCTTTGGAGCCCAGCATTACATCCAAAAATGTCAGCAAACCAATGTTCACCACAGAAGACTTCTCAGGCAGTTTGAGCCTCCTCATCCATGTCTTTGCTAGGAAACTAGTAGCATCTGGATCACAAGAGTGGGAAGCATAACTGTTCTTCTGGCCATGGTTGAGAGGACAAGAACATGGAGGAGCCAAAGGCCTTGAAGGAGGTGAGCATGATGCCCCAAGTAAGTGATGCACAGTCAGCAGTGCATGACATCCAGAAACAAGTGGATGCTTGGCAGGAAAATCCATCTTACCGAAGTCAGGGCAGTCAGCCACAGGCACTTTCTCTGACTCCAGCACTTGAAACTGGAAACAATAGCCAAGGCTTCTCCCTGTGTGGGTTCTGTGTCCTGGAGTTATGCCTGGGGCACTGGGAATGGTGTGAGGCTGCAGCAGGGGCATCTGCTTAGATGAAAATGGGAAGAACTGGCAGCTCTTAGTGTTCAGCAGTCAGTGCAGAGGACGTTTTATTGAAACTAAATGTCCTAAAACTAAAATAAGAGCACTTACTACTCTTAAAGAAGAACCAATTGGGTTCCCAGCACCCATGTAGAGGCTGACAACTGCCTGTAGCTCCAGTACTAGGGGATCCAAAATCCTCTTCTGATCTCCTCAGGTACCTGCACACACATGGTGAACATACAGTCAAGCAGGCACACACATGCACTCATGCACATAAACAAAAGTAGGTAATAAAAACTAGGAGTAAATAGAAATATACCATTGACTCTTACAATGTGAAATAGGAAGAACAGAGAATAGTACTATATACTATGCAGATATTAATAATGAGAACACTGGAGTGTCTTTATTCATATCAAGGTAGACTTTTATTTCAGACCAATTTCCCTTATGAACATGGATGCAAAAATACTTAATAAAATACTTGCAAACCAGATCCAAGATCACATCAAAAGTATCATGCGCCATGATCAAGTAAGCTTCATCCCAGGGATGCAGGGGTGGTTCAACATTAGAAAATCCATCAATGTAATCCACCACATAAACAAGCTAAAAGAAAAGAACCACATGATCATCTCATTGGATGTTGAAAAACTTTTGACAAAATACAACACCCCTTCATGTTAAAAGTCATGGAGAAATCAGGCATACAAGGACCATACTTAAACATAATAAAGGCAATTTACAACAAGCCAATAGCCAACATCAAACTAAATGAAGAGAAACTTAAACCATTTCCTCTAATATCAGGGACAAGGCAAGGATGCCCAGATTCACCATATATCTTCAACATAGTACTTGAAGTTCTTGCTAGAGCAATCAGACAGCTAAAGGAGATGAAAGGGATACAAACTGGAAACAAAGAAGTCAAATTATAACTATTTGCACACAATATGATAGTATACAAGAGCAACCCCCAAAATTCCACCAGAGAACTCTTACAGCAGATAAACACCTTCAGCAGGGTGGCTGGATACAAAATTAATTCAAATAAATCAGAAGCCCTTCTTTATACAAAACATAAATGTGCTGAGAAAGAAATTAGGGAAACATCACCTTCAAAATAGCCACAAACAATATAAAATACCTGGGGATAACTCTAACCAAACAAGTGAAAGACCTGTATGACATGAATTTCAAGTCCTTGAAGAAAGAAATGGAAGAGGCCTTTAGAAGATGGAAAGATCTCCAAAGCTCATGGATAGGTAGGATCACAATAAAAAAAAAATGGGCATCCTGCCAAAAGCAATATACAGATTCAATGCAATTCCTATCAAAATACCACCACAATTCTTTATAGACCTGGAAAAAGCAATTCTGAACTTCATATGGAATAACAAAAAACAAAACAAAACAAAACAAAAAACAGAATAGCTAACTCAATCCCGTACAATAAAAAAAAAAAAATCTGGAGGCATCACCATCCCACATTCCAAGCTATACTACAGAGCAATATTAATAAAAACAGCATGTTACTGGTATAGAAACAGACCAGTGGATCAATGAAATCAAATTGAAGACCCAAAAATAAACCCACACACCTATGGTCACTTAATTTTTGACAAAGAAGTCAAAACTGTACAATGGAAAAAGGACAGCATCTTCAAATGGTGCTGGTCTAACTGGATATCGACACGCAAAAGAATGAAATTAGACCCATACTAATCATCTTGCACAAAATTTAAGTCCAAGTGGATCAAAGACCTTAACATAAGGCCTGACACACTAAATCTATTAAAAAATAAAATGGGTAAATCCCTCGAACTCATTGGCACAGGTGACAATTTCCTGAACAGAACACCAACAGCTCAGGATCTAAGACCAACAATCAATAAATGGGACCTCATGAAACTGAAAAGCTTCTGTAAGCAAAAGACACTGTCATTCTAACAAAACGGCAACCTACAGATTGGAAAAAAATTTTCACCATCCCCACATCTGACAGAGGGCTAATATCCAAAATTTACAAAGAAGTCAAGAAACTAAATGCCAATAAACCAAATAATCCAATAAAAAAAAAGGGAAACAGAGCTACACAGAGAATTCACAAAGGAGGAATCCCTAATGGCTGAGAGACACTTGAAGAAATGCTAAGCATTCTTAATCATCATAGAAATGCAAGTCAAGACAATTCTGAGAATCCATCTGACACCTGTCAGAATGGCTAAGATCAAAAGCTCAAATGATGCTCATGCTGGCGATGTTGAGGAGAAAGGGGAACACTCCTCCATTGCTGGTGGAAACCACTATGGAAATCAGTCTGGCAATATCTTAGAAAACTTGGAATAGCTCTACCTCAAGACCCAGCCACACCACTTCTGGGTATGCATCCAAATGATTCCTCACCAAACCACAAGGATGTTTCCTAATCTATGTTCATAGCAGCCTTATTTGTAATAGCTAGAAACTGGAAACAACCCATATGTCCCTCGAACTCATTGGCACAGGTGACAACTTCCTGAACAGAACAGCAACAGCTCAGAATCTAATACCAACAATCAATAAATGGGACCTCATGAAATTAAGAAAGTGTGGATGGATTAAAAAGAAAACTGTGGTACATTAACACAATAGAATACTACTCAGCCATCAGAAACAATGAAATCATGCAATATGCAGCCAAATGGATCGAACTAGAGAAGCTCATCCTGAGTGAGCTAACCCAGACTCAGAAGGATGCACATGGCATCTATTCACTTATAATCTGATTTTAGCCATGTAGTACAGGATAACTATACTACAGCCAAGGCACCAAAGGGAAAAGGAATACACTTTGTTACCTGTCAATAAGACACTTTGCCCTACTGGATGCTGCCTTTTAGGCCCCCAGTGTATGAGGAGGCTCTTGAGCCTCATATGACTGCTGAAGTGGGGTGGGGGAATGATATGTAGGGACACTCCACTCAGAGGAGTGGGATGGAAGGGATAAGGGGTAGAAGGTGGTAGGGCACTACTGGGATGGGTGGAAAGAGGGTTCTGTGATGGAGATGTAACCTGAAGTATTAAGTAAACATTTTTATTTTTTTAATAACTAATTTTTTATTTCTTCAAGTTACATCTCACGCACAATCCCTTCACTACGCCCTCCCCCTGTCCCACCCTTCCACCCTCTTACCCCTCAACCCCCATCCTCTACCCTTTTTTTTAGTTTAAGGTAGATTTTTCTCCACCAACAGCTCCCCATTTCAGTCCAACAAATGGTTCCTTACCTTATATCATAAATACAATACAAAACAACAGAAATAAATAGGCCACAATTATGAGAGTTATATGGCTTAGCATATATTCCCAATGTCCTTCCATTGTGCAGTTTTGGCTTCTTTGACAAGAATTAGGTGGGCATAGATGTGTGAGTCCATTTCGGGGTCTTCAATTCGATTCCATTGATCTATTGGTCTGTTTCTCTACCAATACCATGCTGTTTTTACTACTATTTCTCTGTAGTACAGTTTGAAATCTGGGATGGTGATACCTCCAGATTTTTTTTAATTGTACTGGATTGATTTAGCTATTCTGGGCTTTTTGTTGTTCCATATGAAATTGAGAATAGCTCTTTCCAGGTCTATAAGGAATTGTGTTGGTATTTTGATAGGAATTGCATTGAATCTATATATTGCTTTTGGTAAGATGGCCATTTTTATTATGTTGATCCTACCTATCCATGAGCATGGGAGATCTTTACATCTTCTAAAGGCCTCTTCCATTTCTTTCTTCAAGGGCTTAAAATTCTTGTACAGGTCCTGTATTTTCTTGGTTAGAGTTACCCCCAGGTATTTTATATTGTTTGTGGCTATTGTGAAGGGGGTTGTTTCCCTTATTTCTCTCTCAGCTCATTTGTTTGCTGTATAGAGAAGGGCTTCTGATTTTTTTGAGTTAATTTTGTATCCAGCCACCTTGCTGAAGATGTTTATCAGCTGTAAGAGTTCTCTGGTGGAATTTTAGGTGTCACTTATGTATACTATCATATTGTCTGCAAATAGGGATAATTTGACTTCTTCGTTTCCAATTTGTATCCCCTTGATCTCTTTTTGTTGTCTTATTGCTCTAGCAAGAACTTCAAGTATTATATTGAAGAGATATGGTGAAAGTGGGCATCCTTGTCTTGTCCCTGAGTTTAGAGGAAATGCTTCAAGCTTCTCTCCATTTACTTTGATGTTGGCTACTGGCTTGCTCTATATTGCCTTTATTATTTCTATGTACAGTCCTTGTATGCCCATTCTCTGCAAAACTTTTAGCATGAAGGGGTGTGGGATTTTGTCAAATGCTTTTTCTGCATCTAGCAAGATTATCGTGTGGTTTTTTTCCTTCATCTTGTTTATATGGTGAATTACGTTGATAGACTTTCGTATGTTGAACCATCCCTGCATTCCAGGGATGAAGCCTACTTGATCATGGTGTATGATACTTTTGATGTGTTCTTGAATTCGGTGTGCTAGTATTTTATTAAGTATTTTTGCATCTATGTTTATGAGGGAGATTGGTCTGAAGTTCTCTTTCTTTGTTGGGTCTTTGTATGATTTAGGAATCAGGGTGACTGGGGCCTCATAGAATGAGTTTGGCAGTGTTCTTTCTGATTCTATTTGGTAGAAGAGTTTGAAGAGTATTGGTGTTAACTCCTCTTTGATGGTCCGGTAGAATTCCATGCTAAAGCCATCTGGCCCTGGGCTTTTTATAGTTCGGAGATTTTAATGATTGTTTCTATTTCCTTAGGGGTTATAGGGCTGTTTAATCTGTTTATCTGATCTTAATTTAGTTTTGGTAGGTAGAATATATTTAGCAAATTCTCCATTTCACTTAGGTTTTCATATTTGGTGGAATATAGATTTTTAAAGTAAGACCCAAATATTCTCTGGATCTCCTCAATGTTTGTTGTTATTTCTCCCCTTTCATTTCTGATTTTGTTGATTTGGGTTTTTTCCCTCTGCCTTTTAGTTAATTTGGCTAGGGGGTCTCTCAATTTTGTTGATTTTCTTGAAGAACCAACTCTTAGTTTCATTGATTCTTTGTACAGTTCTTTGTGTATCTAAGTTGATGATTTCCTGCCTTCTGATCCTCTTGGGAGTGTTTGCTTCTTTTTTTTTCCAATTCACCCAATTTAGCTGTTAATTCACTAATATGAGCTGTCACAATTTTCTTTTTGAAGGCACTTAGTGCTATGAACTTTCCTCGTAGCACAGCTTTCATTGTGTCCCACAGGTTTGGATATGTTGTCCCTTCATTGTCATTGGATTTTAAGAAGTCTTTGATTTCCTTCTTTATTTCTTCCCTGACCCAGTAGTCATCCAGCACAGAGCTGTTCAATTTCCATGTGTGTGTAGGCTTTCTGTTGATTCTGTTGCTGTTGAAGACTAGCTTTATTCCATGGTGGTCTGATAAGATACAAGGGGTTATTTCAATTTTCTTGTATCTGTTGAGACTATCTTTGTGTCCAACTATATGGTCGATTTTGGAGAAGGTTCTGTGCGGTGCTGAGAACAAGGTGTATTCCTTTGTGTTTGGGTGAAACATTCTGTAGATATATGTTAGGTCCATTTGGTTCATGATCTCTGTTAGACTCAATATTCCTCTGATTGGCCTCTGTCTTGATGATCTGTCCATTGTTGTGAGTGGGGTGTTGAAATCTCCCACTACTAATGTGTGGGGATCAATGTGCAATTTAAGTTTTAGAAGAATTTCTTTTACAAATGTAAGTGCTTTGTATTTGAGGCATAGATGTTCAATATTGAGATGTCCTCTTTATGAATATTCCCTTTAATGAGTATGTAATGCCCTTCTCTCTTTTTTTTTTATTAGCTTCAGTTGGAATTCTATTTTGTTTGATATTAGGATGGCTACTCCAGCTCTCTTCCTGGATCCATTTGCTTGGAAAACCTTTTCCCAGCCCTTTACTCTGAGATAGTGTCTATCTTCAATAGTGAGATGTGTTTCTTCTGTGCAGCAAAAAGACGGGTTTTGTTTACAGATCCAATCTGTAAGCCTATGTCTTTTTTTGGGAAGAGTTGAGTCCATTGATGATGATGGATATTAGTGACCAGGGGTTGTTATTTCCATTAGTTTGGTATAGGTGATCATCTTGTGTCTCTTTTGGTTTAGTTGCTGTGGAGTTTTCTATTTCCTCTGTTTTCTTGGGTGTAATTTTCTTCTCTGGGTTGAAGTTTTACTTCTAGGGTCTTCTTCTCTAGGGCTGGGTTTGTGGGCTGGTTATTGTTTAAATTTGATTTTGTCATGGAATATCTTGTTTTCTCCATCGATGTTAATAGAGATTTGCTGGGTATAGTAGTCTGGCTGGTCACCAATGTTCTCTCAGGGCTTATAGGACATCTGTCCAGGCCTTTCTAGCTTTTAAAGTTTCTGAGGAAAGGTCAGGTGTAATTCTGATGGGTCTGCCATTGTATGTGACTTGACCTTTTTCTCTTAAAGCTTTTAATATTCTTTCTTTGTTCTGTACATTTGGCATTTCAATTATTATGTGGCGAGAGGAGTTTCTTTTCTGATCTAATCTGTTTGGTGTTCTGTAAGCCTCTTGGATTTTTATTGGCATCTCTTTCTTCAGGCTGGGAAGTTTTCTTCTATGATTTTGTTGAAGATATTTCCTGGACCTTGGAGTCTGTAGTCTTCTCTTTCCTCTATGCCTATAATCCTTAGGTTCTGTCTTTTCATTGAGTCCTTGATTTCTTGGATATTGTGGGTGAGAGATTTTTTAGCTTTTTCATTTTCTTTGGATGTTTTACTGATTTCTTCCATCGAATCTTCCATGCCTGAGATCCTGTCTTCCATCTCTTGCATCCTATTTTTGATACTCACATCCGTAGTTCCTGTTCTCTTCCCTTGATTCTCCATTTCCACTTTTAACTCTGACTATATTTTCTTTATTGTTTCCATTTCCATTTTCATGTCTTGAATGCTTTTATTTGTTTTGTACATTTCCTGCTCCAGTTTGCTTTTCTTTGCCTGGAAATCTTTCATTGCCCTGTCCTTTTTCTGTTCAAGTTGAGCCACCTTGGTGTGGAGCTTTTTAATGGGGTTATGCGTTGTTTTTGATTGTGAAATTGTGGCTTCTTTGAATTCCTTCATAGATTTAAGTTCTTCTTGAAGGGACTCTATCACTTTCCATAATGTAGCATTGTCATTGTTTTCATGTGTTTCTGCTGTTGTGAGATCGTCAGAATTGGATGAACTAGGATAGTTTTGCGTTGTTGGAGTCATATTTCCTTGATTTCTGTTTTTTCTTGGACCTTTGGACATATGGATGTGTTTAACTCTCTGCTCTCATTGTCTTCTGGGCTTGAATCCACAGGGGGTGCTTTGGTGTAGCAGTGAATTGCTTGGCGATCTGTTGTTGCTTACAGGGGGATCTCAGGGTCACTGTGCTTCTAATAGCCTGCAGCACTGTGAGCTGGTGCAGCCTATTCCCAGGTAATGAGGAATGGTCCGGGATTGTTTCACTGCTCCCAAGTCAGACCTCTCTACGTTGCACACTGCATGTTCAGCCTTCAGTGGCTCTGGTGGTAAGGTCCTGTTTGTCCAGGCACAGATTCTGTGGACTCTGGATGTCCCCAAGGAGTCTGAGAGGGCCCGACTCCACGCCTAATATGTCTGGGCTTTCCAGAATACAGCTGTGGTCCCTCTGACTTCTGGCCTCCAGGTTTTGGAACCCTCAGCCTCTGCGCACAATAAACATTTTTAAAAAGAACAAAAACCTATTAGTAGTTGTGAATTGAATGACTATGTCCTCTATAGACTCAGATGTTTGAAAACTTGGTCCCCAGTTAGTGGTGATGTTTAGGCAGGTTTAGGTATGACCTTACTAGAGGAAATATGTCATTGGCAGCAAGGTTTGAGGTTTCAAAAGCTACATGCCATTCCTAGTTTGCTCTCTCTGCTTTCTGTTTGTGGCTGAAGATGTGAGCTGCTCCTGCCATGATCCCTCCCACTTATTGCCATTTCTCCCTGTTGTAATGAACTCTTAACCCTGTAAAACCCTAAGACAAAATAAACTCTTTCTTTTATAAGTTGCTTGGTCATGGTGTTTTACCACAGCAACAGAAAGGTGACTAATACCTGTTAGCGAACTTTTTAAATTATTCAATACTTATTTATTAGTAACTATATTCATTTATAACAAATATAAACACTTTCTTAACTACTAATCCTACAAATTCCTACAACCCCTATGACCTTTGTTTTCTGTTTCTTTATTTACTTATGTGTGTAACCGAACTTTTTAAATTATTAAATATTTATTTATTGATAACTATATTCACTTATATAAAATATAAACACTTAACTACTAATCGTACAAATTCCTACAACCCCTTTGACCTAACCACTAAACCTATTGATAACTATTACAACTATTTTCCTAACCGTTTAGAAGGATACAGTCTCTGTGGTAGACCCTAATGCACTTAGCAGTCTTTTTTCTGGAATATCTCAGATGTAGATCCGTCAGGGTAAATTGGCTATGGCAGTCTCACCTTAAATAAGTCTTGAGGCTTTCTTCTCTCTGGGACACCTCAGCTGTCTGTGGTCCAACTTATTTTCTTTGTATCAGCAACTCGCTGCTCTGCCTCAGTCTTAAAGCCAATCACAGTTTTGTTTAGGCCACTGTTCAGACAGGTCAAACCCCTCCAGGCAAAAGGTAAGCCACAGGGTTTAGTCCTTGGCCTTTTGCTGTCTTGCTGAGGCTTGCTTTGATCACCAGCTTCTTTCTGCCTCAGGGAGATCCGGCCATCACTTTCTCCCAGAACTTTCTCCATCAGAGGATAAAAACTACTAGTTGTCCTTTCGAGTGTGAGAACTTGATAGCATCGGAGCTCTCTAGCATGCAGCTCTCTTGGCTCCATCCACTTGTCCTTAAATAGGATCTCTCCTTGTTCCACCTGCTTCAGATTAATTTGGGCTCTGCTCTCTTAGCAGCCAAAAACAATGCCAGGCCAAATACTTTGTTTCATAGTCCATTAAGTCTTTCCTGTTTTCACCTGACTTCATCCTTGTTTTTCCACAAGCTGATAAGCTAATCACTCACAGCCAAGTTGATCTTTATGCCCCAAATTAAGAGTCTGTATCAGAAACCCCAAGATATTTACTAAATCTAATTTATATTAATCTAACTCCCTACAAATACCCAGTCCTAGTAACTAAGAAGGAGGTAGGCTTTTTATTTGTTTTGTTTTTGATACGGATGTTATATAACCTAGGTCAGCCTCGTAGCCATTATTTAGCCAGGAAGGATCTTGAACTACATGAGGGACTTTTTATATTAATAAGTGGTCTAATTTATCAAATCCTAATAATTTAAAATATATGAGAATGTAATAACAGTGCACAAATTACAGGAAGCAAGAAAAAACTGATAAATATGAAAGATGAAATTAACAGACTTTCAATTATGATTAGAAATATCTGTACTCCTCTGGTGTAGCTGAAAAATTAGACAGAATAAGATTATAGCATTTACAAAATTTATCTTTAATTTGGCTTAATTGATTCATCACAGCAATTGAATTAGTTACTTTTCTGTTCCTGTGATAAAACACCTATCCAAGGCAACTTGTAGAAGGAAGAATTTATTCTAGTTTGTGGTTCTAGAGGGATGATCCTCCATCCATTGCAGAGGGGAGATGCCTTAGTAACTTTCCCATTGCTGTGATAAGACATCATTATCAAGGCAACTTAGAGAGAAAAGGCTGTGTTTGGGGCTTACAATTTTAGTAGGTTAGAGTCCATGACCTTCATGGTAGGAACATTGCAGCAGGCAGGCCTATCACTCAAGCAGTATATGAGAGCTGACATCTTGACCCACAAGTGAGATTCTGAGAGAGCTAACTAGGAATATCATGGGCTTTTTTAAAACCTCAAAGTCCACCCTGCCTCCTCATCCCCACCCCAGAGACACATCTCTTCTAATAAGGCCGCACTTCCTAATTCTTCCCATTTTCACCAACTAAAGACTAAGACTAAATATATAACCTATGTGGGCCATTGTCATTCAAACCACCACAGGAGGCATAGCAGCAAATGAAAGGCAGCAGGAGCAGGATGCTGAATGCTCACCTCTTCAAATGCAAACATAAGTAGAAAGCAAAGTGGAAGTAGTGAGATACTTTTTCATCTCAAAGCCCAACCCCAGTGATATATTTCCTCATTCAAGGCTGCACCACCCAAATAGTACCATCAACTGGTGATCAAATGCTGAAGACTATGGGGGAAATTTCTCAATCATACCATCAAAGTAACCAAACTTGAACATAATTTAGAGACTTCAAGTACACTTGGAAAATCTACTAAAGTATACAATGCCTGGGCCATAACAAAATTCTCAAAGCATTTCAAAGGATAGAAAATATACAATCCATCTCTCTGACTTTTATAAAATAAAAGGTACTAGGAATTCAGAAAAAAACACATTTCAAAATAGACTCTGTATCAAAAATAAATTGACAAGGGATACTAGATGATATTCCCTATCAAAATTTATGATATACAAATAAAACAGTGCTCATAAGAAATTTTAGAGCACTGGATGTTTATACCACCAACTCTTTAAATATCCAATATCTGTTATCTTCACATCCAACTGAGAGCCTAGAAAAATAAAAACTGAACCCCAAAGTGCAAAGTAGCAATAAAAAGCATTAAATCAATAAAATGAAAAGCAAGCAAGAAAGAAAAATCAATAAAACTCTGAGGCTTTTCAACCATAAGGTTTAAAAAGATCAATACAAATGATCAACCTGTAGCTAGATTGACCAAAGACTCCAAACTCAGGTAGCTTCACTGGTGAATTTAGTTAAACTTTTAGAAAAGAAATAATATCAATATTACATAAATTAGGACTGGGAGTACTTCCAACTCCATTTCTGGAGTCATTAGTACCAATATCCTGACAATGGAAAACTACTAAGATTCAACAATTCTCAATAAAATATGGACATGTAGAATCTATCAATAATAGGATCAATTCAACATTAATTAGTGAAATATATTATGAATATGAATTACCTTAACACTCCAAAATGATTAAGTGTAATTCAGCACATACACAGAACAAAAGAGAAAAATACAATAAGTGCAGACTCAATAGATAAAGAAAATACACAAATAAGTCGAATGATTAAAAAGTAGTAGAGATGGGGCAGGAGAGATTTCCATTGGTTAAGAGTACATACTGCTTTTGCACAGTACCGAGTTTCTTGCCCCAGCACCCAAATGGCATATCATAACCATCTGTAACTTCAGTTAACAGAGATCGGATGACTCTTGCTGGCCTCCACATGTACCAAACATACTTATGGTACACTTACATACATGCAGGCAAAACACTTATATGTAAAAAATAAAAATAAATAAAATTTTAAGTCGGGAAAAAAGTAGAGAGAAAGACAAAAACACTATGCAATCAGTAAGGTATGCACACCATGCAAGCAGTAACCAAAAGAGTTGGGGTACTATTTTACATCACACATGGTTCACCTTAAGACAATTAGTATGAGAGACAAAGTAGGACATTTTATTTCCTGAGGTTGAAAGGTTTGCCCATAGGGGGATGTAACTATCATAACCATGGATAATCTAATAAAAATGCAATGAAATACATGAAAACAAAGCTGACAGAACTAAAGAGCAAAACACATTCTTCATCAATAAATAAAGATTTCAGGGGATCCAAGATGGGGGCGGCCCGCACGGATGCATTTTGAATGTGGGGAAAAGAGCCATAAAAAGCACAGAGTTATTGGACACTGTGCAAAAACCGGAGGGACTAGACCCGCCGGGAACACACCTAGCTCCCAAAGGGACTGTTAAAAGTCCCAGGGCAAAGCTCTCCCCCCATCTCTCCCAGACACAGAAGCCGCTAAATCTGGGACTCGGGAACTCCCATCTGGAGAGGTGCCAAGTAAGATCAACTCTAATACACAACAGGCAGAATCAGATCCCACACAGGGATCACTCACCAGCCTACTAGGCTCCCCATACCTCAGGCGGACCTTATAGATATTTAGGAAACTTTGCAGGCTAGATGAAGTCTTAGCAAGGCAGAAGCAGGGTGCAGAGTGGGAGATCCGCAGATGTGTGGGCCGCAGCTAAGGAGCCAGGCAGATGACCAAACAGGGGGCAGGGCAGAGGCGCGTGCCTGCAGCGAAGGAGCTGGGCGGAAGACTGGACAGGGGGGCGGGGCAGAGGCCCCTGCCCGCACAAAGGAGCTGGGTAGAAGACCGCAAGACCTCACAGGAGGGTGGGGCAGAGGTGCACACCAACAGCGGAGGAGCTGGGCGGGAAGCCCGCACAGTGAAGTGGCAGGGCTGGGCGCACACAGAGGCACACAGAGGCAGAGCTAGCAGTGGAGATGCACAGAGGCTGAGGGTACCAAAATGTGGAAGCCAGAAGCCCGGGGACCATAGCTGTAATCTGGAAAACCCAGACATATTAGGGGTGGAGCCGGGCCCTCTCAGTCTCCTTGGGGACAACCAGAGTCCACAGAATATGTGCCTGGGCAAACAGGTCCATACCATCAGAACCACTACAGGTTGATCACTCAGTGTGCAACATAGAGAACTTTGACTTGGGAGCAGTGAAACAATCCCAGGACATTCCCCATTACCTGGGAATAGGCTGCACCAGTTCACAGTGCTTCAGGCTATTAGAAACATAGTGACTCTGAGATTTCTCAGTAAGCAATGACAGATAGCCAAGCAATTCGATTGTTACACCAAAGCATCCCCTGTGAATCCAAGCCCAGAAGACGACGAGAGCAGATAGCTAAATACATCCACATGGCCAAAGGTCCAAGAAAAAAAAATCAAGGAAATATGACTCCAACAACGCAGAACTATCATAGCTAACCAATTTGGATGACCTCACAACAGCAGAAACACATGAAAACGATGCAATTTTACATTATGGAAAATGATAGGGTCCCTTCAAGAAGAACTTAAATCTATGAAGGAATTAAAGAAGCACAATTTTACAAGTCAAATTAATGAATAACACCATTAAAGGGCTCCAAGTCAAGGTGACTCATCTTGAACAGGAAAAGGACAGAGCAATGAAAGATTTCCAGGCAAAAACAAGCAAACTGGAGAAGAAAATGTACAAAACAAACAATACCATTCAAGACATGAAAATAGAAATGGAAACAATAAAGAAAACACAGTCATAGCTAAAAGAAGAAATGGAGAATCAAGGGAAGAGAACAGAAACTACGGATGTGAGTATCAAAAGTAGGATGCAAGAGATGGAAGACAGGATCTCAGGCATGGAAGATTCAATGGAAGAAATCAGTACAACATCCAAAGAAAATGAGAAATCTAAAAAACCTCTCACCCAAAACATCCAAGAAATCAAGGACTCAATGAAAAGACAGAACCTAAGGATTATAGGCATAGAGGAAAGAGAAGACTCCCGATTCCAAGGAACAGGAAATATATTCAACAAACCCATAGAAGAAAACTTCCCAAACCTGAAAAAAGAGATGCCAATAAAAATCCAAGAGGCTCACAGAACACCAAACAGATTAGATCAGAAAAGAAACTCCTCTCGCCACATAATAATTGAAACACCAAATGTACAGAACAAAGAAAGAATATTAAAAGCTGTAAGAGAAAAAGGTCAAGTCACATACAATGGCAGACCCATAAGAATTACACCTGGCTTCTCCTCAGAAACTTTAAAAATGAGAAGGGCCTGGACTGATATCCTACAAGACCTGAGAGAGCATAGGTGACCAGCCAGACTACTATACCCAGCAAAACTCTCTATCAACATAGATGGAGAAAACAAGATATTCCATGACAAAATCAAATTTAAACAATTTCTCCCCACAAACCCAGCCCTACAGAAGAAGATACTAGAAGGAAAATTCAAACCCAGAGAAGAAAACTACACCCAAGCAAACAGAAGGAATAGAAAAACCCACAGCAACTAAACCAAAAGAGGCACAAGACGATCACCTATACCAAACTAATGGGAAATATCAACCTCTGGTCACTAATATCCATCAACATCAATGGACTCAATTCCCCAATAAAGAGACACAGGCTTACAGATTGGATCCGTAAGCAAGACCCGTCTTTTTGCTGCATACAAGAAACACATCTCAATATCAAAGATAGACACTACCTCAGAGTAAAGGGCTGGGAAAAGGTTTTCCAAGCAAATGGACCCAGGAAGCAAGCTGGAGTAGCCATCCTAATATCAATCACAACAGACTTCCAACTGAAGTTAATGAAAAAAACAGAGAAGGGCATTATATACTCATTAAAGGGAATATTCATCAAGAGGACATCTCAATATTGAACATCTATGCCCCAAATACAAAGGCACCTACATTTGTAAAAGAAACGCTTCTAAAACTTAAAACGCATGTCGATCACAACACATTAGTAGTAGGAGACTTCATCACCCCACTCACAACAATGGACAGATCCTCAAGACAGAGGCCAATCAGAGGAACATTGAGTCTAACAGAGATCATGAACCAAATGGACCTAACAGATATTTACAGAATGTTTCACCCAAACACAAAGGAATACACCTTGTTCTCAGCACCTCAAGGAACACTCTCCAAAGTCGACCACATAGTCGAACACAAAGATAGTCTCAACAGATACAAAAAAAATTGAAATAACACCTTGTATCTTACCAGACCACCATGGAAAAAAGCTGGTCTTCAACAGCAAAAAGAATCAACAGAAAGCCTACACACACATGGAAATTGAACAACTTCTTACTGGATGACTACTGGGTCAGGGAAGAAATAAAGAAGGAAATCAAAGACTTCTTAAAATCCAACGACAATGAGGGCACAACATACCCAAATCTATAGGATACAATGAATCTGTGCTATGAGGAAAGTTCATAACACTAAGTGCCTTCAAAAAGAAAATTGTGACAGCTAGTATTAGCGAAACTGGGTGAATTGGGAAAACAAAGAAGCAAACACTCCCAAGAGGAGCAGAAGACAGGAAATCATCAAACGTAGGGCTGAAATCAACAACTGAGAAACAAAAAGAACTATACAAAGAATCAATGAAACCAAGAGTTGGTTCTTCGAGAACATCAACAAAATAGGCAGACCCCTAGCCAAATTCACAAAAAGGCAAACGGAAAGAACCCAAATCAACAAAATCAGAAATGAAAAGGGAGAAATAACAACAGACATTGAGGAGATAGAGAGAACATTTGGGTCTTACTTTAAAAATCTATTTTCCATCAAATTTGAAAACCTAAGCGAAATGGACGATTTCCTTGATAGATTCCACCTACCAAAACTAAATCAAGATCATATTAACAGATTAAACAGCCCAATAACCCCTGAGTAAATAGAAACAGTCATTAAAAATCTCCCAACCAAAAAAAGCCCAGGGGCAGATAGCTTTAGCACAGAATTCTACCGGACCTTCAAGGAGGAGCTAACACCAATACACTTCAAACTCTTCCACCAAATAGAATAGAAAGAACACTGCCAAACTCATTCTATGAGGCCATAGTCACTCTGATTCCTAAACCACACAAAGACCCAACAAATAAAGAGACCTTCAGACCAATCTCCCTCATGAACATAGATGCAAAAATACTTAATAAAATACTAGCAAACCAAATTCAAGAATATATCAAACGTATCGTAAATCATGATCAAGTAGGCTTCATCCCAGGAATGCAGGGATGGTTCAACATATGAAAGTCTATCAACGTCATTCACCATATAAATAAGATGAAAGGAAAAACCACATGATAATCTCGCTAGATACAGAAAAAGCATTTGACAAATCCTAACACATCTTCATGCTAAAAGTTCTGGAGAGAACAGGCATACAAGGACCATACTTAGAAATAATATAGGCAATATACAGCAAGCCAGTGGCTAGCATCAAGCTAAATGGAGAGAAAGTTGAAGCATTTCCTCTAAACTCAGGGACAAGACAAGGATGCCCACTTTCACCATATCTCTTCAATGTAGTACTTTATGTTCTTGCTAGAGCAATGAGACAACAAAAAAAGGTCAAGGGGATACAAATTGGGAATGAAGAAGTCAAAATAACCCTATTTGCAGATGATATGATAGTATACATAAGTGACCCCAAAAATTCCACCAGAGAACTCTTCCAACTGTAAAAACCTTCAGCAAAGTGGCTGGATACAAAATTTACTCAAAAAAATCAGAAGCCCTTCTATATACAACAAACAAATGTACTGAGAAAGTAATAGGGGAGACACCCCCCCCACAATAGACACAAATAATATAAAATACCTGGGGGTAACTCTAACCAAGCAAGTGAAGGACCTATACAACAAGAACTTCAAACCTCTGAAGAAAGAAATGGAAGAGGCATTTAGAAGATGGAAAGGGAGGGCCAAGATGGCGGTGACCTGCTCTGATGCATTTTGAATGTGGGAGGAAAGAGCCATAAAAAACACAGAGTTATTGGACACTGTGCAAAAACCAGAGGGGCTAGACCCTCCGAGAACACACACAGCTCCCAAGGGACTGTTAAAAGTCGCAGGGTAAGGCTCTCCCCCATCTCTCTCAGACACGGAAGCCACTAAATCCGGGATTTGGGAACTCACATTTGGAGAGGTGCCTGGTAAGATCGACCCCAACAAACAGCAGGCAGAATCAGAGGCCACATGGCGAGCGCCCACTAGCCTACTGGGCTCCCCACACCTCAGGAGGACCTTATAGCTACTTAGGAAACTTTGCAGGATAGTTGAAGTCATAGCAAGGAAGAAACAGGGCGCTCGGCAGGTGGTCTGCAGCTGCTCGAGCCGTGGAGTATTCGAGAGTGCGGGACCCGGCGGGCAGAGCAATCAGGGTGGGAAGCAGGCAAGGTGGGTGGGGCCGAAGCCCAGCACACCCACGGCGGAGCAGCTAGGGAGGGAAGCCCGCAAAGGCGGTGGGAGGGGCCGAAGTTCCGCGCACCCACGGCAGAGGGGCTGGGGAGGGAAGCCGGCACAGGCGGCGGGAGGGGCCAAAGTTCCACGCACCCATGGCAGAGGAGCTGGGGAGTGAGGCAGGCACAGGCTGTGGGAGGGGCCGGGGCTCCACGCACTGGCGGCTGAGCAGACAGGGAGGGAAGCCGGCACAGGCAGGCGGGGCTGAGGGGCCAGGCCTGTGGTGGAGAAGCCTAGTGGGAAACCAGAAGCCAGGGGACCATAGCTGTATTCTGGAAAACCCAGACATATTAGGTGTGGAGCCAGGCCCTGTCAGCCTCTGTGACCTCAAACAAAGCCCACAGAATCTCTGCCTGGGCAAACAGGTCCATACCATCAGAACTATTACAGGCTGATCACTCAGTGTGCAACATAGAGAAGTCTGAATTGGGAGCAGTGAAACAATCTCGGACCATTACTCACTAACTGGGAATAGGCTACACCAGCTCACAGTGCTTCAGGCTATTAAAACCACAGTGACCCTGAGATCCCCCTGTAAGCAACAACAGATAGCCAAGCAATTCGACTCCTTCACCAAAGCATTCCCTGTGGATCCAAGCAGAGAAAACGACAAGAACAGGCAGCTAAACACATCGATATGGCCAAAGGTCCCAGAAAAAATAGAAATCAAGGAAATATGACTCCAACAAAGCAGAATCATCCTAGCTCATCCAATTCGGATGACCTCACACCAACAGGAACACATGAAAACGATGACAATTCTGCATTATGAAAAGTGATAGAGTCCCTTCAAGAAGAACTTAAATCTATGAAGGAATTCAAGAAGGCACAATCTTACATGTAAAAACAACGAACAACACCATTAAAGAACTCCAAGCCAAGGTGACAGAGCTTGAACAGGAAAAGGACAAAGCAATGAAAGATTTTCAGACAAAAACAAGCAAGCTGGAGAAGGAAATGTACAAAACGAACAATACCATACAAGACATGAAAACAGAAATAGAAACAAAAAAGAAAACACAGTCAGAGTAAAAAGAGGAAGTAGAGAATCAAGGGAAGAGAACAGGAACTACAGATGTGAGTATCAAAAATAGGATGCAAGAGATGGAAGACAGGATCTCAGGCATGGAAGATTCGATGGAAGAAATCAGTACAACATCCAAAGAAAATGAGAAGGCTAAAAAATCTCTCACCCACAACATCCAAGAAATCAAGGACTCAATGAAAAGACAGAACCTAAGGATTATAGGCATAGAGGAAAGAGAAGACTACAGACTCCAAGGTCCAGGAAATATCTTCAACAAAATCATAGAAGAAAACGTCCCAGCCTGAAGAAAGAGATGCCAATAAAAATCCAAGAGGCTTACAGAACACAAACAGATTAGATCAGAAAAGAAACTCCTCTTGCCACATAATATTAGAAACTCCAAATGTAGAGAACAAAGAAAGGATATTAAAAGCTGTAAGAGAAAAAGGTCAAGTCACATACAATGGCAGACCCATCAGAATTACACCTGACTTCTCCTCAGAAACTTTAAAAGCTAGAAGGGCCTGGACAGATATCCTACAAGTCCTGAGAGATCATAGGGGCCCAGCCAGACTACTATACCCAGCAAAACTTTCTATCAACATAGATGGAGAAAACAAGATATTCCAGACAAAATCAAATTTAAACAACATCTACCAACAAACCCAGCCCTACAGAAAATACTAGAAGGAAAATTCCAACCCAGAGAAGAAAACATCACCCAAGAAAACAAAGGGAATAGAAAATCCCTCAGCAACTAAACGAAAAGAGGCAAAGAACCATCACCTATACCAAAATAATGGGAAATAACAACCCCAGGTCATTAACATCCATTAACATCAATGGAGTCAACTACCCAATAAAAAGACACAGGTTTACAGAGTGGATCCGCAAGCAAGACCCGTCCTTCTGCTGCATACAAGAAACACATCTCACTACCAAAGATAGACACTACCTCAGAGTAAAGGGCTGGAAAAAGGTTATTCAAGCAAATGGACCCAGGAAGCAAGCTGGAATAGCCATCCTAATATCAAACAAAACAGACTTCCAACTGAAGTTAATGAAAAAAGACGAAGAAGGGCATTATATACTCATTAAAGGGAATATTCATCAATAGGAAATCTCAATACTGAACATCTATGCCCCAAATACAAAGGCACCTACTTTTGTAAAAGAAACACTTCTAAAACTTAAATCGCACGTCGATCACAACACATTAGTAGTGGGAGACTTCAACACCCCACTCACAACAATGGACAGATCATCAAGACTGACGCCAAACAGAGAAATATAGAGTCTAACAAAGATCATGAACAAATGGACCTAACAGATATCTAAAGAACGTTTCACCCAAACACAAAGGAATACACCTTTTTCTCAGCACCTCAAGGAATATTCTCCAAAGTCGACCACATAGTTGGACACAAAGATAGTCTCAATAGATACAAGAAAATTGAAATAACACCTTGTATCTTATCAGACCACCAAGGAATAAAGCTGGTCTTCAACAGCAAAAGAATCAACAGAAAGCCTACACACACATGGAAATTGAACAGCTCCTTACTGGATGACCACTGGGTCAGGGAAGAAATAAAGAAGGAAATCAAAGACTTTTTAAAATCCAACGACAATGAAGACACAACATACCCAAACCTATGGGATACAATGAAAGCTGTGCTACAAGGAAAGTTCATAGCACAAAGTGCTTTTAAAACAAAATTGTGACAGCTCATATTAGTGAATTAACAGCTAAGCTGGGTGAATTGGAAAAAAAAAGAAGCAAACACTCCCAAGAGGAGCAGAAGACAGGAAATCATCAAACTTAGGGCTGAAATCAACAACTTAGAATCAAAAAGAACTATACAAAGAATCAATGAAACCAAGAGTTGGTTCTTCGAGAACATCAACAAAATAGGCAGACCCCTAGCCAAATTCATGAAAAGGCAAAGGGAAAGAACCCAAATCAACAAAATCAGAAATGAAAAGGGAGAAATAACGACAGACATTGAGGAGATCCAGAAAATATTCGGGTTCTACTTTAAAAATCTATTTTCCACCACTTTTGAAAACCTAAGTGAAATGGACAATTTCCTCAATAAATTCCACCTACCAAAACTAAATCAAAATCAGATTAACAACTTAAACAGCCCAATAACCACTATGGAAATAGAAACAGTCATTAAAAATCTCCCAACCAAAAAAAGCCCAGGGCCAGATGGCTTTAGCATGGAATTCTACCGGACTTTCAAAGAGGAACTAACACCATTACTCTTCAAACTCTTCCACCAAATAGAATCAGAAAGAACACTGCCAAACTCATTCTATGAGGCCACTGTCATTCTGATTCCTAAACCACACAAAGACCCAACAAAGAAAGAGAACTTCAGACCAATCTCCTTCATGAACATAGATGCAAAAATACTTAATAAAATACTAGCAAACCGAATTCAAGAACACATCAAAAGTATCATACATCATGATCAATTAGGCTTCATCTCTGGAATGCAGGGATGGTCCAATATACGAAAGTCTATCAATGTAATTCACCACATAAACAAGATGAAAGAAAAAAACCACATGATAATCTCGCTAGATGCAGAAAAAGCATTTGACAAAATCCAACACCCCTTCCTGCTAAAAGTTCTAGAGAGAACAGGCATACAAGGACCATACCTAGAAATAATAAAGGCAATAAACAGCAAGCCAGTGGCCAACATCAAATTAAATGGAGAGAAGCTTGAAGCATTTCCTCTAAACTCAGGGACAAGATAAGGATGTCCACTTTCACCATATCTCTTCAATATAGTACTTGAAGTCCTTGCTAGAGCAATAAGACAACTAAAGGCGATCAAAGGGAAAAATATTGGAAATGAAGAAGTCAAATTATCCCTATTCGCACATGATATGTTAGTATACATAATCGAACCCAAAAACTCCACCAAAGAACTCTTACAGCTGATAAACAACTTCAGCATGGTGGCTGGATACAAAATTAACTCAAAAAAATCAGAAGCCCTTCTTTATACAACAAACAAGCATACTGAGAAAGAAATAAGGGAAACAACCCCTTTCACAATAGCCACAAACAATATAAAATACCTGGGGGTAACTCTAACAAAGCAAGTAAAGGACCTTTACAACAAGAACTTCAAGCCCCTGAAGAAAGAAATGGAAGAGGCCTTTAGAAGATGGAAAGATCTCCCATGCTCATGGATAGGTAGGATCAACATAATAAAAATGGCTATCCTACCAAATGCAATATATAGATACAATGCAATTCCTATCAGAATACCAACACAATTCTTTATAGACCTGGAAAAAGATATTCTCAACTTCATATGGAACAACAAAAATCCCAGAATAGCTAAATCAATCCTGTACTATAAAAAAGCATCTGGAGGTATCACCATCCCAGATTTCAAGCAGTACTACAGAGCAATAGTAACAAAAACAGCATGGTACTGGTATAGAAACAGACCAGTGGATCAATGGAATCGAATTGAAGACCCAAACATGGATCCACACACCTATGGCCAACTAATCTTTGACAAAGAAGCCAAAAACGCACAATGGAAGAAGGACAGCATCTTCAACAAATGGTGCTGGTCCAACTGGATGTCCACTTGCAAAAGAATGAAATTAAACCCATACCTATCACCTTGTACAAAACTTAAATCCAAGTGGATCAAAGACCCTAACATAAGGCCAGCCACACTAAATCTACTAGTAGAAAAAGTAGGAGAAACCCTCGAACTCATTGGCACAGGTGACAACTTCCTGAACAGAACACCAACAGCTCAGGACCTGAGATCAACAATTAAAAATGGGACCTCATGAAAAATAAAAGCTTCTGTAAGGCAAAAGATACTGTCATTCGAACAAAACGGCAACCAACAGACTGGGAGAAAATCTTCACCAACCCCATATCTGATAGAGGGCTATTATCTAAAATCTACAAAGAACTCAACAAACTAAATACCAAGAAACCAAATAATCAAATCAAAAAATTGGAGACAGAGCTAAATAGAGAATTCACAAAGGAGGAATCCCTAATGGCCGAGAGACACCTGAAGAAATGCTCAACATCCTTAATCATCAGAGAAATGCAACTCAAGACTACCCTGAGGTTCCATCTCACTCCTGTCAGAATGGCTAAGATAAAGAGCTCAAATGACAGCACATGCTGGCGAAGGTGTGGAGAAAGGGGAACCCTACTCCATTGCTGGTGGGAGTGCAGTCTTGTGCAATCACTATGGAGGTCTGTCTGGTGATATCTTAGATATCTTAGAATAACTTTGCCTCAGGACCCAGCCATACAACTTCTGGGTATACACCCAAAGGATTCCTCACAGAGTCATAGGGAAGTCTCCTCATCTATGTTCCTAGCAGCCTTATTTGTAATAGCTAGAAATTGGAAAGAACCCAGATGTACCTCATCTGAAGAATGGATTAAAATCTGTGGTACATCTACACAATGGAGTATTATTCAGCTATCAGAAACAATGAAATCATGCAATTTGCAATCAAATGGATTGATCTAGAGAAGCTCATCCTGAGTGGGCTAACCCAGACTCAGAAGGATGCACATGGCATCTATTCACTTATAGTAGGATTTTAGTTATATCGTACAGGATATCTATACTACAACCAACACACCAAAAGGAACATGGACATAAACTTTTTTTTTTCATTTTCTTTTTCCTTTTCCTTTTTTTCTCTTTCTTTTTCCTTTTCCTTTTTCTTTTTCCTCTCTTTTTTGTTGTTGTTCTTTGTTTTTGTGGGTTTGTGTGTTTGTTGGTCTTTTTTTAGTTTTCCCCCCACATAAAGGAGACACCTTTCACTGGCAGTACTGCCTCGTAGGCCCCCGGTGTATGAAGAGGCTCTTGGCCCTCATATGACTCCTGATCTGTGGTGAGAGACTGTTATGCAGGGACACTCCACCCCAGAGGAACAAGACGGAAGGGTCAGGGGGTAGAGCATGGGAGGGTGGGGCTGGGAAGCGGGAAAAGAGGACAATATGATAAGGATGTAACCTGAAGCAACAAACAAATTTATTAATTAAAAAAAAAATCAGGTAACAATGTTAAAATATTGTAAATAAAATAAAGGATACAGCCGTTCAACCTGGTTTTATAAACCTCCAAGTGTCAAAAAACGTAGAGCTAAGGTAAAATACATGAGAAATGTGGTGTTAATCCATGCCTTTAACTTCAGCAGAGACGGGAGGAGCACCATAGAGTTAGTGGTCTTATAAATTCTAGAGTTACACGGAACAGGGTGGTCAGGGTGCACACCCTTAATCCCATCATGCAAGAAGAGTACACCCTTAATCCCAACACACTAGAGACAGAAACAGGCAGATCTCAGAACTCAAGGTCAGCCTGGTACAAAACAAACTCTAAATAGAGAAAAACTTCGATCCAGGAGTGGTGGAACACATCTTTAATCCCTTCAGATGGGAACCACAGGTCTCTGATCCCAATAATTAGAATGCAGAGACAGACACACATAGGATTTAGAAGGACCTAAGTTTAAAAGCTACTTACAAAAGGCCCACTCAATACAAACAAATTATCCTTTGAGATCTCTAAATATATGCACTAAAGCTGGTTTAGCTCCAAAATAACAAAATAATTTCTTCTATAACCCAGATTGAATGATAACACTTTATATACTGTCAAAAACCTAAATTTGCTTCAGGAGAAATATTACCAACCCCCCCCCCAAAAAAAGAGGGTAATTGTCCCAGAGTTAGGATTAGGGCAGGGCTCTGTTCTTATCTTTCCAGGAGAATCAAAGCATCAATTCAAAGAACCCAGGCACAACTGGACAACAGAAACCTCAGCAGAAAACAAAATCAGACACCAAAGAAGACAAGTGACCCAGTTGATTCAGCCTGACAGACTCCCTCAATAGCTGTCTCCATCAAAAGCCTACAACCACAACAACTCAATATCGCTAAGACCATTCAGCTCTACAAAATGCCCCAGCCAGAACCTCAGTAAAGCCTGGAAGATCAGCTTCTGCCTACAAACTCCTTAGGACATCTAAACAGCTGAGAACAGAAGGACTGAACATAAAAGGATTGTACTAACATTTTTAACCATTTTTCCATTTTGGTTCGGGCCCCAAATAGGTTTACTATGACCCAAATCAGCAGGAAGTCATTTTAAGAGAGCGACGTCCCATGCCCAGAGGGTGGGGAGGGTGTTTCTCCGCCCCCTCCCCCTTTTGGTTATTTGAAGGATAACTGAAAACTCTGTTACTTAGGGGAAGAGATTACAAGTTGTTAAATGGTCCTGTTTAATGGGTTTTGGAGGTTAGACCTAGGGTATTCCTTCTTTCCCTTTTCTGTATCCTTCTTTCTCTCCTATGTAGGAGTGCACGGACTTGAGAAAAATGAGACATAGACATAGCACAGGAAGGACCAAGAAAAAGAGACAGATTATTGAATATGCCCTTATACCTTTGTATATTGATACAAAATTAGTAGTATATTTGGCTAAAGTGGTATTGACCATTATTTATTTTGCAAAAATAAGATTGTATTGGACTACATCGGTATGGATCTTTGTATATTGATACAAAATTAAGATTATAATTGGCCACAATGGTATTGACCCTTGTATATGGACGTAATATTAAGATTGTATTGGGCTACATAGGCATTGATCTTTGTATATTGATACAAAATTAAAGGTAACGCTTCCGAATGGTATCGTACCTAGAGATACTTAAAAATGAAATGTGAAGCTCTGGTCTCTTGATACCAACCGTCTTAAACTGTTTAGGATAGTTAAGAAAAACAAACTCCTAGTCATGCAAGCATGTCATTTTGTTAGCTACTACGACAGTCTATCACAGATATTCTCTAAGCTACTCACTAATCAAGTTGTTAAGAGACAAGCAACATTTGCTTATCTAAATACAAGAGATGGATGGGGCATCTTCAAAAACCTCAAGAGATCTGCAGAATATGGCATTCAAAGATGTTGTCTTAAATTAAGATTTTTTTTGATATCGAGACATATCAGCTCCTGACAGCACTCCCTATTCTACTCCAAGTAGAAGATAAACATCTAAGAATCTCAGTGTGAGATGGTTGAATTAGTGGCAAGCCTATCTCTTGGCGTGAAAAAACTCCTTGCTTCAACTGCAGACAGACTGCTGTCCAAAAAGGACAAAACTCGGTAGCAGGAAAGTCGACAGCCTAGCTCTGCCAAGACAGGGTAGGTAAATCCTTCATAATCCCTGCTCTACAATAAATGTCTGTCAGAGAAACAGGACCAAAAGACTGAAGACTGATGCTGGAATGTATGGAGAGAAAATAGGAACTGTCCAGGCAGTCACTGGTTTGTCATTTCTTAGTATTTGAAGCTGCAGGCCCTGCACTTCCTATATAATCAGATATATTTATCCCTCTCAGGTCTCTGAGGCGGTTGAAGAATAGACAGCTAGAGTCTCATAGTTAAATTTTGAGTTGTTTAGGAATAAGGCGGCGTTCTAGATCTAAGAAGATGGTTATAATAGTGATGCAATTTAGTATGAAAGCTAAGTTAGTTATAGAATTTAAACTCATGGAGATGGTTAGATGGTAGAATGTTAAAGTCAGGGGTCAAATATATATGAACTGGACATTGGGAAGGTATACTGGACCATTAACTCTCATAAATGTGGCATATTTATTTCTGCTGTTTTGTATAGTATTTACTGTTATAAGAGAAGGAACCATTTGTTGGACTGAAAGGGGAAGCTGTTGGGGGGAAGAGGGTGGACGGGTGGGACAGGAAGGGGGAATAGGGAAGGGTTTGTGACTGAGATGTAACTTGAAGAAAAAAATAAGGTATTTAATAAAAAAAAAGAAGAAGATGGAAAGATCTCCCATGCTCATGGATAGGCAGGATCAACATAATAAAAATGGCCATCCTACCAAAAGCAATAAATAGATTCAATGCAATTCCTATCAAAATACCAACACAATTCTTTATAGACCTGGAAAGAGCTATTCTCAATTTCATATGGAACAACAAAAAGCCCAGAATAGCTAAATCAATCCTGTACAATAAAAAAGCATCTGGAGGTATCACCTTCCCAGATTTCAAGCTGTACTACACAGAAATAGGAGTAAAAAGAGCATGGTATTGGTATAGAAACAGACCAGTATATCAGTGGAATCGAATTGAAAACCCAAAAATGTACCCACACACCTATGGGTCCTTATCTTTGACAATGAAGCCAAAACCGCACAATGTAAGAAGGACAGCATCTTCAACAAATGGGGTTGGTCCAACTGGATGTCCACTTGCAAAAGAATGAAATAATACTCATACTTATCACCTTGTACAAAACTTAAGTCCAAGAGGATCAAAGACCTTAACATAAGGCCGTTCACACTAAATCTACTAGAAGAAAAAGTGGGAGAAACCCTCGAACTCATTAGCAAAGGTGACAACTTCCTGAACAGAACACCAGCAGCTCAGGACATGAGATCAACAATCAATAAATGGGACCTCATGAAACTAAAAAGCTTCTGCAAGTCAAAAGAAACTGTCATTCGAACAAAAAGGCAACCAACAGACTGGGAGAAAATCTTCACCAACCCCAAATCTGACAGAGTGCTAATATCCAAAATCTACAAAGAACTCAAGAAACTAAATGCCAAGAAACCAAATAATCCAATCAAAAAATGGGAGATGGAGCTAAATAGAGAATTCACAAAGGAGGAATCCCTAATGGCCGAGAGACACTTGAAGAAATGTTCAACATCCTTAATCATCAGAGAAATGCAACTCAAGACGACTCTGAGATTCCATCTCATACCTGTCAGAATGGCTAAGATAAAAAGCTCAAATGACAGCACATGCTGGTGAGGGTGTGGAGAAAGGGGAATCCTCCTCCATTGCTGGTGGGAGTGCAGGCTTGTGCAATCACTATGGAGGTCAGTCTGTCGATATCTTAGAAATCTTGGAATAGCTTTGCCTCAGGACCCAGCCATACCACTTCTGGGTATACACCCGATTGACTCCTCATGGAGTCATATGGAAGTCTCCTCATCTATGTTCATAGCAGCCTTATTTGTAATAGCTAGAAACTGGAAACAACTCAGATGTCTCTCAATTGAAGAATGGATTAAAAAACTGTGGTACATCTATACAATGGAATATTACTCAGCTATCAGAGACAATGAAATTATGCAATTTTCAACCAAGTGGATGGAACTAGAGAAGCTCATCCTGAGTGAGCTAACCCAGACTCAGGAGGATGCACATGGCATCTATTTCCTTATAGTAGGATTTTAGCTATATAATGTACAGGATATCTGTATTACAACCAACACAACAAAGGGAACATGGACATAGACTTTTATTTTCTTTTTCCTTTCTTTTGTTGTTGTTGTTCTTTGTTTTTGTGTCTTTGTGTGTTTGTTGGTCTGTTTCTTAGTTTTCCCTTCCTAGAAAGGAGAGACCTTTCACTGGCGGTACTGCCTCATAGGCCCCCATTGTATGAAGAAGCTGTTGGCCCTCATATGACTCCTAAACTGTGGCGAGGGACTGTTATGTAGGGACATTCCACCCCAGAGGAACAAGAGGGAAGGATTAGGGGGTAGAGGATGGGAGGGTGGTGCTGGGAAGCGGGGAAAGAGTACAATATTATGGAGACGTTACCAGAAGCAACAAACAAATAAATTTATTAATTAAAAAAAAGCAGGTAACAGGTTTAAAAAACTGTGTATAAAATAAAGGTTACAGGCATTCAACCTGGTTTTATAAACCTCCAAGTGTCAAAAAAACTTAGAGCTAAGGTAAAATACATGAAATGCATGGTGTTAGCCCATGGCTTTAACTTCAGCAGAGATGGGAGGAACACTATAGAGTTAGTTGTCTTATAAATTCTAGAGTTAGAGTTACACAGAACAGGGTGGTGATGGTTCACACCCTTAATCCCATCATTCAAGAAGAGTACACCCTTAATCCCAACACACTAGAGACAGAAACAGGCAGATTTCAGGGCTCAAGGTCAGCCTGATACAAAACAAACTCCAAATAGAGAAAAACTTCGATCCAGGAGTGGTGGAACACATCTTTAATCCCTTCAGATGGGAACCACAGGTCTTTGATCCCAATAATTAGAATGCAGAGACAGACACACAGGATTTGGAAGGACTTAAGTTTAAAAGTTACATACAAAAGGCCTACTCAATACAAACAAATTGTCCTTTGAGATCTCAAAATATATACACTAAGGCTTGTTTAGCTCCAAAATAACAAAATAATTTCTTCTTTAATCCAGATTGAAAGATAATACTTTATATATTGTCAAAAAACCAAATTTGCTTCAGGAGAAATATTACCTGACCCCCCCTCCAAAAAAAGGGTAATTGTCCCAGAATTAGGATTAGGGCAGGGCTCTGTTCTTATCTTTTCAAGAGATTTAAAGCATCCATTCAAGGAATCCAGGGAATAACTGGACAATGGAAACCTCAACAGAAAACAGAATCAGACACCGAAGAAGACGATTGTCCCAGATGATCCAGCCTTGCAGACTTCCTCAATAGCTGTTTACATTAAAAGTGTACAACCACAACAACTCAAAATCGCGAAGATCATTCAGCTCCACACACTGCCCCAGTCAGAACTTCAGTAAAGCCTGGAAGATCAGCTTCTGTCTACAAACTTCTTAGGACATCTAAACAGATGAGCACAAAAGGACTGAACATAAAAGGATTGTATTACCATTTTTAACCATTTTTCCATTCTGGTTCAGGCCCCAAACAGGTTTACTACAACCCAAATCAGCAGGAAGTCATTTTAAGAGAGCGACGTCCCATGCCCATAGGGTGGGGAGGGTGTTTCTCCCCCTGCCCCCTTTTGGTTATTTAATGGATAACAGAAAACTTTGTTATTTAGGGGAAGAGACTACAAGCTGTTAAATGGTCTTGTTAAATGGGTTTTGGAGGTTAGACCCAGGGATTTCCTTCTTTTTCTTTTCTGTATCCTTCTTTCTCTCCTATGTAGGAGTGCACAGACTTGAGAAAAATGGGACATAGACATAGTATGGGAAGGACCAAGAAGAAGGGACAGATTATTGAATATGCCCTTATACCTTTGTATATTGATATGTCATTTCTTAGTTTTGGATAATGCAGGCCCTGCACTTCCTACATAATCAGATATATTTATCCCTCTCAGGTCTCTGAGGTGGTTGAAGAATAGATAGCTATAGTGTCATAGTTAAATTTTGAGTTGTTTAGGAATCAAGAAGTTGTTTCAGATCTAAGAAGATGTTTTTAAAATTGTGATACAAGTTAATATGAAAGCTGAGTCAGATATAGAACTTTAAACTCATGGAGATGGTTAGATAGTAGAATTTTAAAGTCAGGGGCAAAATATGTATGGACTGGACATTGGGAATGTATGTTGGGCCATTTAACTATCATAAATGTGGCGTATTTATTTCTGTTGTTTTGTATAGTATTTACTGTTATAAGAGAAAGAGCCATTTGTTGGACTGAAAGGGGGAGCTGTTGGGGGGAAGAGGGTGGAATGGTGGGACAGGAAAGGGGAGTAGGGAAGGGATTGTGACTGAGATGTAACTTTAAGAAATAAAAAAATAAAGTATAAATAAATAAATAAAGATTTCAATATCTGCCAAAAATTGACAGAGTACACACAAGATCAGCAATAAAACAGAAAACAAAGAAGCCCTTAACCTCAGGCCCCTTTTTCCTTTTGCTTCTCTCTTTTTTTGCCAATTTTTTAAACATTTATTTATTAATTCAAGTTACATCTCTATCACAGTGCACTCTCTCCTCCCCTCCCAATCCTACCCTCCCACCTTCTTCCCCCTGTCCCTCCCATCCTTCTCCTCGGGTGAAGTGGTGCACCCACATATCAACCCCACCTTAGTTTATCAGTCACATGTGGGATAAGAGCTTTCTCTTATTCTGGGGCTTGACCTGGCAGCTCAGATAGGGTAAAGTGTTCTACTTACAGGCAATAGAGTCCATGACTGTGACTGCCCCCCTCTACTTGCTAAGGTATCTGTATGAAGACTAAGTGGTCTATTATTTATATATGTACAGGGAGGGTCTAGGTCTAGTCTAAGCTATTTTCTTCCTCCTCCTTTTCCTCCTACTCCTCCTACTACTACTACTACTACTCCTCCTCCTTCTCCTGTTCCTCTTCCTCCTCCTCCTCCACTTCTTCTTCTTCTTCTTCTTCTTCTTCTTCTTCTTCTTCTTCTTCT